>JAJHSJ010000006.1:28623048-28660548 GCA_021015155.1 Magnolia officinalis
TGTTTGTATTAATCTTGGCCCACCAAAGTTTTGGTTCATCATAAAAAATTGGGATCAGGGGGTTTATGAGGTCCCTCCCAAGTGGACCGATCAGATCTGCCAGACTCATCAGTCATGATGAGATCTCAACATTTTTCAATCAGTTTCACGTGGACTGATTGGCAGGTGAGCTTTGCTGTACAGTCTCATGCATACACTATTTGTTTCTTTTCACAGGTGGATTCCACATGAGCATGGGTATTGAATCTGAACTATCCATAAGATGTGTAATCTCAAGAAACCCTAGGGGGCAAACTTTCACCCTGATATAAGATTCTGGTGGGTCATAGCAAAGATAACTGCAAATCAAAGGAAGAAACTGTTTGCATCTTTCAGGGCCCACCGAAGTTTCAGTTGGATGTAAAAATGGGAACCAGGGGGTTTCACGAGATTCTGCTCCATGTGGTTGGTTCAGATCTTCAAGACTCATCAGGTATGATGAGATCTCACAATTTTTTTTTCTTTTGCATGGGTTTACGTGGACTGATTTGCTTTCTGTTGTAAATACAAAGATGCTTTCTATACCAACGTCCAGGTGCATACATGCGCTGTTATTTCACTTCATAGGTGGTCCCATGTGGGCCCACCACATGTACACCTATCCTAGTACCCCATATACATATACTCTATGTAGTATGGTGTCATGTATACTATGTATCTTATATAGTGTACACATTTGTTTATGGACCGTTGAAGAGTCCAGAAACCACCGTCCAGGTCTTCTGGACGATGCAGATCGGTTTTACCTGCCTTGGCAAAATAGTGGATGGTGTGGATACGTAGCAGGGTGACCTACGGTACTGGTACAACCCACCTGGTTCCAACATGCAGCCTGACATAGTGAAGCCCATTTGCGTTAGTAGGGCCCACTTGCAATTTTCATAGGCCCAACACTTCTTCAGACGCTGAGAGCTACTCCCATACAGCCTACGCGTTCAAGACCAGGAAGAGGGAGGGAAACCGGCCTCCCACCTGTGACCAATCATGGCCTGATGGACGGTCAGATGTGGCCCGGTGGATAGTTAGATTTCAGTTCTAAACAGAGCTTCCAAATGACTTGTTTCACGACTGGTTTTAGCTTAGATTCAAGGCCATCGTTTTGCCTGGATCATGCCTAAAATAGTGTCCGTTTTCTACTCCCATTGGAGCCATTACATGGCTTGATGGAAGGTCTATCTTATGGCATGATTTTGGCCCGAGACAGAGCCTCAGATAGGCCTGCTGCAAGCCATGAAACATGGCCATCTCCCTGGCTAGTTTTCAGCTCAAAAAGGGGGCCTGAAGAAAGGTCCAAACAAAGCCGTTCATGGCCTGATGGACAGTCCAATTCAATCTCCAAACGGAGCTTCTGTTCCATACAGATTATGGCCCGACACACGACCATTATTTGGCCAGTTCCTGGCTCGAATCATGGGCTGTGCTTGGGTCTGATCCCAGACCGTAACAGAGTCATTGATTGACTCAGCTTCAGGTTGAACACTGGGACTCTTAGCAACGGTGTTCTTAGTTCACCGTGTTTGACTTGCACCCTGAGCTATTTCAAAGCTCTATAGAGAGCTCAAAACATACCTCAACTGGGCCTGACGGTGGTCTGAAACGGCCATTGTTTAGCCACAACCATTGATTGGTGTGTTCCCAGTAACAGTTCAACCTGAACTCAACCATTTCTTGGCTTGATCCTGGTCCAAGAACGTGACTCTTACAGCTACAAGCAAGGAGAAAAATAAAAGAATAAGGGAAGAACGTTCTAACAAGGGCTGCTACTGCTTTCATTACTTACGTTTAAAACAGAGGATCGGTTTCTTTTGCTTTCTCTCTTATATGAATTCCGAAGGGCTACAGGGCCTGTTTTATAGAGGGAGAGAAGGACGAGGAACGGCCGAGATTGTTCCCACGGTGGACGGCCGAGATTTATCTTTCCCAGTGCGGAAGGCGGTCTTCTTTTCCACAGGCGCTCGTCGGGCCATCTTTGGCATGAAATGGACAGTGGCAGTCAATCTGCTTCGTCTGAAAACAAATGATCAAACAGCATTACCGTTCTGATCATGCAGGTCCCATGAATGGTTTGAACGGTTTAAAATGTTTAGAAAGTGGCCATGGTGGCCCACTTATGGATTTGAAGTATATCGGTTTCAAATGGAGAGAGGGCGGGAATGGTCATTTTCCTGATTTTTCGTATGAGGGTCGGTCAGTGGTTGTTTGACGAACCGACTGCCCCAGTGTACTGCGTTGGTGAACGCATGGGGTGCACATGCAACCCATGTGGGGCCCATCATGATGTTGGTGATAGATCCACTCCATTCATACACTTCAGGAGTCCTACCCAGGAGGCCCGGCCAAGTTTGGGGTGGAGGTGAGGCCTAGGTGGGCCGTATCACACATCTAAGGTCTTATTTGGCCGGCGCATGTCGACCCAACGGTTGGATTGGCTCGATATTTGGTTTCGACGGTCCAATGGGGTTCTAGAGGATACTGACTGTTTGGTTGAGCATTCATTTATTCTCGAGAGTCACTAGTGGGTGTATTGTTCTAATACAATTTAATTAACTTATTTATAAGCTCAATTAACTCTAGGTGATCGTTGGGTCTTACCTTACTGTTTGGTGTTGGGTTAAACTTGACGGACGACCTCGATGTTAACTGGAAGTCCCATCCTGCACAAGTCATGTTTGAGCCGATTGATTGTTTTTGTTGAGGTGGGTTTAAGAAAGTAACACCCGAGTATCAAAGGTACGGGGTGTTACACTCTCTCTCATTCCATAAGAATTTGGAAAACCCTAAGAGAGAGAAGAGAGAAAAGAGAAGGAAAGAGAGAGAAAGTGAAAGATTGAGTTGGCGTTTGTTCTTGGGATTCGATCTCGCCGCTCCACGTACTTAACCATCATTCCTGTATCGCTATACGGGCGATTCCGATTCCATTCTTAGGTAAGAAAATCTAACCCTAATCTGTTCTAGGGTTTCAAATAGTGTAAGAGATGAAATAGCTAACCTATTTCATGTTATAAGTGTCCGTCATGCCGTAGACAAAGATTTGGCATACAAAATGAGTTCGATACTTGTTTATCAGCGAAAGGTGCGACTATAAACGTTTAGGTTATGGTTTTCAAGGCTTTTAATGTCAGCAATGATTTATGACTGACATGATTGCTATCACACATACTTAGATACGATGTTTCTCGTATATTACACATATATATGAACTATGTTGAAATATATGCATTCCATGTGTTTGTTGAAATGTTTGTATGGGTATGGAATTATGATTTGTGCTTGCCATGATTTATATTTGAGGATACATGATGGTTGTACGTGTGGCAACTCCTATGTGGAAGGATTTACTACGATATACATTTTAACTAATTTATTACATGTATGTAATATGTGTAGTCTACGTGTTTGGTAAATTGCCTGAATGAGAAAATGCTTGATGTGATGTACCTAATGAGGGTGTAGAGATAGGATTCTCAATCCCCTTATACCTAGTTAGATTTTCCTTTATGTAACCTATCTTACTACTATGTGATTTACTGTTGAAATGCCTATGTATGCTAACATGTACACTATGTATTCGTTGAAATGCTAAAATGAGATTTATATTTGATTTTAGTTGTCACATGCTATCTTTGGCTACTACATGCGTATACAATTGCTTAGAGTGTGTTTGGGGCTACGACGTAGTCCAGGCGATCGGTAATGATTTCTGAGTTAATGGCAGAGGTCGTTTCACCACACCAAATAGGTTCAAGGAATTCGAGTCGTACGCTGCTAGTCGACAGTGGTTAGGCCACGCGGAGTGCTTAGGCGCTCCATGTCAATCAGCTCGACGTACGCTCGTACCAGTCGAGCTTGTCAAGCAACCCGATTGGCGTAATGTATGTTCACCATGTAAGGACGCTACTACTTGAATCTAAGGTACCAACTCACCAATGGAATGCCCGTTTAACCCTGGTACCTCAATCCGCTAAGACTCATGAGCTGGACATGGTTGTATGGGACACCGTGGTCGAGCTGTCGGCCTACGCTTGGGAGACGAACCTCCCCGTAGTGTCCAGTGAGTAACCCACACTCGTGAGCTGAATACGGTGGTTAGGCCACTATATTCGAGCTGTCGGCGTACGATCAGGTGACGAACCCATAGTGACCTCGAGTATACACTAAGACTACGCTAAGGCGATGAGCCTTTCCGTATTTGCTTTAAGTATAAGCTAGGCCTGCACTGATGGTGACGAGCCTCCCCATAGTGACCTAGAATTTGCCTATCGTATGTGATTAACTAGGATTGACGACCCTAGATGAATCAATATTTGGGTCAATGATATAAAGGGAGGTACCTTAGCCTCCCAACCTGCTGTATGAATAAGTCTAATTAAGAACTCGGCTAATCAAGTACATTCACCGCATTTGCATGTGCCTTTAGCGTTGGTGTTGAGCACAGAGGAAGGGGGTGCATGCCGCGATTATAAGATGTTGTCGAAGAGGGAGTGCAGGCGAGGGCATGCATCATTACAACATACCATTCTTGCATTAACCAGAGTACTTAGGATATGATTGTTGTATTACTTTATCATTACTGCTTGACTGAATTGACAACATGTTAACCTTTGCTTTATAGCACCACTGAGTTGATCAATCACTCCAACATTCTGGGACGGTGCTTTAAACACCAACCAAACCCTGTTGTAGTTGCAGATGATGGAGATGCTTACAAAGTAGAACCAGACTTTTATGATGATGAGGAGGAGTTCTCCTACATGCAGCTGTCAGGTGGGTTTATATAGATCATGTTCTGACTGACGGGGCTTACAGGGTTGCTGATTAGATGACATTACACATTTTGTATATTTTGAAAATTTACATGTAACTAATTGACCTGGTATCATGATCATACTCAAGAGACTTACAATCACTTATATACTTTATATATACTTATCACAGTCTTCCGCTTGCGAAATTCAACTACATCTGGAGTATGATATGCTGTTTTGGTATAATCCCATTCATGTTTAACGCACTAATATGAACAACATTCAATCATCATTATCTATGTTGCATAAGTGATGTTTTGGAACTCGGGAGTTTGAGCTTATGCTCGACCCCCGATTTTCAGAGCGTTACAAGTTGGTATCAGAGAATGATTTGGATTAAACTGGACCTTGGTTATGATCAGACGACGCACACTGACGTACGTTGACCTAGGAGGGTGTGATAAAATGTAGGAACAGGCATAGGATTTCTAGTTTCGCCAATCGGTGAAATTAACCGAAATCGACCACTGAGATCAGGCCCATACACACCCGTGATCACTTGAGGCGATCCCGGATCACTCCCAGACAGTCAATCAACAGGTTTAGATGACAATTTAACCCATTCCCACCTCAAACGACCTAGAAAACATGAATGTACATGAGATGGGACCTGACATGACCCAAACGGGCTCCGGGGCTAAAATCGTACAAATCGGGGGGACCCAAAGTGGACCCCGCATGTTTTAGGCACCCCGGGGGGGATGGCATCGCCCAGGGGGCGAGCCATCGTCCGTGGGTCCAGGGACCGGCGATGGCATCGCCGGATCGGTGAGGCCTCGCCGGTCGGGTGGACCGAGACTGATGGGTCGGCATGGGCTGGGCAGGCCGACGCCTGTGGGACACTGTGGGGCCCACGAAATCACGTGGGACCCCTTCTATTCCTTCCATTGCTCCCCACTCCCCTCTTACACACGCCCAAGCTCTCCCTTTTCTCTAAAAACCCTTTTTTTCCTCTCAAATCTTCCCTTTATCCTCATATTTCCTCTTTTTCCTTCATTTCATATACCCCTCCACCATTTTTATCAAAACCCCTCTCCTATCTCCCTCTTTTCCTATCATGTGAGTGCACAAACTTTCCTTTGTGTCTCAAAAATCTCAAAGTTCAACAACCCATTCTATTTCTCCACCTTATTTCACTTCATGGCTCTTTTCGAGCTTGTAACGGCCATTTTCTCCATTTCCACGCTTCTTTCGCTCATGGACAAAAAGAGGGCTCCTATGGATGAGGTCGGGCCTAGTCGCCCTACTCGTTCAAGAAGACAGGGAGGCGCCACTACAAGTACAAGCATTGATCGAGAGATAAGGACAAAGCGGGACCTCGATCCCTAGGGTCCCCTTGAGAGAGCTCTACTGGGGAATCTGTCCAATGGAAGATTTGAGGGCCGTAGGGTCCTTGTTGAAGCACACGTGGATGAGAGGCTCTTTGGAGAATATTTGGTGATGGACTGCCTGGTGGAGGCTGGGTGGGGTCCCATATTTGAGGGCAAGTCTCGTGCGAATGTGAACACTGTCCGCGCCTTCTACGCGTATATACGGGAGCCAACGCAGGATCCTTTGCAGTTCAAATTTCTTGTGGGAAGGTGAGAACTCACAGTCAATGCTGGCTTGATAGCCCGACTCATTAGCATACCACTTGGCGAAGTCCATGCTAATAAGAAGAGTCTTAAGAGTGCATGGGAAAGGGATCGCCGCACACGATTCCTTTGTGGCCAACTGGTCCACTGAAATCCAAACAATAGCCTCCTAGCATCCAATATGACCAACGACTTTTGCCTACTCCACCACATCTTCACATACAACGTGTACCCCAGGTGGAGCAATCGCAGTGAGTGCACGCGCCTGATGGTAGACTTTTTGTACCGAGCTGGGCAGGGAGAGAAGTTGTGCGTGCCTACGTATGTACTGCTACAGATAGTGCAGACTGCATGCTCTACTAAGACGGTCATTTCACTTCCATTCAGCCGACTTATATGCAAGCTTGCACGCGAGTTCTCCTACAGGCTTGGCACTGAAGTTCCTGGCCGATCCATTACATCAACGACACTACTCTCAACAACATGGAGATTGGGTCACGACAGCGTCAAGCCCAACTCGACGAGAGCGAGGATGAGATGGATAGTGAGGAGGATGAGAGTGATGAGGAAGGCAGAGATGAGATAGAAGAAGGGCAGGCAGAGGAAGAAGAGGAGGCCCAAGACACCGATGAGGGCTCTCCTCCTACTACACAAGGGCGTGGCAATGATCGAGCTATTTTAAAAGCCTGTTTGGCTGGACTCAATGAGGGTCAGGCTGCCCTGTGATAGGAGGTCACACAGACCCGAGCCAAGCTTGAAGAGACCGAGGCCTTCGTGAAACGAAAATTCAAGAAGGTGTCTCACACCTTGAGGGTCATCCTATGTTGTCTGCAGGACAAGGGTGCACCTCCTCCATCGCCAGATTCTGACGACCAGCCATACATATAGTCGTCTTTTGGTTGTTTTGTTACTTGTTCTCTTGCTTCCATGTATAGCCTTAGTAAGCTTAGTAGTAGTGTGGAATTGTAGTATGTTTAGTATCTAAAGCTTATTTAAATTAGTTCACATGCATCTTCTGTCATAACTCGTGTGAATCTATATCTCATGTATTGTGACAATTTTGGTAAATGAAATGCATAAAGCTCCTTTTGATATGGAATGTGTAGAACGCTTGACAAATTGAGTATTGTTAGGCTTCCCTATTGAAAGATCATGATGGTCCAACGCTTGGGAACACGCCAGTAGTTCAGGATTTTACGGACGTGTTCAGGAAGATACCTGGATTACCTCCTCAGCACGAGATCGATTTTACCATTGATCTAGTGCCTGGTGTGACACCTATATCTCCGCCGACGTATCACATGCCTCCACGTGAGATGAAGGAACTGAAGAAACAGATCGATGATCTGTTGGATGCAGGCTTTATATGACCAAGTGTGTCTCCTTGGGGAGCACCCGTGTTGTTTGTGAAGAAGAAGGATATATCACTGCGATTGTGTATTGATTATCGCAGGCTGAACCAAGTGACAGTAAAGAACAAATATCCTTTGCCCAGGATAGACGATCTGTTTGATCGGTTAAAGGGGGCACAGTACTTCACGAAGATCAATTTGCAGTCAGGGTATCACCAGTTACGCGTCAGGGATGAGGACGTGTAGAAGACAGCTTTCAGGACCAGTTTTGGACATTACGAGTTCCTTGTGATGTCGTTTGGACTCACAAACGCACTGGCCGTGTTCATGGGCTTGATGAATAGGGTGTTTCAGCCGTTTCTATTCTGATTTATCATCATGTTTATAGATGACATCCTGATATACTCCAAGAGTCGGGAAGATCACGAGGAGCACCTTCGATACGCTCAGAAAGAACCGGTTATTTTCGCAGTACATGAACTGCGACTTTTGGAAATAAGAAGTGAAGTTCCTGGGACATATGGTGTCCAAGGAAGGGATAAATGTGGACCTTGCTAAGGTAACCGCAGTTCAGGACTGGGAGTAGCCCGGTTCGATTACTGAAGTGAGGAGTTTTCTTAGCCTGACAGGTTACTATTAACGCTTCATTAGGAATTTTTCCAAGATAGTCAGACCATTGTCTCAACTAACACGGAAGGATCTCAAGTTTGCCTGGAGTGAGAAGGCAAAAGCAGCTTTTAAGGAACTGAAGGAACGGTTGACGTCTGCCCCTGTGCTAGTATGGCCAGAGCAAGGGGTCAAGTATACGATTTATACCGATGCGTCTCGTGTTGGTTTAGGTTGTGTGCTTATGCAGAAGGATAGGGTGATTATCTATGCATTGCGGCAGTTGAGGAAACATGAGGAAAATTACCCTATGCACGACTTAGAGTTAGCGGCTGTCATCTTTGCATTGAAGCTCTGGAGACATTACCACTACAGAGAGGAGTTCGAGCTCTTTTGTGACCACAAGAGCCTCAGATACATATTCACGCAGAGGGACCTGAATATGGGGCAGCGACGATGGATAGAAACCTTGAAGGACTTCAAGTTCGAGGTCTCTTACCATCCTGGCAAGGCCAACCTTGTGGCAGACGCGTTGAGCCGCAAGAGGACTATAGCATTTGCGGCTCCACTGATGATCGATGAATAGAACATGGTCGAATTTCTACGGGATTTTGAGCAGAGACTTACTGTAGAGGAGCCATTTGAGAGCATCGCACACATGCGTGTACAGCCACTGATTGATGACCGAATCATTGTAGCTCAGGGGGAAGATGAAGGGTTGTTAGAGTTGAGGAAACGAGCTAGTGAGATGCAGAATCTGAGTGGAGAGTTAGTACGGATGGGGGTTTACGTTATCATTGCCGCCTATGCATCCCAAACCTTCATGACTTGAGAAAAGAAGTTCTCGAAGCTGCCCACAATTCGAGGATGTCAATGCATCCTGGAAATACGAAGATGTATCGAGACATGAAACGGTCGTACTGGTAGGACAATATAAAGGCCTACATCGCAGATTATGTGTCCCGTTGTCTCACGTGCCAGCCGGTCAAGGACGAACATCGCCGACCTCATGGACTGCTTCAACCCATGCCCATAGCTGAGTGGAAATGGGATTTCATCTCTATGGATTTTATCTCATGGCTACCAAAGACGAGGAAGGGACATGATTTCATTTGGGTGATCGTGGATCGATTGACGAAATTAGCCCATTTTCTCCCTATCAGAGTGTCAAACTCAGTAGATGATTTGGCCAGGTCGTACATCAAGGAGATTGTGCATCTGCATGGAGTTCGTATGGAGATCATGTTAGACCGAGACACGCAATTCACATCTATCTTCTGGACTCGTATCCAGGAAGCAATGGGAGTGAAGTTGAAATTCGGTACCGCATTCCACCTACAAACTGACAGGCAGACGGAACGGCTGAATCAGGTGTTAGAAGATATGCTGCGAGCTTGTGTGCTCAATTTCAAGGACAGTTGGGATGACTGTCTTCCTTATGCCGAGTTCTCCTATAACAATAGCTTCTAGGCGAGTATTGGCATGGCTCCTTATGAGGCCTTGTATGGGTGCCCCTGTCGAGCACCGCATTACTGGGCAGAGGTTAGCGAGAAGAGCTCGATAGGCCCAGAGTTAGTACAGGAGACCTCAGAGAAGATCGACATTATCAGGCGTCGACTTCTCGTAACACAGAGCCGACAGAAGAGCTACGCTGATATGAGACGACGACAGCTAGAGTTCGAGGTTGGGGACCATGTGTTTCTGAAAATTTCTGTAAGTGTTATGATTTAATTCCTCTTTGCCTGTCAAATTTTATGTGTCAAAACTTCTCCATTTGTCATATGTTTATATCTTGATAAAATTTATTCGAGACACTTCGTCAACACTTGAAGACCAGCCCAAAGAATTCTTCAAGCTTCATGATAGTTCAAGCTTAAGAGAGAGCTCAAGGTCAAGACTCAAGTTCAAGTACAAATTCAAGATTCAAATCTAAATCCGGGACTCAAGTACAACTCGAAGTTACATTAAAGCTTCTGAAGTAATCAAGTTACATCGAGAAGAAATCAAGCTTCGTAAAGATCAAAGTCTAAATGAAGTATTCAATGTCCATACTTCATGTTCCAGGTTTGATAGACCATTAAATTGACCTTAGGGTAGGTCACTTTGGATACATAATCCAAATGAATATTATTACATAATTTTAATCTACTTTAAGACCAGTCCTAGACCCTGTTCGACCAGTCCTAGCATTGTCTCGACTAGTCTAAGAAGTTTCAAGACCAGTCCTAGAATTGTTGCAATTTATCGGATTTTTTGGTTCGGCTACGACCAGTCCTGGAGTCTACTCGACCGGTCGTGGAATGGTCTCGACTCGACCTTCGACCAGTCGTAAAACTACGACTCAAACTCCAGCGACTAAATCAAGTGTCGCACGACCAGTCGTAGAGGAGTCTCGACCCGTCGTGGACTGCCTTTGACCAGTCGTGGACTACCTACGACTGGTCGTACAACGGTCTATTGCGATCGCGCTCAAAAATTCAAAAATCAGTTTATTCCAAGACCAATCGTGGTGACCCTAAGACCAGTCGAAGACGAACTTCTTCTGATATAAATAGCACACGAATTTCAGAGTTTTACTTTGAATATTAAGTGAATTTAAGGCTCCACTCTGAGATAAGTTTGTGTTTATTTTTAAGCTATTTTGTGCATAATTTCTTTCTCTTTTGATAGCTTATTTAATTTGATTTTGTTTTTGTATTCCAATCTGATTTGAAAAGAGGAATTGACTTATTCCTTCTTCTTGGAATCAAAATCAAATATAGCTACGCCCAACTGGTTTAAATCTAAAATCAATTAGAACTTAGAACCTTATTAAAGTGAGTAGTGGACATTAAACTTCTGTGTTCGAACGTCTACTCCAATTGGTTCTTCCAGGCAGCTACAAGAGGAGAAATCCAGGTATTTTACAATTCTGTAAATTTCATTTTGGTTTTTGTTTGGGATTCACCAGAAAAATCTCAATTTGTGTGGTTATCTGAGGAGAGCCAGAAAACTCAGAAGTGTGGGTTTTTGAATTGTGTAAGCCCAAGTTAAAAAGACACAATTGTAAAGGTTTTTGGTGAACCTGTGAAAACCTATTTGATAGTGAACGCTAATATCCCCTGTGTGAGGATACTAGGAGTGGAGTAGCATTTTGTGTGGCTGTTGAAGAACAGTCGGTGTACACACAGGCGAACCACTATAACTCTTTGTCTTGTGGATTGAATGCTTGCTTAATTTCCATATCTTTTATTATTCATTTGTGTGGAATGTACATGTGAATATGAATGTTGTAACAATTTACATTTCAAGCAATTGTGGGATTATTGTAATAAATTAGATCTATATTTTTGCACTTAATTTCAATTCTCTGCTATTTATTTATTTCTATTAAAATTGAGTTCTTGATTCAAAAGAAGTTCTAGAAATAAGGTTGTCCTACCATAAGCCCTTGTTTATTATGGTGTAAGGTTGTCCTTAGAACTGAATTTGTATCAATCTCTCAATACTTATTTATTAAGGTGATTTGATTTTAACATTGTGAATTGATTTATAATTGTAAGGCTATTGATTTATTTTTATTCCGCTGATTTTAATTTAATTTGGCATAATCCTATTCACCCCCCTCTAGGACATATAGCTTGGCCTTTTTAGTTTCCCCCATGAAGAGAGTCCTTCAGTTTGGGAAGATGGGGAAACTCACGCTGAGATTCATTGGCCCATTCCAGATACTGGATCGAGTGGGGGTAGTAGCATACCGCCTTACTTTGCGCACACCACTCGTCGGCGTGCACAACGTATTTCATGTATTTATGCTGAAGAAATACGTTCCTGACCCTTCTCACATTATCAAATGGGAGCAGGTACAGTTGAGTGAGAACACTACTTATGTACTGCGACCGACGCGTATCTTAGACAGGAAGGAACAGGTGTTGCGCAGTAAGATTATTCCGCTAGTAAAGGTATTATGGATGCATCACACTGAGGAAGAGGCTACTTAGGAAACAGAAGCCGAGGTCTGAAAGAACTACCCTCAGATTCTCGAGGAGTACGAAAAGGTACTAATTTTGAGGATGAAATTTTTCTTTAAGGGGGGTAGATTGTAACATCTCAGAAAAATCTGCACAAAGACCCAAGTACCACCTCAAGCAGAAATCACTCAGGACCAAATCCTTTATAAATTAAATGAAATTAACTAAGTACTAAACTAGATTAGCTATGAAATTAGCTTGAACCACTTTAAATACGAACTGCAAGACCCGAAACTTGTGAAATCATTAACACTATATTACCCTGAAATCTAGGATCAATCTCTAAACCCAATTGCTCTAATGAGCACATTGAAACTTCGTATCGGACCTGAACCGCGCGTCGAAAGTCTAATTGCTATAAAACCAAACGGTTAGGACTGCCTTACTGGGCTTGACAACCATCTCGGAAATCAAATCCAGATAGTATCTAGAAATGCACAATTTGAGCCCGGATTGAAGTGTGTGAGAAACGCGAATACCCTTTGAAAATGTACTCAGATATAAGTAAACTGGGTCGTTCACTTACGGGCCAAATCTAAGGTTTCAGACCATCAGAATCTGACCCAATTACACCCTCAGATCAGGAAAAATTTCCTACACAGGTCCATGTACTCATGGCCCTGATCGAGCGACGATGACCGTTGAACTGAAACTGGTCCGCCACGGTCGATCCACAAATTTGATCGGACCGAAACCTTAACCTGACCCAGATCCAATGTCAGGAAGGTTAAGTCCGACCGTATGTAGAAAAGGGGCCTCCAAATCAGCTTCGTTGGACCGAAACGACCAGTCTTTGGCTATAACCTAAGTATACCATGGCCCTGGGCCATTCTCATCCGTTCTAGGCCTATATAAGCCCCTTAAACCCTCTCTCTCTCTCACATTCCATACGAATTTGGAAAACCCTAAGAGAGAGAAGAGAGAAAAGAGAAGGAAAGAGAGAGAAAGTGAGAGAGTGAGTTGGCGTTTGTTCCTGGGATTCGATCCCGCCGCTCCACGTGCTTAACCATCATTCTTATATCACTATACGGGCGATTCCGATTCCATTCTTAGGTAAGAAAACCTAACCCTAATCTGTTCTAGGGTTTCAAATAGTGTAGGTGATGAAATAGCTAACCTATTTCATGCTATAGGTGGTCGTCGTGCCATAGACAAAGACTTGGCATACAAACTGAGTTCGATATTTGTTTATTAGCGAAAGGTGCGGACTATAAACGTTTAGGTTATGGTTTTCAAGGCTTTCAATGTCAACAATGATTTATGACTGACTTGATTGCTATCACACATACTTAGATACGATATTTCTCGTATATTACGCATATATATGAACTATGTTGAAATATATGCATTCCATGTGTTTGTTAAAATATTTGTATGGGTATGGAATTATGATTTGTGCTTACCATGATTTATGTTTGAGGATACATGATGGTTGTACGTGTGACAACTCTTATGTGGAAGGATTTGCTACGATATGTGTTTAACTAATTTATTACATGTATGCAATATGTGTAGTCTAAGTGTTTGGTAAATTGCTTGAATGAGAAAATGCTTGATGTGATGTACCTAATGAGGGTGTTGAGATAGGATTCTCAATCCCCTTATACCTAGTTAGAGTTTCCTTTATGTAACCTATCTTACTACTATGTGATTTACTGTTGAAATGCCTATTTATGCTAACATGTACACTATGTGTTCATTGAAATGCTAAAATGAGATTTATATTTGATTTTAGTTGTCACATGCTATATTGGCTACGACATGCGTATACAATTTCTTGGAGTGTGTTTGGGGCTACGACGTAGTCCAGGCGATCGGTAATGATTTCATTAGTTAGTGGCTAAGGTCGTTTCGCCACACCAGATAGGTTCGAGGAATTTGAGTCGGACACTGCTAGTCGGCAGTGGTTAGGCCACGCGGAGTGCTTACGCGCTCCGTGTCGATCAGCTCGACATACACTCGTACCAGTCGAGCTTGTCAAGCAACTCGATTAGCGTAATGTATGTTCACCATGTATGGACGCTACTGCTTAAATCTAAGGTACCAACTCACCAATGGAATGCCTGTTTAACCCTAGTACCTCGATCCGCTAAGACTCATGAGCTAGACATGGTGGTATGGGACACCGTGGTCAAGCTGTCGACCTACGCTGGGGTGACGAACCTCCCCGTAGTGTCCAGTGAGCAACCCACACTCGTGAGCCAATTACGGTGGTATAGAACACTGTATTCGAGTTGTCAGCCTACAATCAGGTGACGAGCCCGTAGTGACCTCGAGTATACACTAGGACTACGCTAAGGCGACAAGCCTTTCCGTAGTTGCTTTGAGTAAAAGGTAGGCCTGTGCTGATGGTGATGAGCCTCCCCGTAGCGACCTAGAATTTTCCTATCGTATGTGATTAACTACGATTGACGACCCTAGATGGATCGATGTTTGGGTCAATGATATAAAGGGAGGTACCTTAGCTTCCTAACCTACTGTATAAATAAGCCTAATTAATAACTCGGCTAATATGTACATGTACCGCATTTGCATGTGCCTTTGGCGTTGGTGTTGAGCACAGAGGAAGGGGTGCATGCTGTGATCGTAAGTAGTTGTCGCAAGAGGGAGTGCAGGCGAGGGCATGCATCATTACAACATACCATTCTTGCATTAACCAGAGTACTTAGGATATGATTACTGTATTGCTTTATCATTACTGCTTGACTGAATTGACAACATGTTAACCTTTGCTTTATAGCACCACTGAGTTGATCACTCACTCCCACATTCTGGGACAGCTTTAAACACCAACTAGATCTTGTCGTAGTTGCAGATGATGACGATAATTATGAAGCAGAGCCGGACTTTTATGATGAGGAGGAGGAGTTCTCCTACATGCAGCTATCAGGTGGGTCTAAGTAGACCATGTTCTGATCGACGGGGCTTACAAGGTTGCTGATTAGATGACATTATACATTTGTATATTTTGAAATTTTACATGTAACTAATTGACTTGGTATCATGATCATACTCAGGAGACTTACAATCACTTATATGCTTTATATATACTTATCACAGTCTTCCGCTTGCGAAATTCAATGTCTCTGGAGTATGATATGTTGTTTTGGTATAATCCCATTCATGTTTAACACACTAATAAGGACAACATTCAATCATCATTATCTATGTTGCATAAGTGATGTTTTGGAACTCGGGAGTTTGAGCTTATGCTCGACCCCCAATTTTCAGGGCGTTACAGTATATATATTGTTACATTTTCTTATGTCGATTTTTCTCAGATGGGTTTTATAGATGTCGGTATATTCATGTTGGATTTTTTGCTATATCTCAGATGATTGATTGTTGCTGGTATATCTATTGATGGATTTGTCTGTTGTTGCTATATCTCAAATGGAATTTACACATATTGGTATATCCCAGATATATTTCCAACATGTCATCAGATTTCAATGACTTTGCTTTATGTTTTTTAAGTATTCTAATATTACATTGTTATAGATCTATGCATGTGTTTCTTATAGCACATAGTTCTACTTGAATAGTCTTGTTTTTTCCTGCTTATGGGTAGCTAACTCCTTGCAAATTGCAGTACATATTCTATTTAGCCATTTTTCGATCTTATTTTCATGTGTTGAGAAATATATATTTTAGATGCTCTTATTTTGGTCTTATTTTTGTCTTTTGTTGTTTTTTATTTCCTGTAAATCTTTTCCTTTTCTTGTTTTGATCGAGTCTATGGTATCTTCTTCTTTTATAATGAGATGGTTTTCTGGTATATCTCATATGGTTTTCTGGTATATGTCACATGGATTTAGTAGTATATCTCAGATGGTTTGTTGTGTTGGTATATCAATTGTTGGATTTGTTTGTTGTTACTATATATCAGATGGATTTTCTGTTGTAGGATTTTACACTTGGACATCGTAATCCTGTTATCAAAAATCATGTTCTGCTGATGAATTGTACATGTATAGATGATAGTTTGATCAGTGTATAGATGACAATTATGGATTTTGAAGCATTGTTCTGGGAATAAACTGTATGTCTTGGAATCCAATTATGAAATTTTATGTTTTTTAGTACATGTATAGATGATAGTCTGGGAATGTATAGATGCAAGCTGTTTAATTTGACACTGTTCTTCTGAGAATAGACTGTTCTCCTTGGAATCCAGTTATGAATTTTTCATATATAAAGTACATGTATATATGAATTTTTGATCAATGTATAGATGATAGTTATGATTTTATTTTATTTATTATTATTATTTTTTTTTGTTCTTGTGAGAATAGACTATTCTCCTTGTATTCCAGTTATGTATTTCTCTTGCAAAAAGTACATGTATAGATGACAGTTTGATCAATGTCTTCTTCTATTTTTGTTTATATCCGTCCATGCATTTTGTACTTTCATCAAACAAATGCCTGGAAATCAGGTTTTGTAGAATTTCTGGGATCACATTGTGTTTGACAATTGTGAAAATCTTTGAACCGTCCTCATTTGGTGTCTGTTTGGGTTGCATAAAGTAGATATTTATAGACTATTTGACAAGAGAATGATTTCTTTGGAAATTAAAATGGACATTTAGTCTCCGTTCAGCTGAGAATAGACTTTTCTTTTGGAATTTCACATAAAGTAGAGATGTATACATTATATTATGATGAAGGTAGCCATGACAATTATGGATTTTTCTTGTTTATCTGGGAATATACTGTTCTCTTGGAATCTAGTTATGAATTTTTCATTTGGTTAATGTACATGTATAGACGATAGTTTGATCAATGTATAGATGATAGTTATCAATGTTCTTATGATTATGCTGAAATTTTCCTGTTATCATTTGAGTATACAGATATGAATATTTCTACTCTAGTGTACATGTATAGATGATAGTTTGGTAGTTAACGTGAAGACTTAGTCACCGTTCTTTTGAAAATAGAATGTTCATCTGGATTGTTACATACAGTGGATGTTTCTGGACCTTGTTGCAATATATTTGTACTTATGAGAAATTCTATTCACCTAGTTGCAGTGTTACATTGGTATATCTCACACGGAATTTTTGTTGTTGGTTTTCAACGAATCCAGGTACTTGGTGTAATGTATGCCCATAAATATCTCGCTGTTTCACATTCAGTTTAGACTATTAATTTGCATCAGAATCCTATTATCTCATAATTGTGTTTTCTAAATCTGAATCCACTTTTGACAGCTGAATTGTTTCTCAAAATGTTTTTCAATATGGACTAAACTCAACTGATGCACTATGGAATTTTAAGACATATTGGGTTTGACAAATCTGATTATCTTTCAAACTGTACAATTTGGGGTTTCTTTGGGTTGCAGAAAGTGTATATTTGGTATAATATACGCCTGTAATATACACCTAACAAGCGGAAACTGTACCTATTGGATTGTTACATAAAGTGGATATATGTGGACTATTTGTAATAGACTGTTCATATGATATTGGCGATTCATCAAGTTGGAGTGTTATTTACAGTATATCTCAGATGGATTTCCTGTTGTCAGTTTTCCTTGACATCCAGCCATGAATGTTACTGATTTTTTAAGTACATGTATAGATGATAGTTTCATCAAATGCTATCTTCATCTACTGTTGTCTGTCATTACTTTTCTATCAAAAATCAAATGAGAGGAAATCAGGTATTTGGAGTAATGTATGGCCATAAATTTTCATCTGTTTCACATTCAGTGTACACTATAGATTTGCATCAGAATCCTGTTAATTCAACTCTTGTTTTCCAAAACAAGAGCCTATTTTGAGAGCGGATGTGTTTCTCAGTCTGTTTTTTAATATCGATTCTAACTTCGAGCTGGACATCCACGATTCTTCGTCATCGTCCATCCGACAGACGATATAGATGGCACAGGCGACGTCGGCCATGGTTTCCAGGGCCGTGTCAACTGATAATCTTCCCCCATCAGCCCGATCAGATAAAGAGATATTTTGTGCTTTTCTAGTTGGCGTCGGTGTCCTTTTTCTTGTCATCCTTGTTATTTTTAAATTCTAGCCCAACACGGATGACTGTAACTCTTTATATGTCACTTGTTTCTTTTTCTCTCTTTTTGCCACACAACTTATGTTTCTTATGTTTTGATACATCTCTTTTTTAGACTGCCATATATTTTTTGGGATCTATCTGTATCACACCACTGCCACATGATGTGGTCCATGCGGATACGTGGACATGTTCCATGGTGATAGTAATATTGATTGAATAAACTAGATATTACCGGTGTTGATGGGACATACATCAGTGGGCCCCACACAATTTTATGACCCGAACAAGCCATAGGTATGTCAAGGTAAGTGACGGGACTTGCTACTCCCACTAACACCAGGTAATGGCTGGTGGCCGGAGCTCTATGGGCCCCACCACAATGTATGTGTTTCATCCTTGACGTCCGTCCTCATTTGCCCATCGTTGTGCATGTGATTTTAAAAATTACATATATCCAAAAGTCATGTGGAGCACATTACAGGAAATAGTGTTGATTGAGGGTCGACCTTAGAAAACACCAGTGGGGTCCACATGCAATTAACATTCTTAGATATCTGTTTTATATCTCCATCTGCTCCTGTATGGCATTCATGAACAGATTTGATGTGAAATTATCTGGTAAAATAAAGGGCTTGATGTTAAATCCTAATGTGGTGTGGTCCACCTGAGATATATAGCCCTCTAATTTTTGGGACAGCGGTGTAAGATGATATGTCAATATGGATGAAGGGCGTGGATTAAACATTTTCATCATGGGGTGACGCAGAGAGCACGGACTCCCCTACCACAGAGTTGATGGCAGGACACCAATGCAATCTATATGTTGGCAGGAAACAGTTATAACCGTACCTTTCCAAGTAACTGTTCCAAGGGTAATTCAATCCCACAGATGGCATGCAATCCCATGCCCGTCCAAACACAATCACTCCATACATTCCCTTGAGACGTCCGCCTGTCCAAACACGCCATAGCTGGGCAGCTGGATATAGCAATCCAGTGGGATTGCATGTAATCCACTGATGCCATCTTGAAAGCCGTGCAATCCACCCTAATACAACCCAATCCCATCCAGGCCACCCATCCAAACACGCCCTAAGTACATGGGAAGGTTTCTATGCATTTTTCTCAAAAGATCATTTCTTTTAAAAAAAAATTTTTTTTTTTTTTTTTAAAAGACTGATCGGTGGTGATCAATCACGTGCATGACGTAGTGTACATCAATCTCGGCCACATCGGTGGTTCTCTAGTTGGGCCAAGTGTAAGGATGATGGTAACCTCAGGAATTAGGTCCCACCGTGAATGGGTTATGACAAAATATGCCACAAGCAAGCCTAACCAAATGATCCATGGGCATATAAAATCACAGATCGATCGACCTCAGGATTAGTTTCCAACGGCAGGGAGGATAACTGTGTTTAAGGGATATGATAAGATATTTTGTATAAAACGAGAGTTACTTTCAAAATTTAAACCGTGACTGATGAACCAACTCCAACGAGGAGTCATGTGGTATAAAGCCCCGTATCTAAAATATATTCTTCATCGAAGTACTCAGATTTTGATGCAGTCAACACGTCACTACCATTCGTTTCCTCACTAGATTCCGCAGTGTTGGTTTCCATAGAAAAACTATTTAAATTCTTCTTTCTCAATTTAGGATTCTAACAATCATTCTTCATGTGCCCTGATACAATTCCATCACTTCAACTTGCCTTTGCCTTTACCCTTGGATTTAGACCTTGATCGCGAAGATCCATTATCCCGCTCAAAATTTCTCTCCCTCGTAACCAGTACATTTGTAAAAGCACTAACACCACCATTTTTCTTTTCATCGCCTTTGACTGAAAAGCTAAAATAATAGTCTTAATGCTAATGGTTGTTCTATTGGTGCACAAAGATTCCTTAAATTACTCATGTGAAGCTGAGAGAGAATTCAACAATACACGTACCTTTTTTTTTAACACACGCACACACCCCCACACACTCACGCTGCAGTAGGTTTTCACTACCTATGGATACTCCAACCCTTGACCGGGTGTTGAAACTCCGGAGAGTCTACCACCAGAGCAAGAGTAAGGATCCAACAGTATACATGCCTGATCCTAATCTTTCATCGTCTCTTCTACATCTAATAATTTGCAAATCAACCTATTGAAGTTACTAATGTGGGTTTCAACGTCAACCCCCTCCGCCATATTCAGATTGAATAATTGTAGCTTCAAGTACAAGCGATTCTCAAGAGATTTCTTCGCATAGATATTCTCTAATTTCACTCACGTACTTGCTGCAGTTTTCTCTATTATAACATTATAAAGAACTTCATCCATTAGGCACAATTGGATAGAGATTTTAGCTTTCTTATCCATCTTATTCAATTCTTCTTCTGTCATAGATTTCGGTCACTTTTCAATGAAAGCTTTGTCCAATCCTTATTGAACTAGGATACCAATCATCTTAACTTTCCATAGTTCAAAATTATTTTTGCCAAAATATTTTTCTACATCGAATTTCGAGTTAGATGTCATTGATACCTTGCTTTCAAATTCGATCTGCTTCTCAACATTAGCTCTGATACCAATTATTGGAAACTGCGAAAACATTTAAAGTTGAATCAAGCAAAGTACAAGCAATCAAACAACCAAGTCCAAATAAGAACAATTCGAATTTTATGTAAAAAAATCCTCACGAGAAATTACTCGAATCTCTTTTCACAAGACCTAGTTATGCCCTTAAACCCTTAGGAACAAATTAGAAAGACCTAATACACCTCTCTCTCTCTCTCCCAAATCCTGATTTTACTTGTTTTATATAGTGTTACAACCAGAATAGGAAACAACTTACGCACTAATGTAATTCTGCTCACATCTTCGATGGCATCGAACTCCTTCTATGCCATTGAGTAGCAACACCAAAACGTTCCAACAAGCCACATGGATTTTTTAGATTTTCTCGATGGGATCGAGCATCTATCGATGGCATCAACATCTGCTCGATCGCATTGAGTGGTCTATTAATGATATCAACAAATTCTGTTAATGACAGATTTAAGACATCAACAATACAACACTTTGTGGGGTCTATCATATCATACATGTAAAATTCACTATCTATCAAGTAAAACTATTATTTGAATCATGCATACACCATACACAATATCAACTTGATAAAATGCTCATATGGTTCACAATAATGGGAAAAATGTAAAATTGCTCCCAAAACTAGTTAAGTTCAAATAGTGCAGCTCACTCGAGTCTTTCAACAGGTTGGTTTTTGTATCTTCTCTTCATCTCGGTGAGTTAGACCTGATTAATAGGCTCGATGAAAAAAACACAAAATGGTGGCTCACACATAAACCTATTGATGGCATTCCAATTACAATGTTTCATTCGGTGTGGCCCATCCGAGTTGTAAATCTAGGCAAATTTTTTTACCTCAATCTCTAACATTGAGCATACAATTTACTGGGTAGAGTGGATTTTACACTTACAACATGGTATTCCTATAGGATTTTACACTTACAACATGGTATTTTACACTTACAACATGGTATTCCTATAGGATTTTACACTTACAACATGGTATTTTACACTAGGTAAAGTGGATTTTACCACGTAAAACTAGTGTTGTATAAGACTTCAATCTCCCTCCTCTCTCCTTTACGAGTTTCCTCCCATTTCTCTTTCTATCCCCTCCTCACTCCATGTCACAAATGCCATACCTCTATGTTATATGTATAATGCGAAAATCCCACGATTAGTTTTAAGAGGGAACCAAACTTCCAATACCTAAAAGATACGGAAAGTCGTTTCATGAAAAGCTAAGGACCTGTTTGGATACCACCAAATAAGTTACTTTTTCTACGTAAAATAGTAGATTAGTAACTTATTTCAGATAAGTTAGTTTGGTTTATGATTAGTTATAAGTAACCTTTTGTAAGCCCCGTATCCTAGACCGTACCGTTTCGTAGGTTCTCACGGTCTTTCCGGTCGAATTCCGGCAACCTTCGACCCTTAACCTTGATTCACACGTCGTTAATCTGATTCGACTCAACCCGAGACTTGTACCATTGCGACCGCACCGTCGCCGCGGTTTTGATGCCGCGACTCGCTCGTCGAGGCGATACTCTGGCCAGGAGATGTGGGCCAGCGTTTGGTGCGAGGAAAATGCTGCGCATTGCAAAACTCAAGAGAATCTCAACGAGATGTCACATCAATCAACCATCAATCAATCCCATCAAGTCAAGTACACATCACTTCACACCCTTCCCCAAGCAAGCCCCAAAGTCAAAAAAGGCTCTTACACACCCATGCCTTTCTTACACAAATTGCCATAAAAGTCAAAAGGTGCTCTTACATCCATCACCCATCTCCCTTTACAACACACTCTCTCTCTTTCTCATTTTCAAAAAAAAAAAAAAAAAACTCTCCCAAGCAAGAGAAGCCTCACACGTCCAAGCCCTTCCCCATCTCTTCCAAAAATCACAAGTGTGGCCCACCTCTTCCAACCCTTCCATCCTCCATCTCAACCATCCAAACCCCATCTCCTCCGCCGGAATCGAAGTAAAGGAGCAAAGGAAGCCTTGGGACCAAGAAGAAGCCGATGGGTGATCGTAGATCTTTATTTTTCATGCATTTTGGTTTGATTAAGGGTCCACATATGTGGGACCCACTTTGATGTATATTTGTATGCAAGAGGGGCCCATAGTGGCAGGGTCCCTCCATCCTCACCGATTTCTCTCTCTCTCTCTCTCCCTCTTTTTTTTTCCTTGTGAATGATGGCTAGTGGCCCACTTGATGCATGCCTTTATCCATGTCATCCATTGATGTGGACCCCACCATGAGGTAGGTATTGTATCTAAGCCATCTATGTGTGGGGCTCACTTTAAATGTGTTGTACCCGCACCCCCATCATGTGTGGCCCACCTAAGCATGGCCCACCTCAGTGTACGCACTTGCAACGTCAAGACGTCCAGCGTCTAGGGACGCTGGACGTCAAAATGAAAACACAAATATTAACTTGCTTTAAGCTTTTGGGGTGGGACGCTTATGCAGGCCTCATCTTGATGAATAAACTCAATCCGTACCGTCCATTTCATTCTCCATATCAATTTAGGTGTTGAGCCGAAAAATGAGGTCCATCCGATCATCAGGCAGGCCATACCATAGAAAACTCTGTTTCCTACCGTTCAAGCTTTTAGGACCCACTTTACTGCACCTACACACCAAACATTATGTATATTAGACTTATTTGGTGTATTTCGAGCCATAGAATCCACTGGACGGAGTGGATTCTCCAGTAGCGGGCCCCACATGAAATTTTTCCCCGAAAAACAAAAAAAAAAGAGAGAGAAAAGAAAGAAGAAAGGAAGCAGCGTTGCTGCTGTGTCAGGTTGCGGCAGGCGCTGCCTGCTCACCTGCGCCAGCCGCGGGCGGACAGGCAACACCCACGGCTCCTGCCGTGGGCCCCACCATGATGCTTATTTGTCATCCCAACCGTTCATTGGATAGGCCACCCCCTGTGGTGGGCCCCCTCCAAAGATTAGGTCCATCCGAAGCTCAGGGGCCCACACCAAAGGAAACAGTGTGAGTGGAACCGTCTGCCATTGAAGCATTTTTTGGGCCCACAGAAGTTTCGAATCAAGATGAAATTTGTTTTTACCCCTCATCTAGGTCTGCTTGACCTTACTGACAGTTCGGATGGCTTATAAACATTAGGGTGGGCCCCACGTGGGACCCACAGTGATTTACGTATTCCTCCACCGTCCACTGGACGGTGGAGCCCGCTGTGATGCATGTGTTGTATCCCCACCGTCTAAGGGACGATTTGGGTGCGTGCGTGGGTGCATGCCTGTGTGTGTGCATGTGTGTGTGTGTGTGTGTGTGTGTGTGTGTGTGTATATATTTATATATGTATTATTGTATATATATTTATACATATATATTACTGTATATATGTATATATATATTATTATATATATATTTTTGTATATATATATATATATATATATATATATATATATATTATATACAAATATATTATATTATATTAGGTAATACCGGATGGTGGGATTTCATGGGCCCCACCATGATACATGTGTTGCATCCAATCCGTCTATCCATTTTGAAAGATCATTTTATGGCATGAGCTAAAGATGAGCCAGATCCATAGTTCAAGTGGACCCCACCTTGGTATGTTATGAGGCCCATCTTGATTTATCTGTGGTAGTCCATTGGGGCCCACTTTGATATATATAAGGCCCATTAATGTGACCCATTTGATGAATGTAAGGCCCATGGGTTATGACCCATTGCAATGCGCATAAGGCCCATTGGTACGGCCCATTGATATGACCCACTTGACGAATGAAAGGCCCATATGGTATGACCCATTTGATGTATTTAAGGCCCAATAGGGATCAACCTAAGGCCCATTGCAATGTGTGACCCCAACCTAGTTCATGTAATAGTATTCACTACGGGCTATGCCTTGGGAGCAATGCTGGTTTGACATCCACATTGCAAGTTTAATGTTGGTTAAATGTCTGCATTATAACTCTCCCTAGGGCCCATTGTTAGGCCATACTTGTAGGTCGTTTAGGCCCATCTTCGTTATACGCAACATCCATTACCACATAACTTGTTTAGTATAGTTTCATGATTCATGATCATATGCATCATATGTATGCTTGATATGAGGAGTGACTGATCATAGTTTATGCCTTCAGGCAGATTGTTTAGGGGCTCCCGGTTAGGCGGTGTTGCCCCACATGAGCGCACGAGACGCGCAGGATTGTTGCATGACTGGATAGTGTGATTTATGCATTTCACATTGTGTGACATGGTTACCGTACGCCCTAGCGACATCAGGGTCGTACCCGTCACAGGTATATCATGGTTGGCAAGATTGGATACCGGAAATCTTATTCTACATGGGGTGCTATAGATATCCCTGGGTGAAAGTCCCTAAACCCTTATGGTACCAAGAGGTTGCTCCAACGTCTAGACCAAGTGGGTGCATGAGCGCCGAGGGCCGATCACCAGAAGGCCGCGCTTTCCACTATGTCGTGGTCGGTTGGAAGGGGGTACGGCCTTACCTGCCCGAGAGGAGGGGGCAATGCTAGGCTGAGTCTGACCAGCTCGAGGAATGGGTCCGCTATCGACGAGCCGAGCCCGATATTAGCAGGCGGATAATGAGGTCTCTTCTACTTACCTTATTGCGCGCGATGGGGCGGCAATCTGGTTTAGAGTGTACTAGAACCCGGTGATATCCCAGAATTGAGCTGTATTGACATGTGGACTTAGATGAGGATTTGTATGGTTGAGTTGCATTTCGCATCGCATGGCCTTGGTATGGCCGACATCTTTCATGCCTTGCATCGCATAACCTTGGTACGGCTAGTAGTATTCATGGATTCATCAGCATGTTCCGCATTACTCTGATACTGCATGTCTGCATTACTACCTTGCGCACACACTTTCACCACCCTCTAAGCTTTCTATAATCTTATGCACGACCGTTGCGTGCAGGTGACGTGAGGACGCAGTAGCGTTGAGGCAGGAGCGCAGAGCAGATCTTTTGGAGCTTTTTGTCCATTCTCATTGTATTTCCCTTTATGCTCATTGTACTTATAAAGTTTTTTATCATAGTGAAAATGTGATGGAGCTTTTGGTTGTTGTTTATGGGTTATGCCTTTGGTTATGCTTATTACAAATTAAACGGATGTTGAAAATCCTCCTTGTAGCATCCCAGGATCGGAACCTGGCGTATGGGCGCTGGGAGCCGAGAATGGGGTTCTACGAAGGCCGTCGGCACTGGATTCGGCGATCGGAAATTTTGTGAGCCCGGTTTCCGAGTTTGGGGCATGACACCTTTCTACTTAAAAGTACTTATTCAGTTCAGTTACTTTTTTTTTAGCTTTTCTACTTTTCATAAGTTGTTGAAGAAAGTGATAGGAGAGACGAAAGAGAAGAGAAGCTGATAAATAGGACGTTCTCACAGACTGCGTAAAACTATTGATGCAGAGATCTAGTTAGCCCTCCTTAGACCTTCGAACACCTGCACACAGAAAAGACCAAGGAGGCCCTGGATGCAGTAGGGGACCCTCTAATGCCTAAGTCAGGTAGGGAATTTGGATCTTAGTAGAAAACAGTGTTTTGGGGCTCAAGATTTCACCATTAGGGATGAGCCAATTTGTAGGTGAGGAGGGACGGTGACATAGAAGGTAATCTCCCTACTTAGTAGGGGCGTATTGTAGAGGGAATCCTATCTCATGCGTGTCCCAGATATCTTCTGAGATCTTTGGCTGAGATATCGGACAAATCTCTCTGATGAGGTCTAAGTAGTCGGAATCAAGAGAAAATTGCAGTAGAAGACCGAGGCCAAGCAAGGCATCTAAGGGGCCTGCGTAGTCGTCTCGAGGAGTAATTCGCCGACCAGGGCTATATGCCGAGTCGTGGCCAAGCTTTCCCTCAACATTGAGTGAATTGCTGACCTGTCGAGCTGACATCATATCAGAGCATAGAGACCGAGCTCCTATCCTTAGTAGAATGTAGGTGACACCGATGATGTCCATCCTCTTCATCTTATCATATGGTGTGGGGCTCTTCCGAGCGTGATAACTCGGGGTCTTGTCCTGTGGTGATCCATCCCTCGAGGGGCCGTTACCAAGAGATGATCCGAGCAACAGCTCGGAAATGGATGGGACCAGGGAAGATCTGGGTGTCTGATGGAAGCGGAAATACTTCATCTTATGACGGTTTCCTAGAGGAATGGGCGTGGAACGGACATTCTTTCCTATTGTGGATCTCTACTATCTAGCCGTTGAGGAGCTCCTTGGTCATAACTAGTGTCAGGTGACCTTGTGACGTGCACATATGTCTGAGTTGACCTTATCTTAATGGTCATTCCATTTTCACCCATAACAGTAGCCCCCTACTTCTGAGCTAATTGTGGTGAGCTCAGGAAGTAAGATGGTGTAATGAGCTCGGACATGCGGGGAGTCGAGTCGATTCACCATTAATGCGGAGATAGGCGGCAAGCGAGAAGATCAAGGGAGATCTGCAATAATGGTACAATGCATTTGAGGAGGCGTGCGCTGGCAAGGCGTCTTTTCGCTCTCCGACTTATGGGGTGTGGATGCATGGCGCTGCTTGGGGAGCCATGCCGTCGAGCGAGTGGGAGGTCTCCACGTGGTCGCATGCATGTGTTGAGGAGTCTCTTCATCTGCCACATTTAGTGTGGGCGATCATCACCTACAGTCGAGCTTCCTATAAAAGGGGGAGAACCCTAACATTCCAAGCTATTTTGTGATGCCCCTAATTTCAAGGGTCGAGTAAACGCTCGACTCCTGACATTTCGGGTGTCACCTATATCTCGTGGAAGCATATTATGTGATTCATTTTTATTTGGCATGTGAGTATTTAAGGAATTAAAATGGATCATGTAACTCGTACTAAGATAAAAGTAAGTTTTAACTCAAAATGCAACTAATCCAAAAAAAAAAAATGTTTAAGTCTAATGTATGGGACTGTATCCCGGCAAAATACATATGGCTCCAAAATGCCGAACATATCGGCTCCAGATCTCATCGCTCCCCCTAAAGAAGCCTATGGTGGCCTACCTAACAACTGGAAATACGAAAGCTCCTCATCTAAGTCCACAGATGCCTCGTCCAATGCATCAGACTCCAGGGTACCTGCATCTATGATAGAGTCTGGTTGGTGTTTTAAAACACCGTCCCGAAATGGGAGTGAGTGATCAACTCATTGGTTCCATTAACATCAAGTTACACAAGTTATCAATTCCATAAGTATAGTTAACGATAAGCAACTTAAACATTCAGTTCCTAGAAACTCTTATTAATGCACATGCATGCTGTTATGAGATGATGCATGTCCTCACAACCTAACACTCCCTCATCGCGACTTCAACGCTTCATTTGTGAATTCCAACACTCCCTCATCATGAGACCACAACACCCATGTCACCACAATCTATGCTAATGTAATGCGATGGGTGATCGTATTAGCCAAGTGCTTAATTAGTTCCGTTTGTCCAGCCAGATTAGCAAACCTGGGGCACCTCCACTTGATCAATGGCCCTAACCTGATCGTTAGGCCCAGGGCGACCGTAGCAGCCCTATGCCTGCGACCCTTGATCTGTCTGGGTTCGTTACTACCAGCTGAATGCATACGATAGGCAGGATTTGTGAATCACTTTTTCTCATTGTCACTATAGGGAGGCTCATCACCCCAGCGTAGGTCGACAACGCAGACACAGTTTCTCATACCACCATGCACAACCCTTGAGACTTAAGGATCGTGTCGTTAACGGTGATAAGTGGACTTTTCGAGGGTGTGGGGTGCCCCATATTCAAGTAAGCATGATCACACAGGGTAAACACACATGGTTGGTCAGCTAGTGGACTAGTTCGGCTAGCCCAGGTGAACAACAACGTAACTTGCACTGGGTGAGAGCATCCTGTGTAGTCCAATTACTGTCGGTTGTCCGCATTCGGCCCAGACCAGTCAGACTGGCCCAGGGCAGCCAACCAGATGGGGCTACCCTTGCGAATTTACAATTTGCTGGCCAACCCTATTAACCAATTATCCAAGCTAAACAACATATTTCATATACTACTCATCGCAGTCACAAGAAATGATCCGACACAGTAATTTCAAGAAAATTTTCACTTGTATTAGGCAATTTATCGAACATGCAGGCGAAGTTTCCAAATTATCATAATTGGTATGTAGTTGGGAAAAATTGGGGGCATTTGTAGGGGAATACAGTAAAGCATATGTTGGAAATTTCATAAATTTCACCCTAGTCTAGCATTCAATTAGGTATTTAGCCTAAACTATGCAAGTTCAAAATTTCAAAAAAAAAAAAAAAAAGAAGTAAACAATTAAGCAAATGTACACTGGTTAGTATGCAATTATCCATTCATTACATAAACCATTAACAGTGACACGGGTTCGATAATCGGCAACCTAAGGGTAATGGGCCGTACCTAGGGGTGATTTTTCAATTTGTGGTGTCGCTTCTAAGGTTGGAATCCGTAGGCCAGCGTGCCGATGACCTGTGCAGGTGAAATTTCTTGTAAGGGTGCATGCAAATTAAGGGAATTTTTCCTTTGTTGAATATATAGATGAGTTGTAATGACCCTTTCATAGAGGGCCGAGCAGTTTTCTTAAGAGGATTGCTCTCCCTTATACTAAGAGATCCTCTTTGTAGATAACGCAATCTGAGTAGCGTTATTAATTAGTGATTTGGCCTCTTCTTTAAGGGTGGGGCAACCACTAAGGACTGTTTCTCCCTTGCACTAAGGGAAGTCCTTAATTGGCCATGTAGTAGAATCAATTAATGGTCTGACCTCTTCTCTAAGGGTTGAACGATTGGTGAGAGGATAGTTTTTTCCTGTATTAAGGGAAGTCCTCTATAGACTATGTAGATCGGATGTTGTAGACAACGAGTAGAATTTAAAATTTCCTATCTTTGGGATTTTATTGTAGATTTTAAATGAAACATGCAGATTCTGACCTAGTAGATCAATTATTGTAGATTCCGGATAGCAGACATGTAGATTTCAATCTGAGATTTGGTTGGCCTTCACAGGTAGTAGATCTTCAGATGTTCAGTATTCTATGCATGCGGCAGAGGTTGTTCTTCCATATCTTCAAGTTAATAGGTCTCAGGTCAGGTTGTGTCTGTCACCTTGTAGGGTCATTCCCAATTCGGCCTTAGGGTTCCCGAGTTGAACTCCTTAGTGTTTTGAAAGGTTCTATGGATGACCAAATCTCCTACTCAGAACCTTCTCACACTTACTCGAAAATTGTAGAATCGGGCGACCTGTTGTTGTCAAGTTACGTCCTTAAGTTGGGCCTGCTCCCTTCTTTCATCGAGCAGGTCGAGGTCTAGTGTCATCTACTCAGCATTTTGATTTTTATCATAGGAACAAATCCGCGCAGTAGGGAGTTCGATCTCGACTGGGACAACGGCCTCCGCTCCAAAGGTCAAGGAGAAAGGAGTTTCTCCTATGGCTGTCCAAGCAGTGGTCTTATACGCCTAGAGGACATGGGGGAGCTCTTCGGCCCAGGCCCCTTTAACTTTCTCGAGCTTGGTTCGGAGGTGGTTTTTAATAATCTTGTTGATGACCTTGACCTGACCGTTAGCTTGGGGGTGCCGAGGTGATGAGTAGGCGTTTCGAATTTTGAGGTTCCCACACATGCCTCAGAACCGATCATTGACGAATTGCTTCTCATTGTCCAAGACGATCATGTGTGGGATTCCGTACCGGCATATGATGTTTTACCAAACAAAGTCGGTGATCTTTTGTTCAGTGATCTTAGCCAGCGGCTCGGCCTCGACCCACTTGGTGAAGTAGTTGACCGCAACGACTGTGAACTTGGTCTGCCCTTTACCGGTTAGCAGGGGCTAATGATTTTTATCCCTCATTAGGCAAATGGCCATGGCCCAGTCATGGGGGTCAGCTGCTCGGGTGGTTGATGAGGTATTGCCGCGAATCTCTTACATTTATCGCATCTCTAGGTGTACTATTTGGCATCTTTCTATATGGTTGGCCAAAAGTATCCTTGTCGGATGACTTTGTAGATAAGGGCGCGACTGCCAGAATGGTTGTTGCAAATCCCCTTGTGAATTTCTCTTAGAACATACTCAACCTCTTCAGGTCGGAGACATCTCAAATAGGGTAGAGAGAACCCATTTTTGTATAAGGTGTCCTCGACCATGGTGTACCGAGCTGACTTGGACCGAAGCCTGCATGCCTCAAGCTGATCTTCGAGTAGCTTGCCTTCCTGAAGATACCTGACGATTGGGTCCATCCAACCCAAGACCGTATTCACTAGAAGAACCACATTCGGGTTGGATTCATTGATACTTGGCTCGGCCAGGAATTTGATCGGGATTAACCTTGGTATATCATCTTCGGCCGATGTGGCTAGCTTTGCTAGTGTATCTGCTTTGGATTTTTCTGACTTGGGGATTAGACTGATGTCGCACTTGGGGGATTTACTCATAAGTTCTCAGGCCCTTTGTAAGTAGGCGATCATTCTTTCTTCCTTGGCCTAGTACTCGTTGGCTATCTGGTTAATGATGATATGTGAATCATTGTGGACTTTCAGGTTCTGAGCTCCCATTACTGCTACCAACCTAAGTCTAGTGAGCAATGCTTCGAATTCTTCGATGTTTGAAATTCAAATCTTAAGGCATATTGTGTGCAGGTCTAGTCGGGTGCCTTAAGGACTACCCCGGCCCCACTACCTTTAGAAATGGATAAGTCGTCGACGTACAACGTCCAGGTCGGTAGGTCAGGCTCAGCCTCCTGGTCTGCAAGTTGGTCAATTTCGGTGCTCGAACTGGTTTCCAGATCGTGTCTGCAAGTGATCTCGACAATCAAATTAGCCACTACTTAGCCCGTAATGGTGGTTGGAGGTTGATATTTGATGTTGAATTTGCTGAGCTTGATTTCCCATTTCGTGAGTCTCCCCGACACCTTGGGCTTCTGAAGCACCTGGCAGAGAGGTTGGTTGGTCAAGACTATAATTGTATAAGCCCAGAAGTAAGGTCGGATGCAACAGGATGACACGACCAAAGCCAGAGTGAGCTTCTCAATGTCTGGATACCTGGTCTCAGTCGAGACCAAGGCTTTGCTGACGTAGTACACTGGTAGTTGTTTCCCTTCTTACTCCCGGATAAGGGCTGAGCTGACGGCTTATGTCGAGACTGGTAAGTATAATAGCAGCGAGGTTAAACCTAAGTACTGTTTGAATTGTTGGAAGGCGAGCTTGCATTCCTCGGTCCACTCTATCTTCTGTTTTCCTTTTAACTGTTTGAAGAAAGGGAGGCACTTGTCAGTGGCTCGGGAGATGAACCGGTTGAGGGCGACAACTCTTCTTGTAATGCACTAAATTTCTTTCGTCGTCCTGGGTGAGCTCATGTCTAGTAGAGCTCAGATATTTTCAAGGATCGCCTCAATCCCCCTTTGATTGACTAGAAAGCCAATGAACTTTCATGAGCTGACACCGAAGGTGCATTTGCTCGGATCCAGCTTCATCTGATATTTTAACAAAATTGTGAACATCTCCTCGAGGTCGGCGATGTGATCTGTAACTTTCATGCTCTTAATGAGCATGTCGTCGACGTAGACCTCTATAGAGCGTCTGATCTGCTGAGCAAACATTTTGTTAACGAGTCATTGGTATGTGGCCCAGCATTTTTCAGCCCGAAAGGCATGACCTTATAGCAGTAGAGCCCCTTATTGGTGACAAATGTCATCTTCTTCTTGTCGTGGGGATGCATGGCGATCTGGTTATAGCTCGAATAAGCATCCATAAAGCTTAGGAGCTCATGGTCGGCCGTGCTGTCGACTAATTAGTCGATCCGTGGAAGGAGAAAGTTGTCATTGGGTTCAGGCTTTGTTCAAGTCAATGTAATAAACACAGACCCGCCACTTTCCATTAGACTTTTTCACCAAGACGGTGTTGGCGATTCAGTTAGGATAGTAGATTTCTTCTATAAAACTTGCTTCGAGGAGCTTGCTGACCTCTTCACCAATGATGGCGTACCGTTCTAGTTTGAACGCTCATCATCGCTTCTGCCTCACTAGTCAATGATCAGGGTCGACATTCAGTTTGTGGACCATCACTTTTGAGCTGATGTCGGGCATGTCCCAATGGGACTAGGCGAATATGCCGGTGTGTCATTGGAGGAGGTTCATAATCTCATCCGATAAAGCTGGAGCCAATGATGAGCTGACCTATATTTTCGGGTCGGGTCGGATTCACTAAGGGGGGTGGTTACGAGGTCCTCCATTGGAGACCCTCTCTCGATCGACTCGTCTCGAGGATCAAGGGAGGTGATAGCCATCGCTTGATGTTATGTCCTTAATGCCATGGAGTAGCACTGTCGGGCTTCCTGCTGATCTCCTCTTACTTGCCCCATTTCGTGCTCGGTCGAAAATTTCATTACGAGGTGGTAGGTCGATACCACTGCTCGTAAAGTGTTGAGGGACGGTCGTCTGAGGATGACATTGTAGACGAAAGGGTAGTCGACTACAAGGAAGTCAATCATGGTCATCATCTGGTTTGGTCCTTCTCCCACTGTAACTGGGAGTTGTATAGATCCTTCGGAGGTGACTTTGTCCCTTGTAAACCCGAGCAAAGGAGTTTTGACAGGTCGGAGTCGGGACCTCCTGACTCCCATTTTGTCGAAGGCATCGACGAAGAGGATATCGGTCAAGCTGCCGATGTCCATTAAAATCCGAAACACTTTGTGGTTGGCTATGGTCATGGCCACCACCAGTGCATCATCATAGGGGTGATGGACACCTCAAGCGTCCTCCTTTTTATTCCTTCGGATATCGGCAGGTGAGGTGGACTTGATGTTCCGAGCTGTTGTGGCTGATGCTCCGGACATGGGTTCTACGTTCTTTGTTTGAGTCTCCTCCTCCAGTAGATCCGCTGAAGATGGTGCATATCTCTATCATAGCTCTTTGTTGTTGTCATGGATGTGTTACTCATTCTTCCTATCTGACCGTTCTTCCCTCCTGTTGACATACTCTCGTAAATGCTCGTTATGGATGAGGGCTTCGATCACTTCTTTAAGGTTGAAGCAGTCACTGGTGGAATGGTCATGGTCACGGTGGAAGTGACAGTACTTCCGTATGTCTCGCTTGTCAGAGTCGGTCTTCATCCGGTTCGCCCATTTGAGGAGTCGTTTGTCTTAAACTTCCATGAGAACCTGCTCGGGCGTCGCATTGAGAGGAATGTAAGAGTTGAACCTGCTCTCGGGTCATCTGCTTAGACGCTGACCTCTTGTAGAATCGTCATCTCTTCTCCACTTGTTGCTAGGAGCCGACGCCTGTTCGTCCTTAAGTCTTTTCTCCTTTGTCGAGCTTCCCTTATTCTGAGTATTTTTGGGCTCGGTTGATGAGATCGGCCAGTGTCGTCGGTGAATTCTTGCTGAGCGAGAAGAGAGATCTCCCCTCCCTCAGGCTGACCATCATAACAACCATGATGAACTGATCCGAATAGCCCTCTACTTGCATCGCTTCTAGGTAGAAGCATTTAATGTAATCTTTCAATAGCTCATCTTCTCTCTGGATGATGGTGAGGAGGTGAGTTGTTGGTTTTAGCCTTTCTTTCCTATGATGAAGTTAGTGATGAAGGCCTTACTGAGTTAGGTAAACAAACTGATGGACTGTGGTTTCAATTGTCGAAATTATTTTCGAGATGCCCCTGACAAAGTTAAGGAGAATGCTCGACACATTATCTTAGTCGATGCACCATGAAGCTCCATCCATACCCTGAAAGATTTCAGATATTCGGCCAGGTCAATGGTCCCGGAATAAGGAGCGATCTGCGGCATCCGGAATCTAAACGGGAGCTGAGCATGTATGATATCAGCTGTGAATAGTGATTCAGTTTCCTCCAACATAGCTTCTATCAAGGTTGGAACATGCACACGGTAGGCCTACCGCATGTCGTCGATCTGGCCTCATAATTCGTTGAGCTTGGCCTCCTAGGGGTCTTCGTTCTCGGCTACTGTCTCAGCCATGGCCTTGGGAGCTTTTTCATGCCTCTTCTTCTCCAACTCATGACGTAAGTCGAAGGCAGCCAGCATGGTAGTGCCCGAAGCGTGGGTAGATGCTCGTCTCGGTCTTTGCCAACCAGTCTGCTCCTTCGGGAGTCGATGGGTTCTCGAGATGGCACAGAAACTTTCATGGCTGCCCGAGCAATAACTTCATCAGCCCCCTGGTTGGGGGAAGGATTTGTTGCTCTAACATTCACCTCATCCGATCAATGTTGTTTATTAGGGCTTCAACTTGGTGCTTTAGAGAGACAAGCCAACCTCCTCAGTTACGGGACCGCTGCACTAGGCCTACGGTGCAAAATCAGCCTGAGCTTGTGATGATGAGTCCCAACGGTCCACAGACTATTCTGGCGGTACAGGACTAGGCATAACAACGGTGTTATGGGCTTTCTTTCTCTCATTTGCCATTGTTGAATCATTATAGGTGGTGAGAACGACTTCCGATGTCGTTTCCACAAACCACGTCAAACTGTTGATGCAGAAATCTGGTTAGCCCTCCTTGGACCTTTAAACACCTGCACATAGAAAAGAAAATTGAGACATAGGCTACAGCAGGGGATCCTCTAATGCCTAAGTCAGGTAGGGAATCTGGGTCTTAGTAGAAAAAATGGTTTTTAGGCTCAAGATTGTGCATTCCTTTCACCATTAGGGGTGATCCTATATATAGGTGAGGAGGGGCGATGATGTAGAAGGTAATCTCTCTGCTTAGTAGGGGCGTATTGTAGAGGAAATCATATCCTGAGCGTGTCATGGATATCTTCCGAGATCTTCGGCTGAAATCTTGGATAGATCTCTCTGATAAGGTCCGAATGGTTGGAATCAGGAGAAATATGCAGTAGAAGACCGAGGCTGAGCAGGACATCCGAGGTGGCTTACGTAGTCATCTCAAGTAGTTCTCCAACCTGGGCTCTTTAGCTAGCCATGGCCGAGCTTTCCCTCAACATTGAGTGAATTGTTGACTTGCCGAGCTAACGTCGTATCGGAGCATAGAGACCGAGCTCCTATCCTTAGTAGAATGTAGGCGACACCGAGGATGTCCATCCTCTTCATCTTATCATACGATGCGGGGTTCTCCCGAGCATGTCAACTCCAGGTTTTACCCTGTGGTGATTCATCCCTCGGGAGGCCGTGACTAAGAGATAATCCAAGTAACAGCTCGAAAATTGATGGGACCGGGGAAGAGCTTTGTCTCTGATGGAAGCAGAGATACTTCATCTTCTGATGGTCATCCTAGAGGAATGGGTGTGCTTTCCTATAGTGGATCTCTGTTTCTAGCCATTGAGGAGCTCCTTAGTCATAACTGGTGTTGGGTGACCTCATGACGCGCACAAATGTCCAAGCTGACCTTATCGTATTGGTCAGTCCATTTTCACCCATAACAATACTTATTTTCTTAATAAATATAAACTAAGATAAGTTACTTGTGGCATAAGTAACTTATCTTAAGCAACTTATTATCCAAACGAGCTATAAGGGAGTGTTTGAATTGTAAGTTACTTAAGATAAGCTACGTATGCCTTAAGTAACATATCTTAGGGCTTGTTTGTTAACTCTTAAAAGTATCACTTAACACGGAATGGAGAAAATTCTCCGTATCAAGTGTTGTTTGTTAACTCTGAAATCGGAAAGCGCCAAGTGATTTTTCACTGAATTCTTTCCGTGATAGGAGTCTGGCTTAATGGTGAATGCGGAATGTGCTCCGTGATTTTTCTATTTAAAAAAAAAAAAAAAAAATACTTCCAAAATTACCCCTTTTCAAGTTAGTACAAAAAAAAAAAAATTATCTTATTGTTTGTGCAATACAAAACCTTTTAACATGTAAAACTTCTTTATTCCCCACCATGATTTATGTGTTTGACCCACACTATCCATTAACTTTTTCAGATCATTTAAGGTATGAGCCAAAAAAAGAGGTGAGTCCAGGGATTAATTGGATCATAAGGTGGGGATTGAACATCCACCATTAAAAACTTCTTGCAAATTGGGGAAGTTTCGAATCAATCTGATATTTGTGTTTTCACTTCATCCACGTCTATGTGACCTTGTGAATAGGTTGGATGGTTAAAAAAAAAAACATCACGACGGCCCTTAGAAAGCTTTCAACGGTGGATGTCATTATTACTGCAACATCCTTTGGTGTGGTCCATTGGAGCTGTGGACCTGCTTCATTTTTAGGATAATGCATTAAAATGATATCAGAAAAATGATTAACAGCATGGATAAAACACTTACATCATAGTGGGCCCCACAAAGCCCTGCCCGGACGGATTATCGTCCGGGCGAGGGTACGACGCAATCCGCGTCCGAAGCGGATGGCTGGGTACAGGATGGGAAGTGAATTAGCTGGTGTATTGACCTCAACAAGTTCTATGGGTCCCATCATGACGTATTTGTTATATCCAAACCGTCCATCCATTTTGCGATCTCGTCGTAAGGCTTGAACTGAAAAGTAAGACAGATCTAAGATAAGGTTG
>JAJHSJ010000006.1:28665548-29017309 GCA_021015155.1 Magnolia officinalis
TAAGTTTGTTGGGACCGACAAAAGTTTCAGATCAAGCTGTTATTTTTGTTTTCCTTTCATTCAGATCCGAGTGAACTGATTAACAGGTTCGATGGAAAATAAGGAAGTCTTAGGAACTTTTTAATGGTGGGCATTAAATGGCGTTGTTTACGGTGGTGTGGTCTACCTGGGATCGATGTGCCTCCTTTTTAGACTAATGGCCTAAAATGAACGGGAAAACAGATTGGCATGTGGACAGAACACTTACATCATGGTGGGTCTGCAGAGCTTTTCTAGCATCGACCACAGATCCGGGTACTTGGGGTTGCTACCGAATCCGAATCCGATGCAGTTGCACCCTATCTCTACGCGTGACGGATTCAATCCTGGTACGGGCTTTGTTGGGCCCACCACCATGTATACGTTTCATCCATGCTGTTCATCCATTTTTTTAAAGATTATTTTAGGGCATGAGCTAAAAAATAAGGTTGATACAGGTTATTTCAGGGCATGAGCTCAAAAATAAAGCAGCTCCACAGCTCAATTGAGCCACACCATAAGAAGTAGCGGGGATAATGACTCTCACTGTTGAAACCTTCCTTATGCCCACGGTTGATGTTTATTTTGAATTGAGCTTGTTGATAGGGTCACTCTTATCTAGATGAAGGGAAAACACAAATATAAGCTCGGCCCAAAACTCTTGTGGCACCCAAGAAGCTTTTAAAGGTAGCCATTCAATCCCCACTATGTGGTCCCCTTTAGCCGTGGATCCTTCTAAATATTGGGCTTATTCCACAGTGATTTAGAAATTGGCTGAATGGTGGAGATAAAACATATATGTGACAATAAGTGTTTACACCGGTTTTTGACACACCAAATATATATCGACATTATGGGTTTGATAGAAATCACACTTGCACCCAAAAATATCGTTGGTTAATCTTATCTTCGATAATACGCATTTCGTTATTCATACGATGACATGTACCTTTATGCATGCATTTTGAGGAGTAAAGCGTTGCGTGCCATATGGTCACAATTAGCGAGCTAATTAATGAGGCAGTGTGCTTGCCACCTGCCTCATTAATAAAGACTTATGGAGGGAAATAATCTTATCATGAATTTAGTTATGCTATATTCAGTAAGATCATCTCTCACAATCCTTTTAAAATATTAAAAAAAAAAAAAAAAAAAAAAAAATCCCAAAGATGTTTAGAGGCTTTATGATGATCATAAAGATTTTGAATATCCGAGCAAATCCGATTACGACTTAGACCCAAATTAGGAGAGGATGAACACGAAGTAGATCGAATCCCTAGACATACATCAACTAGAATTAAGAGAATGAGAAAGCTTGATAATAGATCTGACCCCACTGGGAACATGCATGATTAGAAGGGGGAGAGAGTTCAGAGTCTTGCAGGGGGTGATTTGATCGAGTCATTTAGATTCATGAATGGCCATGATCAATTTCAGGTCTGGGATCAGCAGTAAAGGTTGAAAAGGCCTAGCTATATGTCCTAGAGGGGGGGTGAATAGGACTATGCCAAATAAATGTTATAACAGCAGAATTAAAAACAATATGATAGCCAAAATAAATCACAATACAGGAAAGTAAAACAACCTCAAAAATATGATCTTGAGGGATTGATACAAATGTTATTCTAAGGACAACCTTTCACCAAAAACCAGAGTTTATGGTAGGACAACCTTATTTCTAGAAAGATCTTTGTATCAAATCTCAAACCAAAGAGGAATACAGAATTAAGCACAAATTGAAATAAAGTGTAATCACAAATGTATTGTTCTAGGGACAGCCATACACCATAAAAATGGCAGGGCAACCTTGCTGAAACAACTTTAAAGGAAATTTAAATTCAAGTAGATAAAGGAATAGCAGAAAGTAAATTCTAAATTATTATAAAATTCCCACAATGCTTGAATTAAACGATTACAACATTTACCACCACACATACATCCCACAAATGAATATTAGAGATTAGAAATGTAAATCATTCAACCACAACACAAGGGATTATAGTGGTTCGCCTGTGTGTTCACCAACTGTTAAACAACAGCCACATAGAATGCTACTCCAATCCTAATATCCTCACACAGGGGATATTAGCGTTCACTCACAAAATAGGTTTTCACAGGTTCACCCAAAACCTTTACAATTGTGTCTTTGTCTGTGGGCTTACACAATAAATAAATAAAAAAAATTCCCACTTCTGAGTTTTCCTGGCTCTCCTCAGATAACTAATACAACAAGATTTTTCTGGCAAATCTTGAAAGAAACCAAAATAGAAAGAATTTTACAATTAAACGTAAAATACCTGATTAACTCCTTCGTGTAGCAGCCCGGTAGAACCAAATCAGAGTAAATGATTGAATGTTCAAGTTCAATATCCAGTACTTAATTACAATGGTTCTAGTTCTAATAGATTTTAAATTAGACCAAATAGGGCTTGTCTTAATTGATTTTGATTCCAAAGAAAGGGAATAACAATTCCTCTTATCAAATTAGATTGGAATAGCAGAAACAAAATCAATTAAATAAAGCTAAAGAAAGAGAATATAAAATAAGCACACTTAGCTTAGATGGAGCACAAAATTACTTCTCAGAAGTTTGACAAAGATTGGCTTGAATGGATTAATTGATTGTTTTTTTTCTTCTGAGTTTCGTGCTCTATTTATAGGTGAGCAGATCGCATCTTCGACTAGTCTAAGGAGCTCTTCGACTAGTCGAAGAAATAACAGATTTGAAAAAAATCGGGCGCGATAAGCTTTGACCATTCTACAACTGGTCAAAGGCCTCCTTCGACTGGTCGTAGGTCACCTTCGACTGGTCGAAGGTCTCCTTCAACTGGTCAAAGACCTTATAAATTATCGCTGGACTTTGAATCGAAGATTTACGACTGGTCGAAGAAGCAGTCGACACTATTCCTTCGACTGGTCGAAAACCTCCTTCGACTGGTCGAAGCCTAACAGAATTTATCCAAATTTTGTAATAAACTTACGATTGATCGTGGATTTTCTTGGACTGGTCGAAGCAAAGCTAGGACTAGTCGAAGAAAACTTAGGACAAGTCCTCGAACTGGTCAAACACAAGTGTCATATACATATGACTTATGTATCCAAAATGGCTTACTTCTAAGGTCAACCTATGGTCATTCAAACCCCAATCAAGAAGTAAGGACATTGAAAACATTAGGAACAAGTGACCTAGAAGTTTAAGTCTTGAAGTCTTGATGTAGCTCAACCTCAAAAGTGACTTGAGTTCTATACGAACTACATTGTACTCTTCTTGAAGTCTTATATTCTTGAGTCTTGTCTTGAGAGCAATACTTGAAGTCAAGGTTGATCTTTGTACTTGTAATCTTTACTTGTTGTGGGCTTTGCTTATTTATGAATGTTGATCTTTAGAAAGAGCTTCACTAATTTAAGTTATATGACAGTGTTTTTGTCACCACAAATTTGACAACATACAGGGATATAAACTATAGCACTTACAATCTCCCCCTTTGTCAAATTAGTGACAAAACACATAACAAGATATAACCAAGATAAAAGTAGAATCACCGGATTGAGTTAGAGAGAAAACATAAACCAGTTGACATCAACTCTGGCTTACCTGCAAATTAAATCCATATCTAACATTAAACCATTCCAAACATACTCCCCCTAAGTAACATAACCATTCTCCCCCTTTTTGTCACAATATGACAAATAAAATAACAATATAAAGGGATATATGAAAGGAAATAAGATGAGATATGAGATAATAGAAAAAAAAACAAAAATCCAGAAGAAAAGAAAAATAATATCCAATTCCAAATCGGATGACTCAAAGCTAAGATTTAAAGTTATTACAAACCAGAAAATCCCATATAGACTAGTCAGAATTAGAACTAGAAGACGGAGCAGGAATAGAGGGATCAAGTTGGTGCATGCCTTTGTTTAATCGCCGAAGATATTTCCCCATGTACTTGAATTGAGAATCATGAGCAACAGACATGTTTTCTATCTTTTCATTCGAATTTTCAACTTTACCCTCCAATGCACTCAGACGTGCATCAAAATTAGATGGTACAAAATCTGGATTATTTGTTGAATCAGAATCCAGTTCCTCAAAGATATCATCTATATTAATGTCATCCCTTGCTTTTTCATGACTAGCACCACCACCATTACCACCTTGTTCAGGAAGTAATTCCAGCTTCATCTTATTGAGATTAGAGTTGTTGAAAATCAGATGATGGATAGGTGCCTCATTAACTGGCATATCGACCAACATATGTGTAGCTAATACAGTCATTAAATAACCAAAAGGGATGTCACTATGACCAGGATGGAGTCTAAACTGAAGAAGGAAATGACAGATTAAGGATGGCAGACAAATCTGAGTACCACTGGAAATAGCATGAATAATATGTACCATAAATGAGGTCAAGTCAGTTTTATTACCTGACCGAGGATACAGATTAGACACAAGGATTTTGTGGAGTACTCTGTACTTGGGTAACAAAAACCTTACGGGAAGCGCATTCCCTTTTTGTGTCCATTGAACATCCATGTTGCACAAGTCTCTAGTGAGCATGCGTTTTTCAGACATTGAGGGTTTATCAGTTAAGTTATAGATAGAAATACCCTCATCATTCACGGGAATATCCATAAGGGTTAAAATTAAATGACGATCAATTTCAAATGGCCCTTCACTAGTAGATATTTTAAAAGTTAAATTATCCAGTGAGAAGTCACTAATACATGTAAACATGGATTGAGCAATGGACCGGTATGCAGGCCCACCCTAATGCAATAAGTTAACCCAACCTACAGCTTCAAGCAAAGGAAGGATATCAAAAGGTGCAATATGGTTAATATCAACAGAATGTTCAACAATAACATTACGAGCTCTAAGGTCTATAACATAAGAAGAATCATTAGTAGGCTCAAGAAGATGACGTTTGGTCAATCTGGAGGAAGAAGAAGGACCACTGGAAGTAGATTTTCTACCTCTAGAAGCCATATGTAGCAATAATAATAAAGAAATAAGAAAATGCAAAGGATTGAGAAATGGGTTTACTCAAAACAGATTTTTCAAAATCAAATCCTGTAACGCCCTGAAATTCGGGGGCCGAGTATGAACTCAACTCCCGAGTTCCAACGCATCACTTATGCAACATACACAATACTGGTTAAATGTTGTCTGAGTTAGCGCAATAAACATGAATGAGATTATACCAAACAGTAATTCATACTCCAGTTCAATTGTATAAAGGCAAGCGGAAGACTGAAATTTTATATTCAAAATATGTAAAGTAACAAAATTTTCTGAACTCCAGAGTATGAGTACTAACTGAGTACCAATATACATGTAATGTTTCTAAGTCAAAAACCAAAATACATTCCTCAAGAGAGGCCCTGAAAATCCCGCGATGCAGCCGGCCTAAGCAAAGCCGTCAGAATACTGCATGAAGGAGAACTCCTCCTGGTCCTCATCAAAGTCGGGCTCCGGCTCCTGAACCAAGGCGCCATCTACACCTGCGACAGAGTCTGGTGGGTGTTGCAAACACCGTCCCGTAACGTGGGAGTGATTAGCTAACTCAGTGGAACAATAAAGCATAAGTTAACATGTTATCAAATCAATCAAGCAGTAATGATAAAGCAGTACAAATCGAGCATTTCTAACTACTCTTGTTAAGTGCAAAAATGATATGACATGATGCTGTATGCCCTTGTCAAACCACCCTCAAGCGACATCATCTTACGTTCGCGAATGCTTACTCCCTCAGTGCGCCACATCTACAAAGCACATGCGGTGCGATGATGCTCATGATTACCAAGTTTTTATTAGTCCATTTCAAACAGCAGTATTGGGAAACTAAGGTTCCTCCCTTGTATCATTCCCAACATGATCCATTCTAGGTTCGTCAATCCTAGTTATTCTCATACGATATCATAGTTTGAGAAGCGTAGTGAAGGCATCGCAAAGGGCTCGTCACCCGTCAGCGCGGATACAGATCTCACCGTATGCGGCTCAATTGCTGGCCGTCAGCTTGAGTGCAGATCTCACCGTACTCGGCTCAATCACTAGCCGTCAGCTCAAGTACAGGTCTCACCGTACTCGGCTCAACTCACACTCTAGTTGCTGTGAAAGACTCGTGGCCAATCACAGATACTTGGAGTACACTCGATGATACTACGGAGGACTCATCGCCCATCAGCACGAGCACAGATCTCACCGTACTCGGCTCTCGCCGTAAGTATCGACAGCTCGAATACAGTGTCCCATACCACCGTATTCGGCTCACGAGTTTAGTTGCGCAATGGTCACTACGGGGAGGCACATGGCCCCAGCGTAAGCCGACAGCTGGACCACGGTGTCCCATACCATCATGCCCGGCTCATGCGACTTAGCGGATCTAGATACCATGGTTAAACGGGAATCGCCACTGGTAAGTTTGGTACCCTAGGTTCAAGTAGTTGCGACCAAACATGGTGAACACATAAGTACATTTCGGTTTACTTGACGAGCCTGACTAACTCGAGCGCACCACAAGTCGAGCGATATGGAGCGCAAAAGCACTCCATGTGGCCAACCACTATCGCCAACCGAAGTACGACTCGGGTTCGCCAGACACGTCCTTTGTGGCGATATGAATCTCAGCCACAACCGCAAGTCTGGTACCGAATGTTTGGACTACAGACATAGTCCCAAACTCAAACAGTTTTCATCAATAGCATGTGGAGTAAAGCATGATAAACAAGCAATGCAAGCATGTTAGTAGGCATGTTATAAAGCATGAAATAAAACATGAAGTAAAGCATGTTACAAAGCATGTTGTAAAGCATGTGGTGAAGCATGTAGTAAGGCACTATCCACAAAGGGATACAATTACATACACATTACAGGTGAGTGGTTCTAGCGAACCACCGCATGGAGGGAAACCTACTTGTCTCTAAGGGAGTCGGAAATCCCATATCAGCGCCTATCTAAGGCACTAATACATAAATATGTACTCATACCAGCATTTGCACAAACACTTAGAATACACTATTCCAACATACATGATGTATGTTAGCCAATTTCGTGTTAGGGCTGTCCCTTCGCCACGTGAGTAATTTACCCGTGTATATCGTAATCATACAGCAAATAATCATTACAATTACATTTCCAAAATCCGCACGTATGCGGATTTCTAGAATACACAATTTCAACATACATGACATTTACACATGAACATGTATTTTTGCGATTCCTTTCGCCAAACTAGCATTTTATCCACATATGATATAATCAAACATTAAATAAACATGTCAAACATTTTCCCAACAAAAATACGTATACGGTATTTCTACGTATATCTAGAGTATGTGAAATTCCATATTCTATATCGCTAATCGAAACAGGAAACGGAAAGCACTTTGTACATGTGCATTTGCATGCAGATCATGAATCTATCATTATCTGACATTGAAAGCGTTGAAAACCGTAACTTATACACTTAAAGTCCTCACCTCAGCCCTTGGAATTCCAACGAATCAGCAAGGGTATTGGAGCTTCCGTATACGAGAGTTTCCTAGCCTAAAGAGCGTAACCGATTAGCTTTTTCATAACCTACCACTATCCAACCTCAAATCAGACCTAGGGTTAGGGTTTCTTACCTTCAAATGGGATGGACACCGCCGGGAAAACACCTGGAATAAGGCGGTGTAGGCCGTGTGATGAGTGGAAGCAGCAGGAGGAAGATCGGCCTTGAACTCCAAGCCTTTCTCTCACTTTTCTCTCTCTCTCTCTAAGGGTTTCCTCCCAAATTCGTATGGCTGTGAGAGGGGCTGTTCTAAGCCCCTTTTATAGCCAAAATCATGGCCAAAATAGACTCAGGTTCAAGGGTGGTTGCATATATAGGCAGTTCGCCACTTTCCAAGCTCAAAAGGGATGTTCTGATGGCCCTCCTTGAGCCAAACGTCAGACTTAAGCTCACCATCTATGGATCCACGTGGGATTACGTTTTCGACTTGATCGGATTCCCAGATCGCACGTGGCGGACCACTTTCAGTTCAACGGTCAGTGGGCCACGATCAGAAATTCTAAGTACATGTAAATGTTCCTGAAATTTTTCTTAATCCGAGGGTGTAATTTGGTCTGATTCTGATGGTCAGGTTGCTTAATACTGACGCGCAACCGAAAGATGCCAGATCACTATTCCAGATATTTTTATTTGGATGGGAATAGTGTTTTTCACACTCCCTCGCTCCGGATGGAAATAAATGGCCGTGGGACATCGGAATCGTCTGATTTTTGAGATGATTGTCAAGCCCAGTGGGGCGGTCCTGGTTCCTTAGCTTCGTGTTAATCGGACTCCCGATGTGCGATCTAGACCTCATACGAAGTTTCGTTTCAGTCCCGAGAGCAGACGGGTAATGAGTTTGGCTCTAGACTTTAGGGTAACCTAGAGTCACTAATTCTGCAAGTTTTGGGTCTTGCAGATCGTATTTAAAGCGATCCCAACGGATTTTATGACTAACCGAGTTTAGTACTTAGTTAACTTTGTTAAATTTCTAAAAGATTTAATCCTACGTGATTTCTGGTCGAGATGGTACTCGACCCAATGTACGGAAATTTACAGGTCGTTACAAATCCCCAAATCTCAATGAAATCCTAAATAGAAAGCTTCAAGTTAGAAAAGAGAGCAATCTAGACACTGATTTGCAAGAAAAATGTAAATAGAACACTAACCTTGAAGAACAAGAATGGTGGGTTCGACAAGTTGAAGCTCGGCTCCTTAGAAAAAAAAAATGAGGAAGAAAGCAAAAATCCCAAAATTTAAGTGATTTTCGAGATCTACGACTGGTCGTAGGTATCTACGACCGGTCGTAGGTCGACTGGTCGAGTATACTCACGACAGGTCGAAGGAAGTCCAGAAAAACATATTTTTTGCAATTTTTAAAGAAAATGGAATTAAACCTAGCAAATATATACACTATGATACATGTAGGCATAAATAATCATTTTGAAATACACATGCCAAGATCAAATTTCATCTTATTAAACCTAATTTTATCAAGAGGTTTTGTGAAAATATCAGCTCTCTGATCTTCAGTAGGAATATATTCCAGAGATATAACTTTTTCTTCTACCAATTCCCTAATATAATGAAATCTAATGTCAATGTGCTTAGTACGAGAATGCTGAATAGGATTTTTTAAAATATTTATTGCACTGGAATTATCACAATGCAAAATCATAGAATCCTGTTTAATTTCATAATCACTTAGCATTCGTTGCATCCAAACAAGCTGTGTACATACATTACCAGCTGCGATATACTCAGCTTCAGCTGTTAAAAGTGATATAGAATTTTGTTTCTTACTAAACCAAGAAACTAAACAATTTCCAATGTAAAAGCAACCACCATTGGTTGATTTTCTATCATCTAGATTACCAACCCAATCAGCATCCGAGTACCCAACAAGTTGGACACTAGTCTCATGAGGATATCAGAGACCAAGATTTATAGTACTTGCAACATATCTAATAATCCGCTTAACAGTAATCAAATGAGATTCTTTTGGATCAGATTGAAATCTTGCGCAAATACCAACACTTAAAGAAATATCAGGTCTACTAGCAGTTAAATATAACAAACTACCAATCATACTCCGATAAAGTTTTGAATAAATATTTTTACCATTATAGTCTTTTGAGAGTTTCAGTGTAGTACTCATAGGAGTATCGAAATTCTTGCCATTTTCAAATCCAAATCTCTTGATTAGATTCAAGGCATACTTAGATTGAGAGATGAATATTCTTTCAAGTTACTGCTTAACTTGCAAACTAAGAAAATAAGTTAATTCCCCTACCATGCTCATTTCAAACTGTGATTTCATCAAATCTGCAAACTCAATAGTCAAGTTAGTACAAGTTGATCTATAGATGATATCATCAACATAAATCTGTACTATTAAGATATGATCATTATGTTTTTTAACAAATAGAGTTTTATCAACAGATCCCATTTGAAAATTGTGACTTAAAAGAAATTTTGTTAGTTTCTCATACCATGCCCTAGGTGCTTGTTTTAATCCATAAAGTGCCTTTTTAAGCCGATACACATGATCAGTATTTTTAGGATCTTCAAAACTCATTGGTTGTTCAACATATACTTTTTCATGTAAAACGCCATTTAGAAAAGCACTTTTCACATTCATTTGATATATTTTTATCTTTCTAAAACATGCAATGGATATAAATAGCCTGATAGATTCAAGACGTGCTACTGGTGCAAAAGTTTCATCAAAATCAATTCCTTCTATTTGAGTATAACCTTGTACCATTAGTCTAGCCTTGTTTCTAATTATATTTCCACTTTCGTCCGACTTATTTTTGAAAATCCATTTTGTTCCAATGATGTGTTTGTCTTTAGGTCTTGGTACGAGATACCAAACATCATTTCTTACAAATTGATTAAGTTCTTCTTGCATTGCAACAATCCAGTTCTCATCAGCAAGAGTTTCTTTTATATTGGATGGTTCTATTTGGGATGTAAAACATACATAATTACATAAATCCTTAAGTTGTCTACGGGTGCGAACACCAGTGAGAGGGTTTCCAAGAATTTGAGTGGTTGGATGATTTTTAACAGTCCTCAATTCAGATTCAGTCTGATTTGATGAAGTATCGGGTTTATCAATGATTAGAACTTCATCATTATCTGAATTCAAGATTGGCTTATTTAGGTGATCATCAATGACAACATTGATGGATTCTTGAATCACACCAGTCCTTTTGTTCAGAACCCTATAAGCATGACTGTTTAAGGAATATCCTAGAAAAATCCCTTCATCACTCTTTGTATCGAATTTTTCCAAATTTTCACGATCACGTAAAATATAGCATTTGTTACCAAAAACTCGAAAGTATTTGACAGTAGGCTTTTTGTTGAACCATAATTCATAAGCCATTTTATTATTATCTTTGCTAGTATAAAATCGGTTAATAATATAGCAAGCTGTATTTACAGCTTCAGCCCAAAGATTTTTAGAGAGCTTCATGCTATTCAACATGACATTAGCCATTTCTTGAAGCACTCTATTCTTTCTTTCCACAATTCCATTTTGTTGTGGAGTTTTGGGAGCTGAGAATTCATGTAATATTCCTTGGTCGGTACAGAACTTCTCAAAATTGCTATTCTCAAATTCAGATCTATGATCACTACGAATCTTACTGATTTGAGAAGATTTTTCAGTTTGAATCCTTTTGATAACTTTTCTTACTTCTTCAAGGGTTTCAGATTTATCCCTTAAGAAGACTACACAAGTGTATCTGGTAAAGTCATCAACTATTACCAGAATATACTTTTTACCACCACGACTTTCCGTTCTAGTAGGTCCAATTAGATCCATGTGAAGAAGTTTGAGTGGTTTTGATGTGGTATTTGAATTCACCTTTTTGTGTGAGTTCCTTGTTTGTTTGCCTATCTGGCATTCACCACATATTTTATCTAATTTCTGAAGTTTGGGTAAACCTCTTATAAGTTCTTGATTGCTCAATCTATATAAATTTCGATAATGAACATGTCCAAGACGCTTGTGCCATAAATCAGTCTCGTCTATATGAACCATGTAACATGTTTGATTAGATGAGCTGAATTTGCTAATAATATAGCAATTTTCAGACGTTCTACGTCCAGTTAGTATTATAGAACCCTTATTATTTAGTATCTCACAGCTTTGATTAGAGAACCAAACACTATGGTTATTATCACATATCTGAGATATGCTAAGTAAGTTATGTTTTAGGCCTTCAACATATAAAACATTTTTAAATACAGGAAGATTAAAAAGTTGAACCATACCTTGGCCTATAATCTTGCAGTTGCTACCATCACCAAATGTGACTGAACCATCAGTCATATCTTTTAGATCCGTGAATAAAGCTTTGTCACCTATCATATGCCTAGAGCATTCACTGTCTAGGTACCACTTTGAATGACTTGTTGCGTTGAAAGCAATGTGAGCAACCAAGCAGGTGACTTTTGGAACCCATTTCATAACTGTTTTGGGTTTAAGAACATAGTTGGTCTTCTTTTGTTTATAGTTATAAGAATAACCTATAGAGTTAGATTTTAGGAGCTCCTTGAGTAAATCTACTATCTTTTCAGCTAGTGGATTTCGTTTCTGATTAAAGCTGACATGACTGCTTCCAGATTTTTGAAGAGTTTTTGAATTTTTAGAAAAACCTTGATAAGTATTTTTCCCTTTTGAGTTTGAGGACTCTCCTTTCACAAACATAGGAGGAGTATACTTTTGTTTAGGAGATAAATTTTTATCATAGCCCAGCCCGGATAGATCGCCACATTTTCTTGATCTGGATAAGAGTTTTTCTAACTTTTGATCACCTTGGGCATATTTCCATGTGTCCTTTTGACTCAGAAGAAAAGATACTTCCTTTTTGAGATTTTCAATTTCAGATTTCAAATCAACAATTAAAGAATTTTTGAATTCCAAATCGCATTTTGTTTTTTCAAAACAATCTGAAATTTGTGATTTTTCTAAGACAAGTGATTCAAAACATTCTTTGCGTTTAGAAAACTTTTCTTTTTGAAGTTTAAGTTTAACAACAATTTTACAACTTTCTTTGTATAGGGCATTGTAAGCATCTTGAAGATCATCTTCATTTTCATATTCACTACTCAGATTTTCTTCACTTGTTGAGTCATTATCTGAAAATGTGAATTTGGCTAGAGTCATAAGTGTTTTAACTTCATTCCCTAACTCAGTTTCAGAATCTTCTGATTCAGAAGAAGTTTCAGAATCAGATGATTCATCCCACGTAGCCAACATACTCTTCTTCTTGGGTTTGTCCTTTTGGGGACATCTATTTGCCAAATGCCCATATTCTTGACAGTTGTAACATTGACTATCTTTCAAAGATTTTTGAGATTTGGGTCTAAACTTCTTTTTATCGTTTGATTTTTGAAAATCAACCCTTTTCTTGCTTTTAAAAATCTTGTAGAATTTCTTAGCCAAAAGAACCATATCATCTTCTGAATCTGAATTACATTTAGAGGATTTTAGAGCAATCGATTTACCTTTAGGAGCTTTAAAGTTTAACTCGTAAGTTTGTAAAGAACCAACTAATTCCTCTACCCTCATATTATCCGTATCACGAAGTTCCTGGATCGCGGTTACTTTAGAATTGAACCGTTCAGGAAGTGAGTATAATATCTTTGCACACACTTTACTTTCTGGGATTTTATCGCCAAGACCCCACATTGAGTTTACAATGTCATTTAGTCTAGTGTAAAAGTCCATAAACATTTCATTTTCCTCCATATGAATTTCTTCAAATTTGGTTGTAAGGAGTTGGACTTTAGACTTTTTTACAATTGATGTACCCTCGTGTGTCATTTCTAGTATATCCCAGGCTTGTTTCGCAGTATCACAAGATATGATTCTTTTGAACTCATCCGGTGATAGTGCACAAGTGATTGCATTTAGTGCTTTAGCATTGGCACTATACTCACTTTTCTGAAGAGTGGTCCATAAATAATAAGCAGGTACAGACATAGTTTTTGAACCATCGAATTCAGTTACTTCAATGGTAAGAGTTTTCCATTTAGTTACTGTGGCTCGCCACACACTCTCATCCATTGATTTTAGGAAGATTCTCATTCTGCCTTTCCAATAGGCATAGTTGGAGCCATCAAATGGTGGAGGCCTCGTGACTGAAAGGCTATCAAAATTTGACATCTTTTTAAATAGCTTAGATCGTTAGCTCAGGAAATAAATCCAAATAAATAGCAATAAGAAGGAGCTATTAGGCTCTGATACCACTTGAAAAGGCCTAGCTATATGTCCTAGAGGGGGGGTGAATAGGACTATGCCAAATAAATGTTATAACAGCGGAATTAAAAACAATATGATAACCAAAATAAATCACAATGCAGGAAAGTAAAACAACCTCAAAAATCTGATCTTGAGGGATTGATACAAATGTTATTCTAAGAACCTTTCACCAAAAACCAGAGTTTATGGTAGGACAACCTTATTTCTAGAAAGATCTTTGTATCAAATCTCAAACCAAAGAGGAATACAGAATTAAGCACAAATTGAAATAAAGTGTAATCACAAATGTATTGTTCTAGGGACAGCCATACACCATAAAAATGGCAGGGCAACCTTGCTGGAACAACTTTAAAGGAAATTTAAATTCAAGTAGATAAAGGAATAGCAGAAAGTAAATTCTAAATTATTACAAAATTCCCACAACGCTTGAATTAAACGATTACAACATTTACCACCACACATACATCCCACAAATAAATATTAGAGATTAGAAATGTAAATCATTCAACCACAACACAAGGGATTATAGTGGTTCGCCTGTGTGTTCACCAACTGTTAAACAACAGCCACACAGAATGCTACTCCACTCCTAATATCCTCACACAGGGGATATTAGCGTTCACTCACAAAATAGGTTTTCACAGGTTCACCCAAAACCTTTACAATTGTGTCTTTGTCTGTGGGCTTACACAATAAAAAAAATAAAAAATAAAATAAAGGAAAAACCCCACTTCTGAGTTTTCCTGGCTCTCCTCAGATAACCAATACAACAAGATTTTTCTGGCAAATCTTGAAAGAAACCAAAACAGAAAGAATTTTACAATTAAACGTAAAATACCTGATTAACTCCTTCGTTGTAGCAGCACGGTAGAACCAAATCAAAGAAAATGATTGAATGTTCAAGTTCAATGTCCAGTACTCAATTACAATGGTTCTAGTTCTAATAGATTTTAAATTAGACCAAATAGGGCTTGTCTTAATTGATTTTGATTCCAAAGAAAGGGAATAACAATTGCTCTTATCAAATTAGATTGGAATAGCAGAAACAAAATCAATTAAATAAAGCTAAAGAAAGAGAGTATAAAATAAGCACACTTAACTTAGATGGAGCACAAAATTACTTCTCAGAAGTTTGACAAAGATTGGCTTGAATGGATTAATTGATTGTTTTTTTTCTTATGAGTTTCGTGCTCTATTTATAGGTGAGCAGATCGCATCTTCGACTGGTCTAAGGAGCTCTTCGACTAGTCGAAGAAATAACAAATTTGAAAAAAATCGGGCGCGATAAGCTTTGACCGTTCTTCGACTGGTCGTAGGTCACCTTCGACTGGTCGAAGGTCTCCTTCGACTGGTCGAAGACCTTGTAAATTATCGTTGGACTTTGAATCGAAGATTTACGACTGATCGAAGAAGCAGTCGACACTGTTCCTTCGACTGGTCGAAGACCTCCTTCGACTGGTCGAAGCCTAACAGAATTTATCCGAATTTTGTAACAAACTTACGACTGATCGTGAAATTTCTTGGACTGGTCGAAGCAAAGCTAGGACTAGTCGAAGAAAGCCTAGGACAAGTCCCCGAACTGGCCAAACACAAGTGTCATATACATATGACTTATATATCCAAAATGGCCTACTTCTAAGGTCAACTTATGGTCATTCAAACCCCAATCAAGAAGTAAGGACATTGAAAACATTAGGAACAAGTGACGTAGAAGTTTAAGTCTTGAAGTCTTGATGTAGCTCAACCTCGAAAGTGACTTGAGTTCTATACGAACTACATTGTACTCTTCTTGAAGTCTTGTATTCTTGAGTCTTGTCTTAAGAGTAATACTTGAAGTCAAGGTTGATCTTTGTACTTGTAATCTTTGCTTGTTGTGAGCTTTGCTTGTTTATGAATGTTGATCTTTAGAAAGAGCTTCACTAATGCAAGTTATATAACAGTGTTTTTGTCACCACAAATTTGACAACATACAGGGATATAAACTATAGCACTTACAAAGGTTCCCTTGATTGATTTCAAATATAGATGCAGGGCTCTGAAGGTTCCAATAAAGGCATCTAAGTAAAAGTGGACACCATGATTCCAACTTTATGAGGACTTTCCTATTCGAAATGCATGCGGTGAAAATCAAAGGATTTAGGATTTGCAACGAAACTTAGGAAGGTTTTAACCACCTCAACAACTTATAAAAGGAGCACCTAATAAAGAGCTCAATTCCCAGGCCAAACAAAAATCTTTCTATTTTACATTTATCTTTTCGTTTATTCTAGTCTAGTATAGCAAATCATACCATATTCTTAGTGCCGCAATACCGTTGTCGCTATCGTACCATAAAATTATATTAAATATCCACGGCCCTAAGTTGCTAGATCCTCAACCAAGTTCTCTCTCTAGTCACATTCTGTTGACCATTCACCTTGATCATATGTTATTACAAATGGATCAAGTATTTATCTCTATTTATTTCTCTAGATTATTTTGACACTATTAATTGTAATGAGCCACATTTAAATATTTAAAAAAAAAAAAAAAAAAAAAAAAAAAAAAAAAAAAAAACAGGATTTCTTAGCCTTATTTTATTTATTTATCCATCTTTATTCCTTTAAGAATATTAAATCACAATTATTGGTGAAAAAAAAAAATCCTGAAATAGTAAAAAAGAATCCATCAAAGAGTACTAATCTCTACCCCTTTGTAAATCGCATTATCGCCTATCACAACAGACCGATGACTCCCTAGTTGGATTTTTAAATCCGGTACTATACATTCATTTCGATGAGGTCATCAACGATCAATCAAACATTAAATTGAGTATAACTTTAGCAAGCCCGCACATCACAATAGCACAAAACAATTTGAATACAGACCCTCGCCCACAGGTATAGCCTTGTGTTTGATCAAACCGTGAGTGCCACATAGCTTCTGCGTGGATCGAAACTGTCCAGGCAGGGGTAGGACGCAATCCACGTCCACCATATTCCCAATCCCCATCCTGAAAACTGGCTGAAAGGGAAACATTGATCTTGGCCCACATGATTCGATTGCCCTGATTTTTGGCAAGTGTTCTTATTGTTGAGGCCGACATTATGGACCGGTTGGATGTTCTAGATACTTGACCTGTTGACATTTTGACGCTTGATTGCGTGGATGACCCAAACTTTAAATATTAAAATATGCTTTTATATTCTTTATTACGCTTAAGTGAAAAAGAATCATTCCAATCAATGGCCGAATATTGCGTGAGTTGCTACAAGGAAGGTCCTTTGCCTTCGATAAAATAAAATAAAATATGATATAAAAGCTCAGTAGTAATCCGGTGGCCCCACAGTTGGTGTAATGGACATCCACACTGTGTATTTCATAAGTCCCCTTTAGGTTTTAGGATGTGCGAAAAATCAGCCATATCAGGAATTTAAGTGGGCCATATAGTTTGAAATTATGAAAAATCATACTTAAAATATCTAAAAGCACTTGGTGGGGCTACCTGAGCTTTTTGAATGGTCTAAAATTTTGTCTAATATCCCTCATCTAGGTGAGAATGAATAGGCTAGATGTCTAAACCACATCTCATTGGGCCTATATACAGTTAATAAGATTTCAATGAGTGGCCATATATTCTCTACTTTTGTGTGTGGTGTGGCACATCTAACTCATGAATTGCCTGATTTTTAGGCATGTTACTCACCATGGAAGGATGCATCTGATTAATGGGATGGATGTACATAATAATATTTATGGTGGGTCCCACAAAGCACAACATCATGGGAGACTTCCCGTGAGATCAATCTCATAGTACCATTTCCTCAGGCACATATGTATGGACCACAAAGTAGAGTCCAGCAGATAACATCTAACTTATTAAGTGCATGTGAAATCTAACCTTCCCAATAGATTGGTCCCACCATAATTATTATCTAATGCAAAATTCATCCTTATATACTAATCAGGTGGGCCATAGCATATAAAACAATTTTTAGGATTAATAGTAATAATATATATATATATATATGATGCTCTTGATGAGTAGATATTTTTTATTTTTTTACAAGGTGATCCTCATTATAAGGCCAATGAGTTAAAGAGATTAGATGTCACACACATATAAAAGATTGGAATTTATTGGCTAGGTGGACTTTATTATTATTATTATTATTATTATTATTATAGCTGTTAGTACACATTGTTAGCCACCCACTAGGGAATCAATACCAAGACCTTAGTGTTGAAACGAGGTATCTTTCACTCAGTCTACCACTTGAGCTATCATTTATATATAGAGATCTCAAGTCCAACCGGTTGGACAACAAGTTATAAGTCCACCTAGCCAATAAATTCCAATATTTATTGGTGCCATGAGGTCCACCTCATGGGAGCATCCCATGATGTCGAGCTCTATGGGCTCAACCGTGATATGTGATGGCAGGTCTCCACTAAGTTATGGGATGTCAAAAATGAGCTATATACCAAGCTCCGGTGAGCTACTCCATCTAAAATCATGAAAAATCATACCGAAAGCATGTAAAAGTGTTTGGTGGAGCCCATTTGAGTTTTGGAATAGCCTAAAATGTAATGTGACCACTCATCCAAGTAATACACACAATGAATGGGCTAGATGTGTAAACCACATCTCATCGGGCCCTATATACAACTAAGAAGTTTTCAATGGGTGATCATCCACCTTCAACTTTTGTCTGTGGTGTGGCCCACCTAAGTCATATATTGACTTGAATTTTAGGCCCGTGGCTCAGCATGGATGGGTGCGTCTGATTAATGGGATGGATATTCGTCACATATCATGGTGGGACCCACAGATCTCAACCTCATGGGAAGTTCACGTGGACCACCTCATAGTACCAGTTATACATAGAGAATGTCTAAAGTCCAACCGGTTAGATTATAATTTATAGTCCACTCAGCGAATAACTTCCAATCTTTCATGTGTGTGATAGCTAACCCGTCGAATATGTTAGCCTTATCACGAGGATCACGTTGTGAAAAAATAATGTACTTATCAAGTATGTCGTACTTTTATTTTCAGAAATTTCCTACTGTACTACCCATTTATGGCCCACTAACCTTTTTAAGCCCACTTCTTTTAACATCAATAAGCCCCATTTGTACAGACGCAGAATTACTGGACCAAAATGCCTCTGCTTTTTCAGAAAAGTGAATTCGAAGGCTAGTCCCCTATGGCCACATATTATAACTGTAGCCACAACCGTAGCCGTTGAAAAAGTATATGTGCTGCGGCGGCACCAGCTTGTGCACCTTTTTTTTTTTTTTTTTTTTTTTTTTTTTTTTTTTTTTTTTTTTAATAACATGGAGAGCTTTATTCTACCTACATTTTTCTCTAATACATATATATATATAAGCATATAAAATTTTCTTTTTCTCTTTTTATCATTTCTTTCTTTATTTATTTAATAAGAATATCTTCTAAACCAAAATTAGTTACTTGACTTACCGTATATGATTTTGGGGTAGGAGAAGCTACTTTAGCCAACCAACCTAGTTATTTTTCAAGATTCCATCAGGTCGATGGTCGAAAATCCATTTCATTCACTCCGCGGTCAATTTCAATCAGTTCGCAATCAATTTCATTCATTTCATTTACTTCGCGATCAATTCCATGCATTTCACGGTCAATCTCGACAAATCCTCTTCACTTCACAGTCAATTCCATGCATTTCACAGTCAATTCCCTTCACTTCACGGTCAATTTTGTGCATTTCACGGTCAATTCCCTTCATTTCATGGTCAATTCAATACATTTCACGGTCAATTCTGGCAATTCCCCTTCACGTCACAGTCAATTCAATTCATTTTACGGTCAATTCCCTTCACTTCACCGTCAATTCTGTGCATTTCACGGTCAATCCTGGCGATTCCCCTTCACTTCATCGTCAATTCCATACATTTCACGGCTTATAGGCGAATTGCTTCTAGGTTAAGAATAGCCTATCTGGATCCGGCGTACATCAATCACGATGGGTCCACTATGAAACAGTTTAATGCAGTAGATCTTTTCTGGCAAAATCAGACAGTGAAAATGTCCACAATATTCTAATTTGGAGATCTGAAGTATCTGATGGGAGAGATGGTGTTGAAATGATGGATTTTGGACCGGAATGGTCCAGTTTATATAAGCACCAGGTAGTGGACCGTTGCTAGGTGGCTATCAAAGGTTCAGAACGTTTGAAAAATATTTCTGACCGTTGACCATCAATTCCAGTCATTTCTGGTTATTGGATTACAAGATCTAACAGTTGGATTATTATGGTCCGTCTGTTTTCAGACCGTTGTGGCTTTCATGGCAGCTAGCCATTTTCAGAAACTGCTGAACGTTTCGGATTTATTATCCGACCATTCTCAGTCACCTATAAAGCCCTGGTTCATTTCAAACCCACCGCACTAAGGCTCTGACCAAACCTATTGCACCGCGATCGCACCGTCTCGCGACAGTTCACGTAAGGTCGCGAGGGAGCGACTACTCTGCGACACGATACGCACGTGCGAAGTGCAAAGTGTGCCAACTAGCGCCACTACAGCCACACTGCCCACTCCCTCGCCCTCGCCCACGCCTGTGCCCTAGCGCGAGCACGAACACACGCCTGAGTGCGTGCATGCATGCTTGCGTGTGTTCCAGTGCATACCTAAGCATCTCCTTCTCCAAAACATTCAAGTAAGAATACTACCCACACATCCACATATAAACCCCAAAACTTTTTCTACCATTTTCGATGTGGGACTAAAAGCACACATCGCACGTTTGAAATTCGAATTTCCCAAAAATCATTTTGGCGGCAAAATCCTAAAATTTTGAAATTTTTGAATATTTTTTAAAAAAATCACAAATTTCAACAATCCCCCACTGGTTTTTTAAAAACAATAGAAAAATCTCTAACAGAGATAGAATAATAGTTATTATACATAAAGAAAGATATCTTGCGATTTAAATCTTTCGTTAGTGTAAATATTTTAAAGTTATTTCAAAATTTCTAATTGCCGCAGCATTGAACTAATTATTCCTGTATGACATAACCGAAAATACTACACACGTAATAGCTCCTGCGTTATGTGTTCTTCCATATAACTCACTTAACACTTTTAATAGACATGTATTATTCTATTTCATGAACGATCCCGAGATAACTCTAACTCTCATGAGAAGCGGCACCACTTCTACGTTCACATAGGTGAAATCCTTCCAGTGTTTTCGTTACTTTAAACACTTGTCTTATTTGACTGGATTTCATTAAGAGTTTTTAAAACTCAACCCTCTTTTATAAGGGCCAGCACTTTCATCCTGGATGAGGCTATTTAAATTTAGTGCTAAAACTTTTCACTTATCAGTGAATTGTTGTTACCCATTGAATCCAATCTTTAAAGATTTTCTAATTTTGGGTTGGGTTTCTTTCACTGGTGGAATTATGATTGAAGAGTTTCAACCTCATCCCTCTAGATGTTGTCCTTACTACCTCTCTCGTCAGAGGTTAAGTAAAAGGATCAGCCAAGTTATTACTTGACTTTTCAAAAGAGATCGCAATGATTTCATCTTGAATCAATTGTCTTATATAATCATGTCTCAAACTTATATGTCTGGACTTCCCATTATAGGCACCACTGTAGGATCTTACTAAAGCGACTTCACTATCACAATAAAGTGAAACAGCATGTATAGGCTTCGTATATAATGAAATTTCTAATAGAAGATCCTTTAACCACTCAGACTCTTTGCTTGTAGTAGTCAAAGCTATGAACTCAGATTTCATAGTTGAGTGCGTTATGCAAGTTTGTTCTTGGATCCCCAAGATAAAGTTGCACATCCTAAGGTCAATATCCACCATGTTGTAGACTTGTTGTCCCCTGTACTCGTTATCCAACTTGCATCGGTATATCCTTCCAATACTACTGGAAATTCTGAGTAAAATAGCCCTATTTCTTTGGTTTCTTTTAGATAACCTAGAACTCTACTTATAGCTTTCCAGTGTTCAACACTTAGATTACTCGTAAACCTGCTTAGTTTACTCACAGCGTATGCCATATTCGGTCTTGTGCATTGCATTGCATACATAAGACTGCCTATAGCACTAGCATACTCTAGTTGTGCAACTGCTCTTCCACTGTTTTCTTTTAACCCGATACTTGGATCAAATGAGGTTTTTGCCTCTTTAATTTTCAAGTGATTAAACTTGTTTAGTATTTTCTTAATATAATGAGACTAACACAATGTAAAACCCCCACTATGTTTTTTTAACTTTGATACATAATATAGTATCCACTTATCCAAGATCCTTCATTTTGAATTATTACAGTTAAACCTTCCATTTTGTTATTGAATATTAACATATCATCTACATACAAGCATATGATTACAGCATAATCATTACACACTTTTGAGTATATGCATTTATCAACAATATTATATTCAAAACCATAAGACAGAAGTTTAGAATCAAATTTATCATGCCACTATTTTGGTGCTTACTTTAATCCATACAAAGACTTAACAAGTCTACACACTTTTCTTTCATTGCCTGGTAGAACAAACCCTTCTAGTTGCTCCATGTATACCTCCTCATCGAGATCACCATTCAAGAATGTTGTCTTCACGTCTATTTGATGAATATGAAGATGATGTATGGATGCTAGAGCGAATAAGATCTTAATCGATGTTATCCTAGTCACTGGTGAATATGTGTTAAAATAATCGATTCCTTCTTTCTGTCAAAAACTCTTAGCAACTAATCTTGCCTTAAAGGTTTGAATTGTACCATCAGTGTGATTTTTTTTCTTAAATACCCACTTACAACTTATTGGTTTAGAACCTGAAGGTAGATTTACCAATTCTCATGTTTGGTTAGGTATAATTAAATCCATTTCATCATTAATGGTCTCTTTCTATAAAGCAGAGTCTCTTGAAGTTATAGCTTCACTAAAGGTTTTAGGTTCATCTTCTATAGTTAAAACCATAGGTTATAACTTTTCTCTATCACCCTCAACTAGATGAAAAGAGAGTCGCTAAGAGTCTATTTGATCAGGATCAAGACTCTTTTCTACTCTTGCTCTTTGACTCCTACGAGGTTCACTTAGAGTTTCTACTTCTAGTTGTGTTTCTTTTATGGTTTCATTAGGTGATTGAATCTCAATATTCTTTTTCTCCGTGAATATAGAGTTCTCAAAGAACTCTACATCTCTAGACTCTATGATTACATTGGAGTCTAAGTCTAGAAGTCTATAGACCTTACTATGTTGTGCATATCCTACAAGGACACACCTAATAGGTCTTGGTCCTAATTTAGTTCTTTTAGGTTCTGGAGTTCTGCAGTATGCAAGACACTCCCACACTCTAAGATACTCTATGTTTGGTTTTCTTCCTTTCCATATTTCGTATAAAGAGGTCTTGGTTTTCTTAAATGTGATTATATTTAAAACATGACATGTGGGTAACAGCGCTTCTCCCCATAGGTTTAATGGCAACTGTACTTGTATTAGCATTGAGTTGACTATTTCAACTAAGGTCCTGTTTTTTCTCTCTGCTACACCATTTTGTTATGGTGTATAGGGTTCTATACATTGATGTATTATGTCGTGTTCTTCACAATAGGTAGAAAATTCATTAGAGAAATATTCTCCTCATTGATCACTACGAAGGATTTTAATATTTTTAATTAATTGATTTTCTACTTCGGATTTATAGATCTTGAATGCATTAAATGTTTCATCTTTTGACTTTAACAAATATACATATACATATCTTGAACAATCATCTATAAACATTATGAAGTACATCTTTTCTCCACGGGTAAGAACGTCATTTAGTTCACATATGTCAATATGCACTAGGTCTAATATTTGAGATAATCTCTTAACACTAGGCAATGGTTTCTTAGTTATTTTAGACCGTATGCATACTTCACATTTATTTGTCACTATCATTGTATGATATTAGGCCGTTCTTAGCCATGAGTTTTATGGTATTGTAGCCAATATGGGCTAGTCTACCATGCCATAGCATAACAGATTCAATCATGTAAGCAGAAAAATTCTTTTCATTTAAAGAAAATTTGATCATCCCATTACAAGCATAACCCGTACCCACAAAGTTCTCATTCTTAGACAAGATCAGCTTACCCGATTCAAACACAACCCTAATCCCAGGTTTACTTAAGAGATCCACTGAGACAAGATTCCTCCTTATGTCTGGGACATGCAGTACGTTGGTCAAGATTACCTTCTTTGTAGAGGTAAAGAGTAATTCCACAGTTCCTTTGCCTATAACTTTTGATCGACCTTCATTTCCCATTTAAACCTCTTGACCATTGGTCACGTCTTCATAGGTTTTGAAGGTAGATCGATCGTTGCGTACATGAACTGTGGCACTTGTATCATACCACCAACCAAAAATTTTCTCTTGAACTAAGTTCACTTCTATAACTATTGTTACGATATCATCGTCTACTGCATTAGTCTCTTTCTTAGGCTTTTTGTTGTCCCTACAAACTCAGGCGAAATGTTTGGTCTTGCCGCAGACACAGTAAGATCCCTTAGGTTTGCCGTTTTTCTTCTTTTGGATTTTCTTGAATTTCCCTTGATCTTTGTTAAGTTTAAGGGAATTAGACTTCTCATAGTTATTATTTTGGGATGGTCTTTCTACTTCATTCACCTTGGATAAAGATGCATCATTAGCGTCATCCTTCTTGTCTCGGTTACGAGATTCTTCTTCAATATGAAGATGCTCTTGGATTTGTTCCAGGGTGAATTCTTCGGATTTATGTAGTAGCTTCTTCCTGTAGTCTTTCCAGCTCGGAGGCAACTTTGCGATAATAGCTCCGACTTGAAAGGATTCAGGTAGGTTTATTTTTAAAGCCTTCATTTTATTTACAATTAATTGTAATTCATGGATTTGGGCGAGCAGAGGCAAATTGTCTATCATCGTGAAGTTAAAATACCTGGTAATTAGGAATTTCTGTGTACCTTCCTCTTCAGCCTTGTATTTATATTCTAGCACACTCCGGATTTCTTTAGCTGATGTGGTTCCCGTGTACAGATCGTACAACCGATCAGAGAGAGCATTGAGAAGATGGCTACGACACAACAGCTCATCTTCTTATCGCTTGATCCTAGCAGCGACCTGTTTTGTAGTGTCAGTGTCCTTCGCTTTAGGCAAAGGCTGGAGAGTCGGGTCTAGGATGTAGAAGATCTTCAGAGCAATTAGCAGGAATTTCAGCTTATCTTGCCACCTAGTGAAATTTGAACCATCGAATCGGTCCAATCAGATCAGATCCTGGTTCATCAATTTGACTGATGCAATGCTTTTGGTGTCCACACTCACACTTTAAGATTGTTAGAAAAATGATCTGTTGGATACACCGAAAATAAAAATAAAATAAAATGAATTTGTTTCACTAGGGTGAATCACGTAAAATGATACGTTGTCCTTAAAGTGTGATTCGCCCCCTTATCAGTTATTGATGGGTTACAGGCAAATTGCTTCGTGCCCCAACTAACGCCACTACAGCCACACTGCCCGTGCCCATGCCCGAGCCCGAGCGCAAGCGCACGCCCGTGTACGTACATGTATTCCAATGCGTACCTGTAATGCCATGGAAATCGAGGGTCGAGCATAAGCTCCACTCCCGAGTTCCAACGCATCACTTATGCAACATAGATAATGATGATTAAATGTTGTTCGTGTTAGTGCATTGAACATGAGTGAGATTATACCAAAATACTATATCATACTCCAGAGACAGTTAAATTACGCAAGCGGAAGACTGCGATACATATATAAATCATATAAATGGTGGTAAGTCCCCACCGTATGATCAGATTACCAGGCTAAATGATTACATGTATAGTTTCAAAATCCACAAAATGATACAGTATAATGTTCAACTAGTTGTATTTCTGAAATCCTGGTAATCTCCATCGATCAGGACACGGTTAACATGAAATCGCCTGACAATTGTATGTAAGAGAACGCCTCCTCGTCATCCTCGAAGTCTGGCTCCGCCTCGTAGGCATTGTCATCACCTGCAGCTAAGATAATGTCTGATTGATGTTTAAAGCACTGTCCCAGAACGTGGGAGTGAGTGATCAACTCAGTGGAACTATAAGGCAAAGGTTAACATGTTATCAATTCAGTCAAGCAGTAATGATAAAGTAGTACAACAAACATGTCCTAGATACTCTTGTTAATGCAAGAATGATATGCGATAATGATGCATGCCCTCGCCTGCACTCCCTCAGCGTCTTCATCTTACGGCGCATGGCAATCACTCGAAAGTGTTCTTCCTTGCCAAAGCACATGCAATGTGGTGCATGATCATGTTAGCCAATACTTAATTAGATTTATTCATACAGTAGTTTTGGGAAGCTAAGGTACCTCCCTTCTATCATTTCCCAAACAATGATCCATTCTAGGGTCGTCAGTCCTAGCTAGTCTCATACGATGTTGCGGTTTCAGGTCGCTACAAAGAGGCTCGTCACCATCAGTGCAGGCCTGCTTATACTCTAGTTTCTACGGAAATGCTCGTCACCTCAGCGCAGACTTAGAGTATGCTCAAGGTCACTATGAATGACTCGTCACCTAGTCGTAGGCCGACAGCTCAAATACAGTGTCTCATACTACCGTATTCGGCTCACGAGCTTAGGTTGCTCACTGGTCACTACGGGTGGGCTCGTCACCCCGGCGTAGGCCGATGGCTCGACCACGGTGTCCCATACCACCATGTCCGGCTCATGAGTCTTAGCAGATCGAGGTACCAAGGTTAAACGGACTTTTCACTGGTGAGTTTGGTACCCTAGATTCAAGCAATTGCATCCACACATGGTAAACACATAATAGGCGAATCGGGTTGCTTGACAAGCCCGATTGGTACGAGCGTACATTGAATGGATTGATAGAGAGTGCGTAAGCACTTCGCGTGGCCTAACCACTATCAGTAAACTCCGTACGACTCGGATTCCTCGAACACATCTGTTGTGGCGAAGCTAACTCGGCCACTCGTTCAGAAACCGTTACCGATAGCCTAGATTACGTAGTAGTCCCAGACGCATGTAAATATAACAGGATAATACATGTGGTAGGCATATCAAAGTTAAACAATTAATTCAAGTAACGTAACCAATTGAACATTTCACAAAATACAAGATAAACATATTTTGCACAAATGCATTTCATGCTAAATCACACAAATTTAATCTAAGTTACATGAAGGGATATATACACATAGCTAAGGTAGTTGAGAATCTCACCTCAACACCTATATAACATATACTTTACTGAATATTTACTCATCCAGACATTTTCACAAACACTTACTACACACATCAACATACATGACTTATGTTGATCACAACATGTATTAGGGCAAATCCTTTCACTAAGGAGTTGTCACGAATACAACACGTATATATCCACGACGGATAATCATGCCAAGTAGGGATTCAAATGTCATACTCATTCAATCATTTCCACAAACACTTAGACTACACATTTCTACCTACACAATACAACTCAGTTATAAGCTATATTAGGGCAAATCCTTTCAAAAGGAGTTGTCACGTTTTCACCAATCACATGTTCACAGTGAATAATTATGGCAAGTACAAAACCAAATTTCCGACATATCCAGTCATTTCAACCTACACATGGAATAGCTTATATTCAACATAGTTCATATATAACCGTAAAGCAAGGAAAATAGCGTATCTAACATGTGAAACGACAACCCAGTCGGTTATAAATTATTAACTGACATTGAAAGCCTTGAAAACCATAACCTATACGTTTATAGTCCACACCTTTTGCCGGTAAACTCGTAACGGATTCAGTTTGAACAGTCCGCCTTCGTCTACGATACAACGGCAACCTATAGTATGAAATAGGTTAGTTATTTCATCACATACACTACCTGAATCCCTAAAACAGGTTAGGGTTAGGATTTTTTACTCGAAAATGGAATCAGAATTGCCGGAATAGCGATACAGTAGTGGTAACTAAGCACGTGGAACGGCGGGATTGAATCCCAAGAACAAACCCTAACTCTACCTCTCACTTTTCCTCTCTTTCTTTCTCTTTCTTCTATCTTTTCTCTCTAGGGTTTAGAAATTCGTATGTGAAGGGAGAGATAAGATTTAAGGTCCTTATATAGGCCCAAAATTGACCTCAATGGCCCCAAGGCCATGGTATACTTAGGTTATAGCCAAAACCTAACTGTTTTGGTTCAACGGAGCTGTTCTGGAGACCCCTTTTCTACATGCGGTCGGACTTAAGCTTCCTAACATTAGATCTAGGTTAGGTTAAGAACTTGGCCCGATTAGATCAATGGATCGGCCTTGGGAGATCTATTTCAGTTCAACGATCACCGGTGCTCGATCAGGGTCACAAGTACACTGACCTATGTTGAAAATTTTTCCTGATCCGAGGGTGTAATTGGGTCAGATTCTGACAGTCTGAATCCTTAGATTCGGCCTGCAAGTGAACTAACTCAATTTACTTAAGTTTCAGTTCATTTCCTAAAGAATTCGCGTTTCTCACATACTTTGCTCCGGACTCAAGTTGTGCATTTTCAGGTACTATTAGGACTTGATTTCCGACATGATTGTCAAGTTCAACAAGGCAGTCACAACCGTATAGTTTCGTGGAAATCGGACTTTCGACATGCGGTCCAGGTCCGATATGGAGTTTCATGATGCTCCCGAAAGCAACTGGGTTTAGAGATGAATTCTAGATTTTAGGGTAATGTAGCGTTAACGATTCTACAAGTTTTGAGTCTTGCAGATCATATTTAAAGTGATTCAAACTAATTTCACAAATAATTTAGTTTAGCACTTGATTAATTTTCGTCTAATTTCTAAAGGATTTAGTCCTGAGCTATTTTTGCCTGAGGTGCAACTCGGGTCTGGGTACGGATTTTTCCGAGACGTTATAGTACCCGAGCATCTCCTTCTCCAAAACATCCAAGTAAGAATATTACCCACACATTCACATATAAACCCTAAAAAACTTTCTACCATTTTCGATGTGGGACTAAAAGCACACACAACACTTCTGAAATTCGAATTTCCCAAATATCGTTTTGGCGGTAAAATCCCAAATTTTTAAATATTTTTTCAAAAAATCACAAATTTCAACAAGTATGGCAACCCAAACCGACTGTACATAACATGGCAAACCTGGCTTTGTTAGCTAAGCCCACACTAACTGTGAATAGAACGCCAACCCTGACGGACCCGAATTGGGTAATGAAGCCCAACCCATCCGTGAAATAGTATAGCAGCTCATGCCGAACCGGACTGGGCAGTGAAGCCCACGCCACATGTGAAATGGAATGGCATTTGGTGAGACCCTGATTGTAGGGCCTACCTGGATGTATTCATTGTATATCCACGCCGTCCATCTGTTTTTTTATATTATCTTATTTTAGTCAATATTTTCAAAAGTGAAGCATATGAAAATTTCAGGTGGACCACACCACAGCAAACAGTGGTCATTGAACACTCACCGTTAAAAACTTCCTAACGTTGATCATCAAGTTTATTGACCATACAACCTTTCGATAAGGTCACAAAGCTCTGGATGAAAAAATAAATAAAATTCAGGTTGATCCAAATATTTTGTGGCCCACAAAAGGTTTCTAATGATCAATAACCACTGTTTCCTGTGGTGTTTTCCACTTAAAATTTCTGGCTGCTTCAGATTTGTCAACAGTGGATAAAATAAGCTGGAAAAATAGATGAACGGAGTGGATATACAATTCATACATCGAGGTGGGTCCCGAAGCTGGATCCGGGGTCGCTGCCAAGTAGCGCTCTCGGTCTAGAAGGATGAGTTACCAGATCACCACCATTTTGGATATGGCGATGAACTCTCACATTAGCCTTTCCTTTTCTCTTTCCGAGAAAATGACCACTGTAGACAAAACCTTTTACCCAGCGGTTTCTATGAAAGAATACAAACTTTAGTTACCAATCTAGACTAGCACGTGCGGACAGCGACTTGGAGGACGAAACTGCCCCTCCTTTTGACTGCGAAGACGAGCGCTGACGCTCCTCCAACTGAGAGTTGTACGAACGGCTTAAAAGAGATCAAAGTTACATGGCCCCACAGCTATATATTTATCATATCCACAACGTTCATCCATATTTCGAGATCATTTCGGAGCATTATCCAAAAGAAAAATCATATCCAAAGATCAGCTGGACCACACCACAAAGAGCAGCGGGGAAATTGATTTTCACCGTTAAAATTTTTGTAGCGCCCACCATAACATTTATTTTCCATCCAGTCTATTCATAAGGTCACAAAGGCCTGGATGAAGAGGAAAAACAAATTTCATAATGATCAAAAACTTCTGTAACCCCTAAAAGGGTTTCAATGGTAGACGTTCAATTCCCCACTGCCTTTTACAGTGTGGTCCACTTGTACTTAGATCTGTCTTATTTTTCGTCTCAAGCCTTAATATGAGCTTGCTAAATAGATGGACGGTTTGGATATAACACAGACCTCATGGTGGGGCCCACAGAAGCAACAAAAATTTCAAAGAAAAAAAAAATAAAAAAAAAGTATCTGCGATGAATCGCGGATTCCGCGATTCCACCGCAACTCGCTGTAGGATTTGGGGATGGATCGCGGAATCCGCGATTGATCCCCGATTCAAACAAAAGGCTATGGCTACGGATTATAACCGTAGCTATAGCCATATCTTGTGTACTTTTCTTTTTATTTTTTTTTGTTCTTTTTTTTATTATTATTATTTTATTTTTTTTTACATTTAGAATTTTATTCTACCTACATTTTTCTCTAACACACACACACACACACACACACACACACACACACACACACACACACACACACACACACACATATATATATATATATATATATATATATATATATATAAGCATATAAAAAAAAAAATTCTCTCCTTTTTTTTCATTTCTTTCTTTATTCATATAACAAGAATATCTTCTAAACCAAAATTAGTTACTTGTCATACCATATATGATTTTAGGGCTGAAAGTTGGGCGGGTTCAACCCAACCAACCTGTGACCCGCCCGACACTGGGTTGGGCTTGGGCAAGATGTATCGGATTTGGTCTTGGGGTTGGGCCATACAAACACCAACCCGATAAAACTTGGAAACGGAATTGCTGGGATTGACTGTCAAATGCATGGAAATGACCGTGAAGTGAAGGGGATTAACCGTGAAGTGCATCGAAATGACTGAATCTAAACGGAATCGTCAGAATTGACCATAAAATGTATCGAAATGACCATGAAGTTAAGCAAATTGAACACGAAATGCGTGGAAATGATCGTGAAGTGAAGCGAATTGAACGTAAAATGCGTGGAAATGACCGTGAAGTGAAGGGAATTGATCGTGAAGTGCATCGAAATAACCATGAATCTAAACGAAATCACTAAAAATGATCATGAAATGCATGGAAATGACCGTGAAGTTAAGTGAATTGACCGTGAAATGCATGGAAATGACCGTGAAGTGAAGAGAATTTACTGAAAATTAAGCGGGACAAATTGAAAATTGAGCGGGACAAACTGAAAATTGAGCGGGTCAAACTGAAAATTGAGTAGGCCAAACTGGAAATTGAGCGGGCCAAACTGAAAATTGAGCGGGCCAAACTGAAAATTGAACGGGCCAAACTGAAAATTGAGCGAGACAAACTGGAAATTGAGCGGGCCAAACTGGAAATTGAGCCGGACAAACTGGAAATTAAGCGGGCCAAACTAGGCCAAACTGAAAATTGAACGAGAAAAACTGAAAATTGAGCAGGCCAAACTGAAAATTGAGCGGACCAAACTGGAAATTGAGCAGGATAAACTAGAAATTGATGGGCCAAATTGGAAATTGAGCCGGCCAAACTAGACTATGTGTCAAAATTCTACATGATAGGACAATATTAGCTTTTCCATTTTGGTTTACCATAGATGGTTCACATTCAATTAAAAAAAATTAAGGTCTAGATATTGGTAGCTGGGAGGTTCAAATGACAGGTTTTCTAGGACCTGCTCTATCCACTGTTGGACACAACAAACCAACAATCTGGATTAACGAACTATGTGCTTCATTTATTTGAGATGAAAGACGGTTTATACCGTCGAAAGATGTGTACTAATCATCACATGATTCCTCCTCCACTATGATGAAACACGTGGGAGATGTCAACCATTCATCAGATGAGTCTAGAACATATGCCTTACCTACCCCAGAAAGCCATCTTTATCTCCTTACATGGTGACCCATGCATACAAAGATTAACTATAAGGGTCAGGTCTATTTCACGACCCAAACAGTCTGATTTGCGAAGATGTAACACCCAATCTTAAAACGGGGTCAGTTACAACGGGTCATTGATGTATTGTAACATGACAAATAGGATTATAGTTGTTCGATTTGGGTCATATTGGAACAATATCAGTTTGGCCCGGCTCAATTTCCAGTTTGGCCTGCTTAATTTTCAATTTGTCCTGCTCAATTTTCAGTTTGTCCCGCTCAATTTCCAGTTTGGCCCGCTCAATTTCCAGTTTGGCCCACTCAATTTTCAATTTGTCCCGCTCGATTTCCAGTTTAGCCCACTCAATTTTCAGTTTGTCCCCCTCAATTTCCAGTTTGTCCCTCTCAATTTCCAGTTTGGTCCGCTCAATTTTCAGTTTGGCCAGCTCAATTTCTAGTTTGGCCTGCTCAATATCCAGTTTGTCTCGCTCAATTTTTAGTTTGGCCCGCTCAATTTCCAGTTTGTCCCGCTCAATTTTCAGTTTGGCCCGCTCAATTTTCAGTTTGTCTCGCTCAATTTTCAGTTTGGCCCGCTCAATTTCCAGTTTGTCCCGCTCAATTTTCAGTTTGGAAATTGAGTGGGCCAAACTGGCAATTGAGCGGGCCAAACTGGAAATTGAGCGGGCCAAGCTGATTCGAGTCTGACTTAGTCAGGAAAACCGAGTCGGATCGGATTGGCCCAGGTTCGGATCGATAACAAGAAAAAAAAAAGAGGAGAGAGAGAGAGAGAGTGAGAGTGAGAGAGAGAGAGAGAGAGAGATTCTGTACCTTGATTCATATGACCATTGCAGTTCTGAACCTAAGGAAGAGAGAGGGAACCTAAGGAAGAGATAGGGTCATTGCAGCTCTCAACCTGAGGAAGAGATATGGTCATTGCAGCTCTGAACCTGAGGAAGAGAGAGGGTCATTGCAGCTCTTGTCAAAACCAATTTTGAAACAATCATTGTAATTCTTAGGTGGGCTACTTCTTCTTCTACCCCAAAACTCTAGAACAAGCATGCAAAATTCCCTCCAGAAAATATTAATTGGTTGGAAACATGTATTGGAATTGAAATCAAACTTGAAATCCTTAAGGTCTGTTTGGATAGGGTGAATCAAAAAGGTGAAAATGGAAAAGAAAAGTGGAATCTAAAAGCATTTGTTCCTTAGGTAAAACCACTGAATTTTCATTTCCTTCTCACTTGCTTGTAATGTTGCAAGAGTTGCTGTGGAAAATATGGAATTCCATTCCCTTTCATCTGTTTGGATTGGCATGTAAAAGTGAGGAATTCTAACTGAAATTTATATGGTGTTCCATTACAATTGTGACAATAACATGCACACCTATGCCATAGGTAACAATCCTACGGCCACATATTGATGCTAAAAGAAAATTCTACAGCCACATGGACATAACGAGACTCCAATGTACAAGTCGGGTGTTGTCAGTCATCTGTCAATATAAATGGGTTACACTTATCTACTTGTTGTCAGCCATCTGTCAATACTACAGCTTATATGCATATTTTCCTTACTGGAGATCCCCCTTTAGGCATATAATCCATTTCTTGCTTCTCCTTTCAAAATTTCTTCCCCAAGGAATTGTTTAAGGCCCATTTCCAGCCACAACCACAGCGTTTGCAAATATCAAAACAACATTTAAAGCATCAATTTGAAGATTTGAAGCTCAGTATCCGATTTTAGGAAAATTAAAAAGAAAATTTTAAAAAAATAAAAAGTTAAATTTAGACTATTGAACAATTTCTTCATCTGTAAGCATCCATTTGATAGGAAGCTATAGGATAGTGCTCACTGATCAATTAGAAATGCAAAGGACCTAAAAAAAAAAAAAAAAATCAATGTGAATGTTAACAGGGTAGATCTTCAAATGAATGAATTAAAAATGAGTTTGCTTTGCTAAGTATTGAAATAAAAGGATAATTTTATGGAATGTTGTATTGAAAGAAAGGTTGAATCCAAAAGAATACAAACATAAAAGAAAACATACTACAGTTAAGATGTGAATGTCATTTCCACCCGGTCGACCTCGAACCACTGTCCAACCCCGGTCGACCCCGAACCCCTGTCCAGCCTACCCGATTGACCCCGAACCCCGCATTCAAATCTTTGGGTGGTTGGTTTGTAATTGTTTTGGTTGTGAGAGTATTGAATTTGAGAGTGGAAAAGTAGTTGCTAGTGGTGGTCATGGGGGTTTTTGAAGCCATTGCACTTTCAAAGATTTGAACTTGTAACTGTTTGTAAGTTTTGGGAGATGGTTCTTGTTGGCATTGGTGTGTCATTTGTGTGGTGGTGAGAGTATTAGATTAAACAAAAACGGGATCAATGTTGTTTTGTAGTTTAATATTGAACACGAGAATTGTTTGAGACTTTTGAGTTGGTAGTTATTTTGTTTTTGAATGATTTCTTTTAGAAATTGGAAATCAACATTTTCTTGGACATTTTTTTTTCTTTTTCTGAGAGATGGAATTTTGGCATTCGTTGTTTAATTTGTTTGGGAGTGAGTCTTGGATTTAAGGAAATTAGGAATTCAGCGAGGGAACCTAGAAATAGAGCGAGGGAACATAGTAATTGAGAGAGGGAACGTAGGAATTCAGTTTGGCCCACTCAATTTCCAGTTTGTTCCACTGAAATTCTAGTTTGTCCCGCTCATTTCCATGTTTGCCTGCTTAATTTCCAGTTTGGTCTGCTCAATTTCCAGTTTGGCCCGCTCATTTTCCAGTTTATCCCACTCATTTTCCAGTTTGGCCCGCTCAATTTTCAGTTTGGCCCGCTGAAATTCTAGTTTGTCCCGCTCATTTCCATGTTTGCCCACTCAATTTTCAGTTTGGCTCTCTCAATTTTCAGTTTGTTCCGTTCAATTTCCTTTGTCCCGCTCATTTCCTTGTTTGCTCGCTCAATTTCCAGTTTGGCTCGCTCAATTTCCAGTTTGGCCCGCTCAATTTTCAGTTTGGCCCGCTCAATTTCCAATTTGTCCCGCTCAATTTTCGATTTGGCCTGCTGAAATTCTAGTTTGTCCCGCTCATTTCCATGTTTGCCTTCTCAATTTCCAGTTTGGCCCGCTCATTGTGAGCTTAGCACAATAGCCCATTGTGAGCTTAGCAACCTAGGAATTGAGCGAGGAAAGCTAAAAATTAAGCGAGGGAAGGTAGAAATTGAGCGAGGGAAGCTAGAAATTGAGCGAGGCAACCTAAGATTTGAGCGAGGAAAGCTAGAAATTGAGCGAGGGAACTTAGGATTTGAGCGAGGGAAGGTAGAAACTGAGAGAGGGAAGCTAGGAATTGAGCAAGGCAACGTAGGAATTGAGCGAGGCAACGTAGGAATTCAGCGAGGTAACCTACGAATTGAGCGAGGAAAGGAAGAAATTGAGCGAGGCAACCTAGGAATTGAGCGAGGTAAGCTAGAAATTAAGCGAGGGAATATAGAAATTGAGCGAGGGAACCTAGGAATTGAGCGAGACAACCTAGGATTTGGGCAAAGAAAGCTAGAAATTGAGCAAGAGAACCTAGAAATTGAGCGAGGAAATCTAGGATTTGAGCGAGGTGACCTAGAAATTGAGCGAGGCAACGTAGGGATTGAGTGAGGGAAGCTAGGAATTGAGCGAGACAGCCTACGAATTGAGCGATGGAAGCTAGAAATTCAGCTAGGGAACCAATGAATTAAGCAACAGAAGGTAAAAATTTAGCGAGGCAACATAGGATTTGAGCGAGGAAAGCTAGAAATTGAGCGAGGGGACCTAGAAATTGAGCGAGACAACATAGGAATTGAGCGAGGCAATGTAGGAATTCAGCGAGGTAACCTACGAATTGAGCGAGGGAAGGTAGAAACTGAGCGAGAGAAGCTAGAAATTGAGCGAGGCAACCTAGGATTTGAGCGAGGAAAGCTAGAAATTGAGCGAGACAACGTAGGAATTGAGCGAGGCAACGTAGGAATTGAGCGAGGGAAGCTAGAAATTGAGCAAGGCAACTTATGATTTGAGCGAGGCAACCTAGGATTTGAGCAAAGAAAGCTAGATATTGAGCGAGGGAACCTAAAAATTGAGCGAGACAACGTAGGAATTAAGTGAGACAACCTAGGAATTGAGCGAGGGAAGCTAGAAATTGAGCGAGGCAACCTAAGATTTGAGCGAGGAATGCTAGAGATTAGTCCACATACATTCAACGCGGGCCTAACATGGAGTGTGTGTACTGACATGGGTGTGTATTGACAAGCTAACCCAAAAAAACCAAAAATAATAATAATAATAGTAAAATATATATAATAATAAAAAATAAAAAATATTGAGTTAGGCCCGCCTTGAATGTATGTGGACTATCCACGACGTTCATCCGTTTTTCCATCTAAAGTAAGGGTTTCAGCCCAAAATGGTGGCATATTGAAATATCAAGTGGATCACACCACAGGAAATAGTGGTTCTACCAAAGAAACCTTGTTATGCCCCCGCAATGGTGTTTTACTTGTAATCCATCATGTTCATAGGATGATTTTTGCATAGATGAACCGAAAACCAAGATGTGAGCTTCATTCGGAATTTCAATGGCCCACAAAAAATTTACGCCGTTTAGGTAAATGCATATCATACCTGTCGTACGTACTTTCTTCTGTGGAGGGACCATTTTCAGAAAAATGAGATAACGTTGATGAGTAGAGAGGGTGGGATCCAGCTAGAGCGTGGTGCGATCCAAGCAACAGATGTAGTGGTGGAGTTTTTGTCTCTTTTTTTTTTTGAAAATGGAGCGAGGGAAGAGAGGGAGAGGAAAAGCAATGGCAGTAAAAAGGAGGGGTAGTTTCGTCCTCAAATTCACTGTCCTCACGTGCTAGTCTAAGTTGGTAACTTAAGTTTGTATTCCTTCATAAAAACCGCTGGGTAAAAGGTTTTGTCTATAGTGGTCAGGTTTATGTACCCGTCAACCATGATAACTGTCATTGGTTCTTGATGGTCCTATATCCAAGACAATGGGAGATCATTATTATCGATAGCTTAGTGTCAAATGTTCTCCTAAAGTATAAGCAGATGATCAATTTGATGACGGAGGTGCTCCCGATTCTCTTCTATGCCATCAGAGACATCACTGCGCTTGAAAGGAAGACTTGGATCCGAGACTAGGAAGAGGGAGCGAGAGCGTGATTCTGAAGCTTGATTTGAGGTGGGAGTTTGCAATAATTTTCATCATGAATCTGCACAATAGAACATTCCAAAGCCCTTGTTAGAGTGGACTGGCATAATAGGATTCATGTCTCCAATCCCAATTAGTTAGGATAAGTCTTAGATGTTGCTGATGAAATAAATAGTTGTTTTAATTAGTAAAATAGTCATCTTTGCATAATATATATACAAGAGAGTAAACATGTTCACGAGCAATGAAGTGCTGGTGGTATATGTATCCTGGAAATTGAACGGGCCAAACTGGAAATTGAACAGGCCAAACTGGAAATTAAGCGGCCAAACTCGAAATCGAGTGGGACAAACCGGAAATTGAGCGGGCTAAACTGGAAATTGATCGAGACAAACTGAAAATACAGTGGGACAAAGCATAAAGTTCATTTCATCATCCACCAAAATTAGAAAGTATGTTATACATTCACCCATGCACTTCTGGAAAATATGAAATTGGGTGGGGCAAACTAGAAAATCAGCGAGGCAAACATGAAATGAGTGGGGCAAACATGAAATCAATGGGGCAAACTAGAAAATCATTATGCCCACTGTTTCCCATGGTATGATCCACTTTGTATTTTGATATGCTTCAATTTGGGGCTCAACCCCTTAAATTAGATAGAGAAACGGATGGACAACATGGAAATACTACATGAAACGGATTGGCTACTCCCCCTGCCACCAGCCAATGGTTGGTGTTCGGTGCTCTGTGGGCCCCATCAATTTCCATTGAACTTAAGTGGGGAGTTCCACACATCCAAACAACCCCTAAGGCACTTCATCAAAACTAACTAACCATGTGAGACACCGAGGAAATGAATTGATGGCAGGACAGGCATACTCATTCAACTAAACAAATAAAACAAGAAAACCCAGCTGATCATGGACATAGATTGTAAGTTTAACATATTTTAAACTTGAAATTAGATGGGGCAAACTAGAAGTTGAACAAAGCAAGCATGAAAGTTGAGCGACGGAAACATTTACACCCCAAAAAATTTAATTCATTATAAAATTTTCTAAAGTACAAATTGTGCGGGATATATACAACACTATATATAATACAACATTCCACAAAATTATCATTTTCATCTCATGCCTACGACTAGTATCATTTACAGCTTACAACACTATATATAATACAACATTCCACAAAATTATCATTTTCATCTCATGCCTACGACTAGTATCATTTACAACTTACAACACTATATATAATACAACATTCCACAATCATACGCTATCGACTTCCTCCAATGTATAGTGAATTTTTGCATGTCTGTTCTCTCAATGGTGTGACCGTTGCATAGTATATCGATGAATTTCATTACAAATATGTCACAGTCAAAACCTAGGTTGCCTCGCTCAATTTCTAGCTTCCCTCGCTCAATTTCTAGCTTCCCTCGCTCAATTCCTAGGTAGCCTCGCTCAATTGATAGGTTGCCTTGCTCAAATGCTAGGTTCCCTTGCTCAATTTCTTGCTTTCCTCGCTCAATTCCTAGGTTACAATACGAAAAAAGCATCCCATCAGTAGTACATTAATGGACAAATACTTTAGAGAATTTCTAGTTTGGGCCGCTCAATTTCCAGTTTGTCCCGCTCAATTTCCAGTTTGGCCCGCTCAATTTCCAGTTTATCCCGCTCAATTTCCAGTTTGGCCCGCTCAATTTCCAGTTTGTCCCGCTCAATTTCCAGTTTGTCCCACTCAATTTCCAGTTTGGCCAGCTCAATTTTCAGTTTGTCCCGCTCAATTTCCAGTTTGGCCCGCTCAATTTTTAGTTTGTCCCGCTCAATTTCCAATAAATTCCCTTCACTTCACGGTCATTTCCATGCATTTCACGGTCAATTCACTTAACTTAACGGTTATTTCCACTCATTTCACGGTCATTTCTAGCAATTCCGTTTAGATTCACGGTCATTTCGATGCACTTCACGGTCAATTCCTTTTACTTCAAGGTCATTTCCACGCATTTCACGTTCAATTCACTTCACTTCACGATCATTTTCATGCACTTCACGGTCAATTCCAGCTTAGAAGAAGCCGTGTATATATGAATTGGGCTAATGCTGCCAAAATCAAAGACACATTTGACATTACAGAAACAAGTTGCAACAGGCAGCAATGACAGTCCAGGACTGGACAGAGGGATTGGAACAGAGCACATTTTAAAAAAGAGACTTCACCTCAAATTTGCATTTTAAAACTCAAGGGATATATTTACCTGTAAAGTATTTCTGTAGAGGTAGCTTTCAGGCATAACAACTTTGGCAAGATGTGATGGTTGATATATGTAGCATACAAGTAACTCAAATTAATCTGTAAGCACCAACTTAGATGCATCATAATCCAGAAATTACCTTGATTTGATTACCAAACTAGCTAATTGGTGGACAAGTATCAGATTGTTAAATTTGAAAATAAAAATAAAAATCCAACTGTCCAACAAATAAGTTTAACCTGATCAAGGTTAAGATTGTTGAACCAATCTGATTTTCAGATTATAACCTCTATCTACAGTGGACCCCACAATTTGAATGGCATAATGAGATAATGCACATTGCGTTTACAAATCTCTATCTCTAAGTGCCTGTGCCTTATGCATCAAACTGTCCTAATTGTGGGGTTGGATTTCGACTTCAAATTCAATCCAAAATGGCGAATTCAGAGGTTTTGAAGAGGGACGAAGACATTCTTCCCCTTCCAATCTTTGGCCAAGAAAAGGGTATTGCCAATCTATTCTTTCATCCTCATATAATCTCATTTTCTTTTCCTCTCTTTTCATTGTTTTCTATATTGTTTTTTCATTGTTTTTTAATTCAATAGCAAGCATGTAGCATACTATGTATATAGGATCTACATCGATAGCATTACGCAATGTAGTTTGATCTTGAATGGAATCTTCTTCCATAAATACTGCTTTGAGTTTTTTTTTTTTTTTTTTTTTTTTTTTTTTTTTTTTTTAACTATGTTTCATGGATAGCGAGTTGAGTGGAGTGATCAATCTCAAAGAAAGCCTTTTCTATGTAAGAATGTACTAAGCATGGCATATCTTGTGTGTGAGTGTTTTGTGGTTGGCCATTTGTTTGGCAACTGTTGTTCCATGATCCTACTTTGCTTGCTTGCCCTCACCCTTTCGATAATCTGCCATTTAAACGTCAATCCCAAATCACTATGAGAAGGAATAAGATAATGATGATGCCGATGGCAGCGACAACGATCAAGAATAGCAAAGCATGGATAAAGACTGGGTTAGAAAGTCTCAATGAACCAAAACTAGGAGATTTTCCATCCAACCTGCCTTTTATTTTATTTTATTTTATCTACGCATACACTTGTGCCACTATATTCATGAAAGTCTGGGAAAACCTTAGAAGAGTCTAAAATCATATTTGAATTTCCCATGTTTTTCACTCCCCGCCTAGAAGTTGGGGCAAGATTTATGACCAAAAGGAATTCATGAGAAATGTAAAAACCAACCAAGAATTGATTTATTTTTTATTTTTCCCAGAAACTAAGGAATTACTAAGCTGAGAAATGTAAAACTCAGCAACCAAAAATTTTCCTCACATAATGAATGTATTTTATTCAAGTCCACCATTCATCTTTTCAACTCATTTTCAAGCTTGAATCCGAAAATGAGGCAGATCCAAATCTAAGGTGAGCCACACTATAGTAAATTACGTAATTGAATGGCCAACTAAATTTGCTGTAAAATATATAAAGAGAGGGCAGAAGGTCAGAGAGACCTCTTGGATTTCAAGAATTGCTCTTTCTTTGCTTTTCCCATCTAGGTTTTGTTTCTTGATGGTTGTGGCATTCATAATTCAAATTAAACCAACTAAATTTTGGAAACCACTATTGCTAAGTTACAGTCTGAAAATCAGAATAGTTGACCAGTCCTAGTCCCTGATTCGTTGATGCTTGTTTGTTAAAACCATTGGATATTTTTCATTTTTTAGCCATTCCAATAAATTTCCACCAATCTGATAGATAATCAAATAAGCTTAACTTTTGGTTCTTCTTCTTCTTCTTCTTTTTTCAATGCATCTTGATTTGGTTTTTATGTTGTGCAAGGTTGTTTGGAATGTTGTTCAAAAATCCACTATTGAAAATCCTAACTTCCAAGAATCTGTGCTGCCAAATGACTGCTTGGAAAAAACTGCTAAATGCAGCAATAGGAGGTTGGTTTTCTTAATTATGTTATTTGTTTTGTAGGAGATTTAGATTGGAATGTTGCTTGGCACGGTTGTTCATACTCTTGTACTATCTTACCTTACATGGAGAACTGAATGGGACAATCAGGTAATTCAATTTCATTTATATTCCCTTTTCCTAATCAGGATTGATAAATGCATTTCCAATATGAATAGAATTTTCATCTTTTTATATGTTCTTGGTTTATGAATGACCACCTTAGTGCCCATTTCACAAAAATAAGAATAAAATCACCCTCATCAGAAGGTAGGCAACCGTTGGATCTTCAAATCAATCATGCCAAGAGCCCACCCACCATCTAACAGCCAAGTGAAGGGAATTGACCGTGAAGTGCATCGAAATGACCGTGAATCTAAACGGAATCACTAGAAATGATCGTGAAAGGAAGCGAATTGACCATGAAATGCATGAAAATGACGGTGAAGTGAAGGGAATTAATTGACCGTGAAGTGCATGGAAATGACGGTGAATCTAAACGGAATCGCCAAAATTGACCGTGAAATGCATGAAAATGACCGTGAAGTGAAGCGAATTGAACGTGAAATGCGTGGAAATGACTGTGAAGTGAAGGGAATTGACAGTGAAGTGCATCGAAATGACCGTGAATCTAAACGAAATCGCTAGAAATGACCGTGAAGGTAGGTGAATTGACCATGAAATGCATGGAACTGACCGTGAAGTGAAGGGAATTTACTGGAAATTGAGCGGGCTAAACTAGAAATTGAGCGGGCCAAACTGGAAATTGAAGGGGACAATTTCCAGTTTGGCCCGCTCAATTTCCAGAATTGAGCGGGCCAAACTGGAAATTGAGCGAGCCAAACTAGAAATTGAGCGGGCCAAACTGAAAATTAAGGGGGACAAACTGAAAATTGAGCGGGCCAAACTGGAAATTAAGGGGGACAAAATGAAAATTGAGCGGGCCAAACTGAAAATTGAGCGGGCCAAACTGAAAATTGAGGGGGACAATTTCCAGTTTGGCCCGCTCAATTTCCAGTTTGTCCCGCTCAATTTCCAGTAAATTCCCTTCACTTCATAGTCAATTCACTTAACTTCACGATCATTTCCACGCATTTCACGGTCATTTCTATCGATTCCGTTTAGATTCACGATCATTTCGATGCACTTCACGATCAATTCCCTTCACTTCACGGTCATTTCTAGGGGTGCACACGGGTCGGTTTGGTCCGATTCTGGGGTGAAACCGGAACCAAACCGTTCTTAATGGTTCTACAGTTTTTGGAACCAGAACTGGACCGTTAGCACCATATAACCGAACCGGAACCAGACCGTGATAAACAGTTCAGTTCCGGATCAGTTCCGCGGTTCTGGTTATCAAATGGTTGGTCAAAAGCTAGCATCCCTTTGGCTCTCACCTTGGCTGGTTTTCTCTTCTCCATTGTCATCAGAAGAAAAGCCCAATCACCTCAACAACATCAAATGAATTGGTCTCGATGAAGAAGAAATCGAAGAAGATCACTACCTTCTACAAACTCAAGGTTCGAATTCTTTGAAAATCTCACAGACTCAATGTCAAGATGAAGCCAGGGAGGAGGAAATCAGACAAGTCGTTGGCAAAGACGGATTTGACTTGGAGGAAGAGATCGATGGCCTTAAGAACCAGGTCAATGCTCTTCAAGATAAGAAGGAGAGCTCGAGGCACGTTTCCTTCATTATTGTAGCTTGCAGGAGTATAGTTCTGCTCTTAAAGAGCTCCAAAATGCTTTGGAATTGGAGATGGCCCACATCGAATTCTTGAGTATGAAGGTCGAGGCCATGGGAGCGGAAAAGCAGAGGCTCCAGGCTATGGTAGCTGAATACCCAGGAGTCATTGAGACACTTGTGTTAGCGAAATTGGAGGTGGAGTTGCTTCAGGGAAGGACGAAGAAACTTTCGAAGAGGAATAGGTAAGGGGCGTATGTTCTGCATTGGTACGCTTCTTAAAACGAATGCTCGGATCCAATGTTCGGATCTACGGTTCTAGCACGGTTCGGTTCAACGGTTCAGTTCGGTTCTACATACCCGTAAATCGGAACCGATCCGTAATCAACGATTTTGGAAACTTGGGAACCGGAACCGGACCGTTAGCATCCTAGAACCGGACCAAACCGGACCGATCTAACGGTTTCGATCCGGTTACACGGATCCAACGGTTCGATGTGCACCCCTAGTCATTTCTATGTATTTCACATTCAATTCGCTTCACTTCACGGTCATTTTCATGCATTTCATGGTCAATTCCGACATTTCCGCTTAGATTCACAGTCATTTCCATGCACTTCACGGTCAATTCCCTTCACTTCACGGTCATTTCAATGCATTTCATGGTCAATTCGCTTCATTTCACGGTCATTTCCATGCATTTCACGGTCATTTGCAGCGATTCCGTTTAGATTCACGGTCATTTCTATGCACTTCACGGTCATTTTCACGCATTTCATGGTCAATTTGCTTAACTTTATGGTCATTTTCATGCATTTCACGGTCAATTCCGACGATTCCATTTAGATTCACGGTCATTTTGATGCACTTCACGGTCAATTCCCTTCACTTCATGGTTATTTCCATATATTTGACGATCAATCCCGGCGATTCTGTTTCCAAGTTTTATCGGGCTGGTGTTTGTATGACCCAACCCCAAGACCAAACCCGATACATCCTGCCCAAGCCCAACCCAATGTTGGGTGGGTCACAGGTTGGTTGGGTTGAACCCGCCCAACTTTCAGCCCTAAAATCATATATGGTACGTCAAGTAACTAATTTTGGTTTAGAAGATATTCTTGTTATATGAATAAAGAAAGAAATGAAAAAGGAGAGAATTTTTTTTTTATATGCTTATATATACATATTTATATAAATATGTGTTAGAGAAAAATGTAGGTAGAATAAAATTCTAAATGTAAACAAAAAATAATTAAAAAAAAAATAACAAAAAAAAAAAAATTAAAAGGAAAAGTATACAGACACTGCTATAGCTACAGTTATAATCCGTAGCCATAGTCTTTCGTTTGAATGGAGACCAATTGCAGATTCCGCGATCCATCCCCAAATCCCACCGCAACCTGCGGTGGAATCGTGGAATCCGCGATGAATCACAGATTTTTGTTATTATTATTTTTTTTTTATGAAATTTTCATTGCTTTTATGGGCCCCACCATGAGATCTGTGTTATATCCAAACCGTCCATCTATTTGGAGAGCTCATATGAAGGCTTGAGACGAAAAATAAGACAGATCTAACTATCAAATGGACCACACTGTAAAAGGCAGTGGTAATTTGAACGTCTACCATTGAAACCCTTTTAGGGGTTACAGAACTTTTGGATCATTAAGAAATTTGTTTTTCCTCTTCATCCAGGCCTTTGTGACCTTATGAATAGATTGGATGGAAAATAAATTTTATGGTGGGCCCTACAAAATTTTTAATGGTGAAAATCAATTTCAACTCTGCTCTTTGTGGTGTGGTCCAGTTGATCTTTGGATATTAATTTTTTTTTTGGATAATGCTCCGAAATGATCTCGAAATATGGATGAACGTTGTGGATATAATAAATATAGAGCTGTGGGGCCACGTAACTTTGATCTCTTTTAAGCCGTTCGTACAACTCTCTGTTGGAGGAGCGTCCGCGCTCGTCTTCGCAGTGGAAAGGAGGGGCAGTTTCGTCCTCAAAGTCGCTGTCCGCACGTGCTAGTCTAGATTGGTAACTAAAGTTTGTATTCTTTCATAGAAACCGCTGGGTAAAAGGTTTTGTCTACAGTGGTCATTTTCTCTTTCCTGGATCCTTCCAACCTCCGAGTTATGCATGTAAACCTGCATTATTTAAATTTTGGCAACATATCTATCCTAAACACGGCATAGTTCTAAGTCAATCTAGACCATCCAAAATGTGGACCCACATTAGATATGGGACTTAGCCCAAAGATAGCACTGATTGGATAACTATAACCATCTACATGGATGGTTAAAAATTAAATGTTCATCCATCTATATTCAACAAGCAAATATCAGATATTAAGATCGTCCAATCACTCTAATATAAGATGGATGATCCATCTACATTGGGCCCACTTTGGATGGCCCGGAATGACCGCGATGTGCGCCAGGGGCATCGTTGATGAGTTGACACATTTTAATAAACGAAAAAAAAAAAAGAAAAAAAAAAAGCACGCGAAGAACCGTACTCATTTGATATTTTAATTTGTATTAATTATTTATTGAGAAATGATCCAATGCTCTTGGACCATAGTAACTTATAGTGCTCCTAGCTACACCAAGATACTTGGACTGTCCAATAGATCAATCTGGACCGCCCGTTAAGTGCCCCACACGTTCCATGGTCCATCAAGCAATAATCGTACCGTTGGGGTTATCTGATCCATCTATAAGCTGTCCTTATCTTTCGTAGTCATTCATTAATGGGATGTTGAGGATGATCTGATTCTTTAGAAGTATAAGAGATTAATAATAAACCTCAACCAGCATACGGTACAAATTATTCAGTGGACCCGCTCTTTTATAGATGATCTTGACCATCCATATTATAGGCCATTGATCAGGTTCTTAGAATTGTCTGATGGTGTGATTTTTGCAAGGTATCCCACTGAATGTATGGCTCACATAATGGACCGTTCATATTGAACAGTTGGACTTTCTAAGTGTCGCAATCAAATTAGGTGCACTATAACTTACGGTGCTCTAAGATTCAGTGGATTTAAATAAATGATAGCTCTGTTTGTTTAATTCTTCGAACCATAACCACCCATGACGAACCCATCTAACGGACGGTCAATAAATTGGACTTATTTTCCATTAAAAAATATTAACCATCCATTCTATCCACCATTAATGTTATGGTTAGGACCGTCCTTTTCCTCTGATTTTTGCTCAAGGCCATTAAGAATTACTTGGACACCAAATGCACATTCCAGATCCATTGATTAGTCGTCTACATGTCCCTATAAAACCACCAGCACACGATAACTTATGGTACTCGAAGAGTACTGGTTCACATATTTCATTTAATTAATTAATTAATTAATTCGGAGTCAAAGTTCCTTACAACGACTGGTTCTACGGAATTCCGTGTGAAAGGTTCTCTCTTCACATCATAATATGCTTTTGCCGCCCCTTGGAATCTTTAAAAGGTATTAGAAAAAGGAGAAATGGTCCAGTTCTCCAAGGACCACTGTAAGTTACGGTGCTCCTAGTCTTATTAGGATACTTAGATAATTCGATCCGTTGATCTAGACTGTTTATTATGTTTAAATTATATTTCATAGGATACATTAAAAAAATTACACTAATATGACAAATATTAACCATTTGATTAGTGAACCTAGAAATGGACGGTAAAGATAATTTATGCAAAAAGAGCTCCAAACAACGTCTTGTTCCATGTATTTGTTGGAACCATGGTGGATTTTTTATGATTTTAAAGAATTACTTTTGTTAGGAAATCTTAACCATCACATCCATGCCTTGGAAAAAAGGACGGCTGCATAAAATAAGCCAAATCAAGGATGGATTGGATCGACTGATCAGTGTATTTTGTTTACTAGTATCTCATGTAATGTTGTATGAACTTAATGAACAGTTCAGATCAGTTGATTAGACTGTCCATATGAACAGATGTAACTAGGAGCACTATAACTTATAGTGCTTAGAGCACTGGAGCATTTCTCTGAAAATAATGCAAGATTTGTGGGTGAGACGCTGACCGTGGGGTCTATCTCGATGTATTTTTTGTATATCCACTCTGTCCATCAGTTTTGGTATACCATTTGAGGTCATATTTCCAAAATTTATACACATCCAAACCTTAGGTGGACCACACAGTAGGGATCAAATTCCTACCATTAAAACTTCCTGGGGCCACGAAAGTTTTGGATCAAACTGCTATTTATATTTTCCCTCCATCCAGGTTTTTGTGACCTTATCAAAAGGTTGGATGGAAAATAAAAAAAATACAGTGGGCACTTGGAAGTTGTTAATGGAGGGTGTTCAATCACTTATGTTTTCCTGTGGTGTGGTCCACCTGAGATTTGGATCTGTCTCATTTTTGGGAACATACACTAAAATAATCTGAAAAAACCGATGGACAGCGTGGATATACAAAAAATACCTCAAGGTGGGCCACACCGACTAAGCTGTTACCCTACTCACTCAATGATACAATACGTGGCCCGCATCTTTGAACGTTATACACGGTTTTACGATTCTAGCAAGTGGGTTCCATTTTTCGGCAATCCAGTAAATCTGTCGGTCGTTTAGCACCGTATGATTGAATTTGCCTAAAAAATTTCCTTAATGAGATATCAATCGTTCTATTTGTATCCTACGGTTGGACGGTGAATAATAGAAATCCAAAAAGGATCTTAAATTGGCCCCTGGGATATGCTGATCTAGAAACTTTTTGTGACAGGATCCATCTACGGTCAGATTCAACGTTCCAACGGTGTCGGTTACTGAACCACGGGTCCTAGTACTAAAAAAATAAAACCCACGTATGATGGGCAACAGCAGGCCGCGTACAAAAAATTGGCCCCGTCACCCAAATAGCGTGTGTATGCCACCAAGAGATACGGTCCCCTTCGAGTCTTCGACCGTCCTCGTTTCCGTGTCCCAACCAAAACTACGAAAATGCCACTGGTTTATAAAATGACTAAAATGCCCTTGCCTCTGTAACTCGTTGGGAATCTTATCGCGGGAAGTTCACCGAGAGCCGAATTTGTGGACGCGGGTTGCATGCTGACCCTGCGTCGGTGCGACGTGGGCCCATCATGATTTATGTGTTTTATCCACACCGTCCATTCATTTGTTTCAGATCATTTTATGGCATGATTTAAAAAATGAGTCAAATCCCAAATCTAAGGTGGACCATCCCATAAGAAAATAGTGGTGATTTAATGCCTACTGTTAAAAACTTACGAGGGCCTACTGTAATGTTTATTCACCATCTAACGTGTTGGTTAGGTTACAAAGACCTGGATGAAGGAAAAAACAAATATCAGCTTGATGTGAAACTTTTGTGGGCCTCAGAAAGTTTTTAATGGTAGGCGTTCAATTACCACTGTTTCCTTTGGTGTGGTCCACTTGAGACTTTGCTTTACTTCAATTTTAAATTTATATCTAAAGTGAGAGGAAGAAATAGACGGACGGTGTGGATAAAACAAATATATTATAATGGGGCCCACAGAGCAGTAATAAGTAGCCGCTTGCTAGGAGTTGGGCTGGTAATTAGTATGCAATCCGCGGCCTGACCTTGTCAAGGCAGGGCTGATCCAGACTAATCATACCATATGGCGCCATCTTTGACAGGAACATGGATTGCGTGGTGAGGACGCGGAATGCCTACCAAAGATTTCCAGAAATCGGATTACCGTACTGAGTAAACTCGGTTGGACCACTGTAAATGTATGTGGTTTATCCATACCGTCCATCCATTTTTCCTGCTAATTTTAAGGGTTGATCCCAAAATTGAAGTAAATCAAAAGTTCAAGTGAACCATGCCACAGAAACAGTGTGGAATAAGCAGTAATGTTTATTTGTCATCCAACCTCTTCATAAGATTACAAAGATATGGATGAAGAGAAAACACAAACATCAGCTTGATCCAAAACTTCTGTGGCCTCTAAGAATTTTTCAATGGTAGAGGTTCAATTAGACTGTTTCTTGTGGTGTGGTCCACTTGAGCTTTGTATATGCTTCCTTTTTGGGATAAAGCCCTAAAATTATATGTTAATATTGATGAACGGAGTGGATAACACTTTGTTTGTGAGAAATTTACCTTGTCTGTCCATTTTACTGACTCATTTTTAAGACCGGAGGCTAAAAATGAGGAAGATTCAAAACATTAGTGGACCACGCGATAGGAAACCGTGGGGATTAAATGACCACCATTAAAACATTTATATGTCCGTAGAAGTTTGTATCACGGTAAGATTGTTGTGTTTCCATTTCATCCAGGTGGGAATGATCTTATAAACGGTTCTGATGGCATATAAACATTAAGGTGGACCAAAAAGGTTCAAAATGTTAGCATTTCTTTCCCTACTTTTCTCTTTATGGATCTGCTTTATTTATTGTCTAATGTGGCAAAATGAGCTGGCATATTAGATGGATGGGAGGATTTATCACAAATATCATGGTGGGCCCACCTAAGTTCCCAACATATGAAAGCCTTTTGCTTGCAAATTTATGTCTGGTAGTGAACCCCAAAACGAATAGCTATGCAAACGTGCATGGATTGGGTACGCCACCAGGATCGATCTAGTTAGAGACGTATGCATTTCTTCCATGTCATCCATCAATTTTTACGTATCATTTTAGGGTGTGGTCTCAAAAGTAGGTAGGTTGAAGGATCAAGTTGGCCCACTGTCACGTTTATTTTCCCTCCAGCTTGTTTTAAACCCGATGAAGGAAATATATATATATATATATATATATATATATATATATATATATATATATATATGAGCTTGATCCAAAACTTTTGTGGCATAAGAAGTTTTAACATTAGACATTTAATCTACATTACTTCCTGTGGTGTTGTTTGTGCAATTCAATTGAACATGAGGTTACATATGTTACCAAGGGCATGTATTCAGTTAATGTGTGTAATTAGAAAAGTGTGGGCTTGCTAGAGTTGTACTCAACTCAAGTTTTGTTGAACGTTGGTGGCCCCTCGTGTTGAGATAGACCAATTAGGACCGAACTTGTGAGATCAATAGTCCTCTCAACAACGATTAGGCAATTTTAGAAATATAAGGGTTTGTCCTTCCGAATGATTTTTTTTTTGCCCTGCGTTAATGACTTTTCTTTCACCAGCGATAGCATGCTTTGTATTTCTCAATAGAATAAAGATGAACTAAAAATTTAAAACTAAAGGCTATAAAAGCCAATTTTATTAATATGGATTAAAAGCTTAGTACAATAAATAGATAAACAACTAAAAAGAGAAACAAACAATCGATGTAGATTGGTCAACAGGATATGACCGAAGTGTGATCTTCCAAGTAAGGACTTGGTTGATTGGGGATCCAACGACGTTAGGTCGTGGATATTAATACTACTCTTAAGCATACTGCAACGATGGTGATAGGCAATAATGATCTAGCTAACCTAAACTCTAGACGTTCTGCAGCGTGGATGGACATAAGTGGAGTAGCTAAAAATTAAGATAAAAGTAACGTCGCGTTGTATAGATTAATTGTGTTTTGGCGTGAGCCTGAATCTCTTCGATACGTGGCTCTTTTATAGCTTATGGGAGGCAGTGACCATGTTAAGTTTCTATATCGTGAGAGATTTGAATGACTGACTATGCAAATACCATTGATTCTCCACATAACCATAGCATATCACTTATGGCCACGTGTATAAGAGATCGTGTACACATCATGTTGTTCTGATCTTGCAATGCATGTTTGAAGCCTTGTTGGAATCTTGACGTCATTAGACTCTTGCATATATAATTAACATATAAGAGATTTTCTTTTAGTAAGAAATTTAATGCTTGGATAAAAACTTATTTTATTAGGACTTTTAATTTACAGAGAGATGGTTTTTACGGAACTCTAGCATTTAATGCTATCGCATATGTGCATATCTAACTTCTCCCTTTGAAATTTATTTACACAATGCATGGCATGGTTACCACATGGCTTCTTTTGAATTGCTTGATTTGGGCGCATCAAATCAAGTGTAAACACGTGTGATCCACTTGAGTCTTCGAATCTATTAAAATAAATGGATAGCATGGATAAACCACATACATTATAGTGGGCCCCACAGAGCCCGTGCCAAGCTTGTTCGTCTCTAACTAAGTCCTGGTGGGGGTAGTACCCAATCCGCTTCCTAGCTATGTGATGCAATGACTCTATGGGGTCCACCATGATATATATGTTTTATCCACATTGGTCATTTGTTTTGCCTGCTCATTGACATGGGGCAAACTATTGTGTATATGTTCTATCTACCTTATTTATCTGTTTTGCCCCCTCATTTTAGGGCAAAAGCCTAATCCAAAGCATAAGTGAGCAAAACAGTGAAGAGGAGGTTTGGAATGTAGTTGATATTTGTGTTTTCCCTTCGTCCATGTCCCGTGACCTTATGAACAAGTTGGATATGTGCCTTACGAAGGTTTTAACATTGGATGTCATTATCCCATTTGTTTTTTTTATAGTGTGATCAACTTGAGCTTTGGATATGCTTTGATTTTCGGTTCATGCCTTAAAATGAGTTGTCAAAATAGATGAATGACATGGATAAAACACATACATCATGTTAGTCTCCGCAAAGCACTATAATTAGGTAACCATGTAGTGTTAGGTTCACCCTGCAATCCCCCTTGATAGGGGATCTCGCAAAAAAAATAAAAAAATCCTACCATCATTATTATAGTAGGTTTTTTTTTTTTTTTTTTTTTTTTTTTTTTTTTTTTAACTATTTTTTTTTTTAAATTTTTATTTTTATTTTAGCTTGTTAGTACACCCCACTGTCAGTTCACACTTCAGTGTTAGCCACCCCCACTAGGGATCGATGCCATGACCTCAGTGTTGAAACGACGTATCTTTCACTTAGTCTACCACTTGAGCTATGGATTAGGGTGTCATTATTATAGTAGGTTGATATTCGGTTTCCATATTGGTTTTAAAAACAAAAAGCTAAAGGATGGAGGATTCCATATCCATATGGGTCCAACCAAAATCGATGATTTGGACAATTCTCAATTTCATGCAAGAAAGATGAGTTTTCCCTTGTTTATTCAAGTGGGCCCATTAAAGGAATGCTTATGAGAATTTCATTATTATAGTGGGGCTCACTTGATGCAAAAGTTGGATCCCATGAAAATAGCATTATTGGCCATATCATAAAAAATTATGGACCACCACCCAAATAGCTCCTATTCATGAGGTGGTTTACATGATGGTTGGATCAGCTTGATCTATTAGTCATCCAAATGTCATGGTGGCATGCCTCTTTTGAATGGATTGTATGCGGTGAAAAAATAGGTCTCGAGAATTATAGAATAAACCTATGGTACAATCGTGAGACCGACCAGTAATGATTATCTAAGTGCATGGCTGAATTTGAAGCCCGCATTTCATGATATCTGCCTTCCAATGGTCCAAATCGTTCATATGACATACACTTATGAGTCCTAATAGGTTGATGAGTCCTAATAGGTTGGAAGCAGATTGCATGAGTCTCCTGGAATATCTCTGTTGACTTGACTCTATGGGCCCATCATGATGTATGTGTTTTATCCATGCTGTAAATTCATTTTGCCAGCTCATTTCATAGCACGAGCTAAAAAAAATGAAACATATCCAAAGCTAAAGTGGATGACACCATAGAAAACAGGAGATTGAATATCAATCCTAACCTCTAGAAACTTTTGGGAGCCACAAAAGTTTTGTATCAATATGGTATATGTGGTTTCCCTTCATTCGGGTCCGTGACACCTTCTGAATAGAGCTGTACACGAGTTGAGTTAGCTCGGTTGCTCGACTTGACTCAGAAAAGCTCTATTCACCTCAACTCAAAATTGGATTTGGACCGATTCGAGATAGTTTTTGGAGCTTGAAAAAATTTCGAGCTAAGTTCAAGCTTGCTTGAGCTTGGCTCGACTCGGATCGAACCTCAACTCAAATAGACTTGGATCGAATCGGCTTGGTGACTTGGTTATTTTGATATTGATGTTGTTCGCCAAGTGTTTGATAAAATGACTCAATGAATTGTTGTTTGGGTGCATACATTCTCCGTGAGATCGGTTGGTGGCAAAGGAAGGAATGGATATGAAACAAATCACTATGTTTCAGGTGCATATATTCTCCTCATATCTTGATTTTGATGCTGCTCGTCGAGTGTTTGATGAAATACCTATAAAGTGTTGTTACTGTTTTGCATTCCATGAGAAATTGAAGATGCACTCCATATGTTTGAGAATATATCGCAAAGGCTTGAACTCGGATTGAATTGGCCTGAGCTGATGACCAAACCGAGCTGAGCTAGCCACTCAGGCTTGAGGATCGAGCTGAGTTGAGTTTGGATTGGTATTAGCTACTGGCCAGGGCGAACCGAGCTCGACTCAGTTCAACTCGTGTATAACTCTACTTATGAATAGATTCGATGGTAAATAAAATAGGGCTGGAAGTTGGGCAGGTTGGGTCGGGTTGGTGCTCAGCCCAAGCCCAACCCAAGGTTCCTATACCTCAACCCTAACGTAACCCAACACAACCTCGGGTTGGAAATTCTCAACCCAAGCCCTACCTAAGTGGGCTAGGTCGGGTTGGTCGGGTGGATACATGCTAATATTTTCATTATTACATTAGTATATTATATTTCAATACACATTTTATTTTTTGTATTGATGATTTTATTAATTATATATGTAATCATTTATTGCAAAGAACTTCATTTTTTTCTAAACAAACTAGTTAAAATATATGACAACTACTCCTTTAAAAGTCTTGTTGTATAGCACGCAATCTATCTGGGACAAAGAAATATGACGTATCTTGTTAGCTTGAGTCATTGAAAATGACGCGGACCAATGAGACCCAATAACATTGGAATTTCCTGTACCTTCAACACAGACTATCCACACCCAACTATAATTTATAAGTAACTTATATATCCATCCCGAGACCCAAGGTTCATCGGATTAGTGTTTGTATAGCCCAAGCCTAATATGGAACCCGATATATCCTGCCCGAGCCTGACCTAATGTCGAGTGGGTCGGGTTGAACCCGCCGGACTTTCAGCCCTAAAATTAACAGCTCGGTGGGCCCTAAGAAGGTCTAGACAATGTGCATTATTGTTGCCACTGTGTGGTCCGATTAGCGATCCGCCCATGTTGCAACTGTAAAGGTAAACCCGAGTACGCTGTTTATGTCGATGATTTCTAAAAACAAAGAACCTTCCTTGCGAGGACTTCAATCAGTCCAGGTAAAACACCCACACCAAAACGAGGGAAAAATCAAAGGTATTTTCGTTAATATAGAAACAACCAGTGTCGTTTCTGCAAACCGCGTACACCAACCCCAGTCCCTTCCCAGAAATGCCGTTCCGCGGATAGACGCGAATCTTCGTCTTTATATACTCCCGCACAGCAACTGGCTTTCATCTTTCCACGCCTTCTCTTCTCCGATCAAAGAGAAAAAAACCGTTATATCTGATAAATCCCCAAAACCCGAAATTCTCCCCAATGTTTAGGACCGAAATCCCTCGTTTTCTTCATTCCATCCGTCCTGACGGACACAAACTTCCATCCTCCTCTTCCAAAACCCCATCTCTTCTCTCCCGATCCTTCGATGAGAATCTCCTCAGCCGTCTCAAAACGCTAGATCCACCCTCCATCACATTCTCCTGGCTCTCACGCGCCGTCGATCTTCTCTCCTCAACCCATGCCGACGCGGAGGCCTTGATCTCTGATCTGTCGGTATCGGCGCCCGAGAAATCTCTTCCGTCTTACTTAGACGACAGCATCAAGGTGTTGGACGTCTGTAATTCGATCACGGCTGAGATCGAACGGCTGCGGCAAGGTCGCCTCTTGATCCACTTCGTCCTGCACCTCCTCGACCTCTCCGGCAAGGATCGTGAAGCTCCGGCGACGGAGAATCTACGCAAGGCGCGCGATTCGCTAGCGGACTGGGGGAAATCCACGCCGGCGGGAAGGAAGAGCTTGAGCCTCGAGAACTCGGCGGCTCTTATCCGAGATCTAGCGCAGGCCATCGGGAGTCCGCCACGTGGCAAGGTGCAGGACGTAAAGAAAACCCTCCGCCGCGTGATCTACACCGTCGGGGCTGTGACCGTGTTCGTCGCGGGAGCCGTCGTTGCGGTTCTGGCCGGATCGCCAGAGGCGATCGGAATCCGGGTCCCGTCCGAGTTTTTGTGGGCGGAGAGGTTCAACGATCTGCAGATGGTGGTTTCCGGCGAGCTCCGGAAGCGGTTTTCTGGGAGTAAGAAGCGGTTTGCGGATGAGCGCGAGTCTGTGGAGGAAGCGGTACGGAGGGTTGCTGACGTCATCGGCGAGGCGGAGGGAGGGACGGAAAAGGAGGGGATGAGTAACGCTGCTAAGGAGCTCGAGAGAGCAACGGAGGAATTCTCTGACGGTTTGGAACGGCTGTTAGACGGCGTTAATGGATTCTTCCGTGTGGTTTTGTGTACGAGGAATTCCTTGTTGAAGAATTTCCGGGTCGAACCGAGAAAATGAAAATTGTGGAAATTTGATATATGAAAAGGGAAAAAAAAATCTTTTTGAAAATGGGAAAAAATGGTGAAAATTGATGTATTATTAGGAAAAAAAAAAAGGGTAAATTGTTATGGAAAATGCTAACAGAATAATTAAGAGGGTGGATGTAAATATAAGATTATCTTTAGTGTATCTAATACATGAGATAAAAATTACTCTCTAATTCTCCATTTTTTTTCGGTCTATGAAATTATAACTTGGTTCGATTGAGTTGACTCAAATTGACCAGATAGGGGACATGATTGAAAAATTGTATTGGATTGAAGTTAAGGGGTGCAACATGATTTATGTAGTTGACCCTTGTTAATTGGGATGAGTCTTAGATAACCATGAATGAATATCGTATCGAAAAAATGCGAGACCAGCATTTTAGAAGATTTTAGGGATTATTTTGATGTCTGTAAATTGTTTAAGTGGTAAATGATTTATTGGTTAAAACAATCTATTAATGTAAATCATTTATGAGCTTGTATATAAATGATTTATAGATAAATGATAGTGCGTTTGAATATCTTATAAATTGTTTATAAATGAAAAGTTAATCTTTCTTTTGTCCCTTACCGAAAATAAAGAAATAGTTGATATATTCCAGATAATTATGAATTTACAAAATACTGTCTCAATTCATCCTATTTCATTAGATCGGGGATGTGATATTGTTCCCAAGGATGAACCGGATATGACCAATTCCAATAAAGATTTTATTCTTGAACAAAAATTCATTTTTTGAATTTATTTCATCTATTCCATGACCCAACAAAGGGGGATACACGTTACGCCGTGATTTTGAAAGATCTATTCACTCTATCAATAACCGAGCTGGATCTGGTGTATCACAAGGGATTTGCCTTTTTTTTTATTGATTCCTACGAATTGGATCAAAAATTAAAAAAATAAAAAAAATAAAATAAAATAAAAAATAAAAAAATCTTGAATGAGGTACTCAACTCTGCTGTAAATGAAATCATTTAGAAAGCTTTAAATGATTTACAGCCTGGAAATCATTTACAAGCATTTTTCAACTTCCAAGTTCAGACTGTAAATTATTTATAGTTAGCTCCATTCACAGGCCAGCCAAAAGAACCCTTCTATTCCATTGAGAAATACCAGGATATATACTAGGTGTAAAAATCTACGTGTATTAAATGCATACGATTGTTGCCAAGGATTTGAGTCCGAAAGGTATGAATAAACCACTGGGTTTTAGAGTCATGGAGACGGTTTCAAAGGCAGATTTTGAGCCCAACGGACGATGAGATTGCAATCAGAATCAGATATTAGATCCTTTTGACATGAGATCCAATCTATAGGCAACGGATTGGATCAGTAAACAAAAGATCTGATCTAGAGACAACAAATTTTAATACAGATGCTGGTGGGCGAGTGGATATTAAGCAGTTGGTTAAAGTATCAAAGGAAGCATCATGATGAGGATGGTGGATTTGGGCACTGTGTCAACTACCTGGATGGACTGATCTAGATAGAACAAAAGGGAAAATTAGAAAGCTTGGAGTGCCTCTTCTATTAAATCTTCTTTGACAGTGATGACAAGCAGAGAAATAAGGGTGACAACAAGGAGGCTATCATTTATGGGGTTCAACAATCTAATGGTAGCGATGGGTTTGAAAATGGCAGAAATGCTGGTGATGGGTTTGAACAGAGAAGATGGGTGAATCAAGTTGGTAGCCAAGGAAGGCTCATGAGATTTGATTATGAGATTGGTCGATTGGGATGCTATGATCTAATTATCAAAGAAATGACATTCGGTTCAAAGCGCATGAGCTATGCTGCAAATGGTGAAATAGAGATAACATTGCGGTTGCTTACGTTGGTGAATTAGGTGAAGGTATAGAAAGAGAGGGATTCGAACCCTAGGTAAACAAAAGTCTACATAGCAGTTCCAATGCTACGCCGGCTATCTCTCCTACATAATCTTACGATTATGACTCAGAAACCGAGTGAATAGCGAGTCATTCAAATTATTGCAATACAAGTATGACTGATCAATTAAATTCTAAATAGAAAACTTTTTGTCAAAGAAGGATCTTCCGTAGGCTCAAGGGATTAAAAAAAAATAATAATAAATAAAATAAAATAAAACTTCTCGAGTTCTTAGAATCCGTAGGGAAAATTCCTTGATTGCAGCATATGGTGAAATAGAGATAACGTCCACGAGCAACAGGGCTAGAAGATGTAGTGATAACTACAACCAACCATTGCTAACCACTGTGTTATTTGAGAAGAAACATTTTAATAAGCAGAAGATGGCCTAGTGATGCTAGATCCGGTTAAAATATGTACAAGACAATGTGTGATGGGATCTGGCAATGCTGACTACGATTTGGATTCTCATTTTGATTGGCAGACGATGGGTTTGATAATGGTGGAAAGGAGCCAAGTTCCAATGATCTGACAGAATTGTTGCCACAGTGATCTTTGGAGAAGATAAACAGTTCATTAGAGTCTATGGATTGTGATGATTCATGGTGAGTTTGATGAACATCCATTAAAAGGAGAAACGGTGTGAAGGATGAGGGCAGATGGGGACAGATCCAATTGGAGTTTAAAGTCTTTCAACCTAAGGGCCGTCAAGCCCCACTTATTTTCTTTAAAGGATTTTCAACCCAAGGAACAACATATTACCCTACTATGATTAAATTCTCACTATAGAAAAATTTTAAAAATAACTTTCCTAAAACAACTTTCTATAGTACACTTTCCTAGCTCGTGACTTTTTAGAAATAACCCAGGGCAAAGTCGTTATCTTTTAGAAATAATCTATGGTAGAGCACCTGATATACTTTTATGGATTACCAACCTATGATGACATTCTCATAGCAAAGCACCCGATATGCTTTTCAAAACACCTTTCCATAACGAACATGTTTTCACAAAACAATGCATGCATATGCTATCTACTTTACATGGATGCAATAACCATAAATTTCATTAAAAAATCGCAACAATAAAATGATTTAAAAATAAATAAGCTCGTTGAAAATATAAAAACTTTAAATAAAACTCCCCCTCAAAATTTTAGGCATTTACACAACGGTGAAGAAATTCGGATATACAATGATGCAATACAGAATTTCAAGTGAATTACATCATAAATCTTAAAATTTAAATCATCCGCTGATCTAATTACATGAATTACTCCAGATTAATATTAATTCTAGAAAAGTAAATTTTAACCTCTGGAATTAACAGTATTCAAACAATGTCCCCAAATTTCCAATTTTCACGTACATATACACCAATTTTATTTAAAAGAGCTTCTAAGCCACAAGCATGTAAGAGGGCCATTTCATACCATGTATGTTTCAAAGTGGCAGATATACATGTGATCTAATCCATCCATCGGATGGGCCCAACAAGAGAAATTTCCAACTGTACGACCCATTTATGGCCCATTTCCGAGACGAAACCCACCTCATTTTACCTTCCAAGAATAAGCCCCAGCTGTACGGCCTTCCCAAAGGTCGAAAATGCCCACATCATTTTACCTTTCGATCCGCTTGAAGGAAAAAGCAGGGGCATTTTCGTCCTTTGGGAAGGCATCCGTACAGCTAGGGCTTATTCTTGGAAGGTAAAATGAGGTGGGCTTTGTCTCGGAAATGGGTCGTATAGTCAGAAATTTCTCGCCCAACAATGTAAATGCTCTTATTTTACTCAAACCCAACTCTAAATCTAAATCCATAAACCCGACAGGCACCCGAACCCAATTGGATCCAAAAGGGTCCAGGTTTCGAAGACCCAGACATGAAAGGACCCAGATCCATAAAGATCTGAACCAGTTATCCCTGCGGGCATGGTTACTATGGAACCTGACCCAAGCCTAACCCGTCGACTGCCTACATGGTTGTTGGTGTACTTTTTCTTAATCATTTTTATTTCTAGATTGGATGGCAAGAATCCTCCTATCTAGGTGAATTTTGGAGCATTCCATGTCCATTGTACTTTTCCCATTAGATATATAAAAAAATAAAAAAAATAAATTTAAAAAAAAGGGTCGAGCAATACAGGTCATGCCAGGTGCAACAGCGTATCCTAACCATATGATATGAACCTTAACCAATGCCCACGTTGCATTGAAGCACAGTGACATGAGATGCATGCAATGCAGCCATGTTTGGTGATGTAATGCATGCGATGCTTACGGTACGTGCCAAGCTACATGACATGCGATGCGTGTGATGCCTCTGGTGCATTCAATATCAGTGACATGATATGCGTGCAACACTCACTAAGTAGGGAACCTCTTTAAAGCTTTGGCAAAAGAAACATGTCCAAACAAGAAAATCAAAACACCAAATCTAGAAAAACACTTATAGATGGCAGGACCCACAGATCGACGGCCGTTGTTTCACTCCCATTTTCTTTTATGGTATGCATGAACAGTTACATTAATGTAATTGCTGTGAACAAGGCTAGTAGTCTTTTCTATATAATTTGCAACATGAATGCGAACGAGCTAAGTATGAGATTTTCTTGTGGCAATCTGGCTTGAAGGATTTAATGGGGAATTCATTCAAGAATTACAAGAACTTCCGGTTGGATCGATCTAAAATGGGATAAAATTCATCATGGTATTTGTGAATCATGTGGCTGACTATGTATGTCGCTCTCACGAGTGATTGAGTGCCGTAGAAACAAACATGAGAAATGGGCCACATCAAAATGCGGAGTTCGGTTGGCGATCCTTTTCAAATGCATTTACACTCTCTAGAAGAAACGAATGCCTGAATTTGATCTGAATCCGTCATGTACTACCTTCGATTAATGGTAGAAACTGGGATTCGAATCAGATGAACCCATCCACACACAAGTAACTGAAAAACCAGGATGGATGTGCCGTAGACATTATTCAGCTCACAGGACCACAAAAGAAGAGAAAAATATGGATACTCTGGCATTGTGTGATGGATGATATGCAGGCATTAAGAAATTGTTAACGTGGCATCCTTGAAATTAAAACTAGATTGTCCAAATTATGAGCCTTAATTTAGATAGATCATGAATCAACAATTAGTTGATTTTCTAATTAGAAGATCCATGGACATTTAATGGTAAAATTGTGACACCAAAATCACTATGGGGTCTCTTCACTCTTTTTATTAGCCATATGACCCATGTCTCACATGCTAACAAGACCCAAGTGTTAGTAGACCCCTGGAGGGGTATTTTTGATATTTTCCTCATGAACGGGCGGCTTTTAGGGTTAGTTGTGTTGTATTTTTTGAGAGCCACCAAGAAAGAGAGTTATGGTTTTGGTTGTAAGTACTTTCCATCCTGTAATCTTTTTTTAATGGTACATTGATCGTTACTTTGCGTTGTGATTTTTTTTCCACAAGGGTTTTGCACGTGTGTATTTGCTTAAAATTTTGTTTTCTCTTATTTGTTTCAATCCAAATTAAGGTACTTCCACGGGGCTAAATCTCCAACTAGTGATATTAGAGCGAGATTGGTTTGTTAGTTTGGATTTGAGATATGACGTCAAGAGGATTGAATGTGAAGTTCGAGAGAGAAAAATTCATGGGTAAAACAACTTCGAACTTTGGAGATTGAAGATGAAAGCCCTTCTAGCTTTGTAAGGGTTGCAGTATGTACTCATTGGGAAAGTGTGTTATCCGAAATTTGTGAAGGAAGAAGATTGTGTTGAACTTAATCAAAAGGTAATTAGTATAATTCAATTGTGCTTAACCAGTGAAGTTATTTACAATGTCATAAATGAAACAACTACTATAGATTTATGTGTGAAGTTGGAGAGTATTTACATGACGAAATCTCTCACTAATCGTGTATTTCTGAAGAGGCAGTTTTATACTTAAAAAATGACGAAAGGGTCAGATATATCTAAACATGTTAACACTTCAACAAACTAGTTTGCAAGCTGACAAGTGTTGAGGTGCAGATTAAGGAGGAAGACAAAACTCTACTTTTGTTGACATCTCTTCCCAATTCGTTCGAGTATCTAGTTGACATCCTTTACCATAGTAGGGATACTTTAGACGTCGAGACCATTATCGTAACCCTTCAGTCAAAGCAGTTGCAATAGTAGGGTGGTGGTGAAGGTACCTATACAAATGTGTTGTTCATTCAGGAAAGACTATCTGAGCGAGAGAAGGAAAAACTTAGATCTAAATCCAAGTTAAGAGGCAAAGGAAAGTTGAAGTGTTAGAATTGTCAGAGGATTAGACATTTAAAAAAGAACTATTAGTTTTTCGAAGCCTGGAAGGATCAGAAGTCAGTTGATTCGTCGAAGGAAACTAATTTAGTTAAATCTGGTGAAGGCTCAGATGGTGGTGATGTATTGTTGGTGACTAAGATCACGAATTTTAATCAGGAATGGATCTTGGAAATGGAAGCATCGTACCATATATGTCCTCATCGGAGTTAGTTTACCACATATAACAAGTATAATGGTGGGTTAGTTCTTATGGATAATGATCATGCTTATAAGATGATTGAAATTGGTTTGGTTTGCATCAAGATGTTTGATGGGATGGAGTGCACTTTAATAGATATGAGGCAAGCTCTGGATTTGAAGAAAAATCTAGCTCTTTGGGAGCTTTAGACATAATTAGTTGCAAGTTCGGTAGTTATGATGGTGTCCTAGAGGTTTCAAAGGGGGCTCTTACAGTAATGAAGGCACAATGGAGTAGTAATCTTTACCGGATGATCGAAAATACTATATCTGGTGGACTTGTAATGTCTGTAGCAGATTTCACATCGGCATGTTTATAACATACTTGCTTAAGCCACATGAGCGAGTTGAGTATGAAAGCACTTCTCGATCATAAGTTAATTCCTAGTTTTAAAAGCTTTAATTTAGATGTATATGAGTATTACATATTGGGAATCAGTCGAGACTACATTTTAAAATCGAAAATTATGTCAGTAAAGGGCATCTTTATTACGTACATTCTGATGTATGGGGGCCATCACTCGTTGTTTTTGGAGGAGGATCATCTTACTTTGTCACATTTATAAATGACTCATATAGGAAGGTTTAAGTTTATATTTTGAAATGTAGATCTGATGTGTTTGCTATTTTCAAGATATGAAAAGCAGTGATTGAAAAACAGATAGGGCAGAAAGCGAAAGTTTTAAGGACAGATAACAGCGGAGAATTTACTTCAAAAGAATTTTATCAGTATTGTAAGAATAAGGGAATAGTTAGGTACAACACAACAAGGCATATGATAGAGTTAAACGGTGTGACAAAATGTATGAACTAAACTTTTTTGAAAATGGCTCAGAGTATGTTGAGGAACTCTAGGTTGGACAAAGAGCTTTGGGCTGAAGCTGTTTCTATAGCTTGTTATATAGTGAATAAGTCTCCCTCTACAGTTATTGATTGTAAAATTCCTGAGGAAGTATGGAGTTGTCAGGCAGTTGATTACTCGAGTATAATGATTTTTATTTATTTTTTTGTGATGCTTACTCTTATGTACTGTCTGTTAAGAAAAAGAAGCTAGACGAAAGAGAAAAAAAAGTGTACCTTTATTGGTGTGAAAAGTTACACATATTAAATCATGCTTCACAAAAGATCATTATTAACTTGGATGTCAAATTTAATGAGGGTTTCTTGTTTCAGAAAGGTGAGGGTTCCTTGTTTCGGAAAGGTGAGTAAAAGGAAATGAAAAAATCAGTTGTTGATGTGGAATTAGACAAGGGTGAGACACTAGAGGAACCTGAGCCACGTGTTGACGTACAGGAAGACATAGAATCATCACCTATCAAGAGAAATCCATCGAGGGATCACGCGCATGATATCATTGAGATATAAGGATGACTCTAATATTGCATTTACTCTTATTACAGATGAAGGGGATTCATCTACTTTTCAGTAACCTTTAAAAGATAAAGATGCGGAAAAGTGGATTATAGCTATGTGTGAAGAGATGAATTTTTACATAAAAATCAAACGTGGGAGCTAGTTGAGTTGCCCATTGGGAGGAAGGTGATCGGGTACAAGTGGATATTTCAGAAAAAAAAAAAAAAAAAACTGGTTAAATACTAGGCTAGATTGGTAGCTAAGGAATATGCTTATAAGAAAGGTGTCGACTTAGTGAGATTTTCACGCTGGTGGTAAAGTAGGTATTTATCAGATTTGTATTGACTATGATTGTCCAATACAATCTATAATTGGAATAGTTGGATGTTAAAATTGCGTTTCTATATGAAAAATTAGAAGTACAGATTTACATGAAGAAACTAGAGGGTTCGAGGTGCAGGGAAAGAAGGATCTTGTTTATAAGTTGAAGATATCAATATACGGCCTAAAATAGTGGCCTAGGCAGTGGTATAAGAAGTTTGATTCTTTCATATTAAACCAAAGTCTTACAAGAAGTGAATTTGATCGTTGTGTTTATTTTAGAGCATCGAGTAATAGAGAATTCATCATTCTACTGTTATATGTTGATGATATACTTATTGCCAGCTATAACATGTTTGAAATCAACATGTTGAAGGCTCGGTTATTCATGAAATTTGAATTGAAATATTTGTGGTTTGCAAAGAGGATTCTTGGCATTGATATACACAGGGACAAGGAGAGGAGCAGGCTACGGTTGTCTCAGAAGGAGTATCTTGAGAACATTCTAGTCAAATTTGGGCTGAAAAATGCGAAGCTAGTTAGCACTCGCAATGTTGCTTACTTTTGGCTTTCTTCAGAATTATATCCTATGTCAGATGAAGAAAAGCGGTATATGTCTCATGTTCCCTATTCAAGCGCAATTGACAGTGTTAAGTATGTCATGATTTATATGAGATCGGATATTTCAAATATAGTTGGTGTTGTGAGTAGATACATGTCAAACCCTGGTAAGCAACATTGGGAAGCGATAAAATGGTTACTTCAGTATGTACGAGGTATGACGGACTACGTTTTATGTTTTGGAGATTTAGAGGAGAGACTCGTGGCTATGTTGATTTGGATTATGTAAGAAATGTGAACAATAGAAGGTCTACTTCCAGTTACTCATTTATATTAGCAGGTGAAGCTATTAGTTGGATGTCTAAGCTTCAGTCTGTAGTTGTACTTTCCACTACCGAAGCTGAATACATGCCTGTGACGGAGGCATTCAAGGAAGCTATTCGGTTGAAAGGGATGATGAATGAGTTGGGCCTTCAGCTGAAAATCGTGCCTATTCATTATGACAGTGAGAGTGCAATGAATTTGGTGAAGAACCCAGTATATCACTCTTGGATTAAGCACATTGATGTTCGTCATCACTTTATCTGGTATATGCTAAAAGAATGAGATGTTACTCTTAAGAAGATTCACATCAATGAGAGTCCAACTGACATGCTTACAAAAGTCATTCATGTAAAGAAGTTGAAGTTTTGCTCAACTTATCTGGGCTTGGCAAGAAAGGAATTACTACCAGAAAAATGACCTTACCTGATGGTCTCGCCTTTTTTCCCCAACAGATTTAAACCTTCAATAATTCCTCAACAGTTAAAAGCCATTGGGATAAGGTAGAAAACGGTGGATGAAAGTAAGGTCCGATGCTGAAGGTCCCACCTTTTTTTCCTCGAAGGATTATAGTCGTTTGGTGAATCGCTGATGGCTAAAATGATTCACTGATAGTTTAGAGCCATTGGGGAAGGGCACGATTTTTGAAAAAAAAAAAAAAAAAAAGAAGAAGAAGCCCTAACTCCCATTTTGATGCTCTCTCTCTCTTCTGTCTCTCTCTCTCTCTCTTTCTATCTCTCTCGCTCGCTCTCTCTCTCTCTTGCCCTAAATCCCTTTAATCTCTCTCTATCTCTCTTCCCCTCTCCCTCTCCCTCCCCCCTCCCCTCTCTCTCTCTCATATCTCTTCCTCTCCATCTCTCTTCTCTGATTCTTCATTACAATCGAAATGCTATTTGATCAGCAGAATGCGGTACTCTCTTTCAAGTCTCTCACCCTCTCTCTTTGCGCGAGGGTTTTAGGTGACCATTTTTTTCTCTAAAAAATTCGGCAACCATTTCTTCACAAAATCTTTGGAAATCATTTGGGTAGGTGGAGAATTTGAAGATTATAGGCTTTCTCGATTTGGGTATTTTTATTTTTATCTTTTCATATATTATACTAGTTGCTAGAATTTCAACAACCTTTCTTATTGTTTGGGTAGGTGGAGATATCGAAAATTACAAGGATTTTTTATTTAGGTATTTTTAAAATTTTCATGGACGATTTTTGCTGGAATTTTAGCTATCATTTTTAGAAATTATTTTATTGAATGTTACACCTGTTTTATGAGTTTGAGACATTCTAATTATGATTCTTTTATTCGAGATAAATTACCAAATGTGGTGGGGCTCACCTGATTAATAATGGTTTGGATATCAAATTTCTAAATCTGGAGTGGGGCCATAACATTCAATAGTAACAGATTGCCATGCCCTATTTTTCTCTTATTTTAAACGGTACCAGTGAATAAGGTCAACCTTGATCTGTTCTTTGCCTATTGAGATACATTTCTAATGTTTAGGGGTTTCAATTTGTGAATTTTGATTTGGGGCTCTTCCTTTGTGGTTTGTCATTTGGGCGCGTTGATATTTTGTTAATAATTCAGGCCACATTCACAATATATACATGATGCATATGTGGTGTATCCATACTTTATATGAGTATTATAAACCATGGTTTGCTAATTACATGCCAATCAAGATGCCTTGCACAAAATTGGGAGGTTGCCCGAAAGACCCATTCAAGGAAAAAGGTGCTCCCATAGGTAGCAATAAACTCATAAATAGATGGTTTGTGAAATGATTTTTTTAGCAAATTAACTTGATCTAATTTCAATATTATAGGCCTATGTTCAACAACTAGAGTCAAGTCATATAAAGCTGACACAATTAGAGCAAGAGCTTGAGCGAGCTAAACAACAGGTGGATGGAGTACTATCATTGTTTCACATTTCAAACCAATGTAATAGCTTGTTTGAGATTGAGTTCCGTGTTCATCTTGTTTCGGATTATCATGTGCCTAATGCTCTATTTGAGGCACTAGTGTTCATGTTACTCTTGAATGTCATGTGCTCAATCTTCTTAGTTCACACGTCTCCAAATCTTCTCAGTTCACATTAAATTGCTTTCGGTTTCTCTTTATTCAATTTACAAGAAATAATATTATGAGGCTTACTTCACACTTAATGTTGTCTACACTATGCATTAGCAACTACATTTGGTGATTGGGTCCATTGATGTACTAGATGGGCCATAGTCCAAAATTTGCAGTAGTTGGACAATTGTGACCATAGATTGTTATGAGTTTTCCTTCTTGAATGTGTGTCATTACTCATTTTCTTCTCAATGTTGAGACTCAAAAATTGCATATTTATCCTCTCAATTGCATTCACTTTTCATGCATTTATGTGTTAATTTGATATGCTTATATGTGTTTTATGCATGTGAGGTAAATTGGAGCTCAAGGATGAAAATGTGCTTAAAGTGATGGAATTAGAGATCAAAAGAAGACATAATCAAGAATGGAAGATTCTAAGGTCATGAAGGAGGATTTAAAGTACTATAGGATCAAGGAAACCAAGTACTAAGGGATGAAAAGTTAAGATTTAAACTAAAGTTGGAAAATAAAGAAAATCAGCACTCATCAATCCTATTGTTAGGTCCTTCGATCAAATCGATAGACCATCGATAGGACTCAATGAGATCGAGCCACCTATCAAGAAAATCTGAATTTTTCATATTACTTGATGAACAGTTCATTCGATCCCATCGAACACACTTTGATCATATCGATAAATTCATGATTTTCCAAGATAGTTGCTGGATAAATTCATTTTCCAATTGATTCCCATAGACACCTATCGACAACTTGTCGATATGATCGAAGCTCCCATCGACAGAAGCTAAAAGTGTGTAAATCAAAGTCGGTTTACGAATTTTCTAGAGAAGTTCATAACTTAAGTCTAAAAAACTCTTTAAAGGAGTCTTTTGGACATTCTACTCAATCAAGTTAAAGTTTAGGAAGTGATTTCAAGTGAGGGAAAGCTCTTTCAATGGCGTTCTTTCACAGTCAATCCTCCCTAGTTTGTTTTTCCTTTTCTCTTGCTTAAGATGTTAGTCATGCTTGGCTAATCTCTTAGTTAAGGCTAAAGGATGAACCTTTTGATAGATTTTTTAATATTTAATTCATTTTAATAAAAATTATTACTTTTTTATGTTGAATTGTGTTGAATTCCTAAATTGGAGAATGAATCAATCCATAAAATTCATCGCTCTATTGTTGCCTTCGGGTACATTAAATGCGTTTGATTCTCTGCGATTAATTACCTAGTTTTTCATAAGATATCAACTTATCTTAATTTTAATCTATATTAAATGTTTATGATTTAATTTACTATGTTATCTTCCAATTAGAACAGATTGGAATCTAGTTCTAGTTGAGTTATTGACTTGAGAAAATGAATTAAGTCCAAGTTCTATGATTGCGGACTCACATATCCTTAGTTGCTTTTATTAATTGTCTAAACCTTTCAATTCCTTATCCGCTATATTAAAAACTTAGAAAACCAATTAGCTTTCACATTGTTCTCACCAATTCTCTGTGGTTAGACCTCAGTCTCACTGAGAATATATTACTTCGCAGTCCTACACTTGGGATTGCCCAACAAGTTTTTGACACCATTGTCGGGGATTTTCTTTGAGAATACTTAGGTTTAGGTTAGGGTTTTGATTTCTAGTTCTAACTTAGGGTTTTGCTTTTAAGATTTAATTTTAGAAGGCTTATTTATAGTTAGGTTATTTTTATAGAATACTAACATCGTTTTTGTTTTTGTTTTGTAGCATTTGTAACCCTAGTTCTTCTAAACCACTAATTTTGTTCCTCTCTTCTTCTTATTTCTTTCTAGTTAATTCTAATTGATGTAGGATTCTTTTTTAATTTTTGTTGTATAATTTTATTTTCTACATTTATATTTATAACTTAGTTTCCTATGCGTGGTTCATGCCCAAATGGATAAGGGATCATACACAACGACTTATAAGTGAATGAGGTTTAGTCGACGAGCTCTCCATTCACCATCGATTTTGAAAATACCTGAATACTCCTGAACCATCTCAAACCATGGATGAGCAAGAGCCACACTTTGATAAGAATGTTAATGTTAAACATAACATGCCACCAGTTAGGACGATGCGTGATGAGAATGAGGCACGATACATTCCTCCGGTTAGAACTTTGAGAAATTACTTATAACCGCTAAGGACAAGCACACCATCTTGCATGATTTTTCTAATTAATGTAGGTAATCTAAATTTCAAATTGAGAGTGATACAACTCCTTCCTAAATTTCATGGACTTTATTCAGAAAGTCCATATCTACATCTTAAGGAATTCGATGAGATTGTAGCAACCTTGCATTACAACATCTCCCAAGATATAATTCAACTTAATTAAGTTGTTTCCCTTCTCTCTAAAGAGATAGTCAAGTTATGGCTCCATTCGTTGAAACCATACTCGATAGGCACATGGGCTGAGATGACCCGTGAGTTCCTTAAAAAGTTCTTCCTGGTTCATAAAACCAACACTTTAAAGCATGATATCATGAATTTCTCCCAAAAGAAAGACAAGACATTTTGCCAATGTTGGGAGAGATTCAAGGAACTCTTACTCACATGCCTGCACCATGGTTATGAAATTTGGCAAGTAATTAGTTTCTTCTATGATGAACTAAACTCGAATATGCATTAATTTGTTGAGATGATATGCAATGGCGAATTCATGACCAGGGATCTCGAAGAGGCATGGGATTACTTTAAGAGGTTGGTTAAAAACCCACAGACATGGGATACCACCAATCAATCAAGTAATGCCAAGCTTAGGCGTAAAGAGAAAGGGAGAATATACATCCTTGAGGAAGAGGATGATGTTAATGCAAAGATTGCTGGTCTCACACGAAAAGTTGATGTCATGGTACTTAGGAAGTTGGAAGCAATCCAACCAACTAATGCGATTGTTAAGAGTGCTTATAGCATATGTGAGAGTGATGCACACCTTACTAAGGATTGCTCCACAATCCTAGCTTTCAGGACGTGTTGTGTAATGCCCCGAAAATCGGCACCTGAGTACATAGACTCTGGTCTCGAGTTCCCAGGTGTTAGCTTAATAAAATACACATGTGTCCTCATTTAAATTCACATTCATTCCATACACGAATAATCAGAGTTGTACAATTCAACTTAACAGAACTAAAGTGAGGTAGAAATAACAAGAATCCATAAATATATGGCTAAGATTCAAAAATATAATTCCAATAGTGATGATCGTCCAAAATAGGGATTATACAAGCCACAATGAACATGCGACAAAATTTACATATAAAGCACGCCCGATCAGAGACTCTAACATATACATGCGGAAAACTAAAATAAAAGAAAGGTCTTTCAGCTTTGCCTGACGCTCCCAAGGCATCATGGTGAAAGTGCAAGCCGACTCAAGTCTACTCGTCGGAGGCCTCAATAGAACCTGCATCAACAACAATACTTGGTTGGTATTTTAAAATACCGTTCCAAGTAGGCGTAAGTAACTAACTTAGTGGTTCTATTAGTTCTATGTTATCGACTCAATTAATGCAGTTAATGATAAATAAGAAATCAGGCATTTTCTAAATACTCTTATTAAATGCACGAATGATTACGTAATGATGCATTCGCCTTACAATCTAACACTCCCTTACAAGTGACTTCAACACTTATTTCACAAATGCCAACACTCCCTCACAAGCGACTCCAATGTCAAATCGTAAAATCCTATCTAATGCAATGTGGTGAATGCATATGTTAGCCGAGTAATTATTAAGTTCCGTTCAACCAGCATATTGGTGAAGCTAGGATACTAACGTTATATCACAAGTTCTTTTCTGGATCATGTGGCTCGTTGCGGCAGTAACGGCTACTCACCGGTGTCTATTGATCCAAATTTAGGTATCACATGTTTATCTCACAAATCAACGATTTTAAAAGTACGACATGATATTCAAAGATATGAGGATCAACCCGGTATGAGTCATCACCCAAACACAGAGTATGATCACTCAGTTCTGAGGTGCGAGCTTATCACATAAAACCAAATCATTACAAAGGAAAAAAGGCTTGTCACCCAATTCCATTCACGCCCAGGTCGTTCGAATGGTACTCTGGTAAGGAACCATCAGCCAAGTAATTTGACAGAGGTCATTCGAATAACAATCTCTCACTTTCGTCAGTGCTCACCAATCATTACGGGTAGGCTCGTCACCCCAGGGGGCCGACCTATTGTAACGTCCTAGATTTTCACTATTTTGGATTTTCAAAAATCCTTGATTTTTTTTATTATTAACTTATAATATCACTTACTGACCATTAGCACTCAATGTTAGTTTATATACGAGTGGTACCAGTAAAGAACCACACAAGTCTGATTAATCAATCGTAGGAAGCCAACGAATCCACCCGATCACTTGAACATCAAGTTTAGCCCCATGATTTACTCCCATAGGACACAAATCTAACCGAGCCATCACTAACTAATCAAGACAATCATAACTAAATTAAAGATCTAATAGAAGCTGAGTCGGATAAGGCCCGGATCTTGACTAATAAATTAAATCAACCTCGTTACTCTTTTAGTATAAAACTAACGGTTTAGAGTAATCATGACCAAATCTCCATTTTCACTAGCTATAAATAGGTCATACTATGAACATAGTTAATCCAAATCCTAATCATTACTCACGAGAAATCTCAATACCTAATTCATTCTAGAAATACCCCGATTTTCTAAACAAGCCCTAACCGCTTGTTGGTGGGCCACTAGTTCCAAAACTATAGAATAATGTCCGTCTTATTGGGCTCGACGTCCATCGCAGGAGTCAGACCTGGGTACTGTCCAGAACCGCTCAACTTGAGCCAAAGGACGAATGCATGAGAAGTGCAAATACTCTAAAGGAAGAGGCTGAAACTTAAGTGAATTGGGTCGTCCACTCTTATAAAGTTAAAAATTTCGGACCGACGGTTTACGACCAAATTTCACACGTGGAGTAAGGATATTTTCCTGCTCATATCCGTATAGCCGCGGCCCCGATTGACCATCGGTGACCGTTGAACAAACTTTTAATCATATTTGTCGATCGGTGCATCCAAATGGAGGGTCAATCATATCCATATGTAGATCATCGTTAGGGCTAACTATCCTAGGTGTATATCAATATGTACGCCCCATAGTGGGCCCTAGAGGTTAGAAAGACCCTCCCTTAGGGATAGTTTAGTAAAAACCTAGCCCTTAGGGTCATTTACACCAAATCTGACACTATATAAGGGCTTCTTTTGGACACCCCCTCCTCCCATACGAATTTCAACAAAAAAAAGGAGAAAGGGAGAAGAGAAAGAGGAGAAAAGAAGAGAAAGAGAGAGGGAGAGCTTGGAAGCATGAGGGTTTGTACACCTTCACCCTCCCATCTCTTCTATAACAACATTGTCCTTCATTGGTGTCAATTCGGCGATGATTGAAGGTAAGTATTGAGTTATGTTTGTAGGTTTAGGTCTTGTGTTTAATTCCTTCTAATTCTTACAAGCTTGTATGCTTATTTAGGCATTTCAACGATGATTTCCTAACACCCTAACCCTACGGGCACCGTGAATCTAGCGGTTCGTCACAAGGTGCGGACCATTATCCTTAGGTGGCCAAGTACCAATTTTAGGCTAAATTTAATAATTTTGGATGCTAGATTGATGAACATATAAAATCTAAGGAAAAACTCTAAATTAAGAATCCATATGATGAGTACACCTAACATGCATGAAATGATAAATGAATTGTTTGATTGTTATTCTCAAATTGTTTGGGCATGAGATTCGTTGTTATGTGTACCTTCTTACATCTAACATCTTTGCAAGTTCTTCTATGTTGTATGCTTGATTGCAATTTCCCATACTATGGATAATGTGTGATCTTTGCTTCTTAGGTAGTTCAACACCACCCGCACACATATCTAATTTATGCTATTAAGAGTAGTTAAATGCATGTTAATATCCTAAAATCTTATGCTTTGATGTGTTGTACGTTTTATTCCTTCTACACTTGAAGATAAACTCTTGACTGCTTAGAATATTATTAAATATAGCCCACCCTCTGGGTTGGTCAGGAATCTAAGATTTGTAAGGGTAGTCCCGTTAGTTGAGACACCCTGTGGCTAGATTGACTGGTGCGGGCAGACGCGAATGGGCGACAGTGGTAGGACTACAAGGGTTGCTTACACCCGATGTCGTACGTTTCATGCTCGCCTAAACTAGGGGTGATCTAGTCCACCGACTAACCAACCGTGTTTGTTAACCATGCTTGCTCACGCCTGTTTGGAACCTAGAACACCCCTCGCCCAGTGGCGCCCACTGATAACGGCTAGTAATTTGATCAACAGCCTTGTGAACCGTGCATGGTGGAATGAGACACTGTGTCTGAGCTGTCGACTTACGTTGGGGTGACGAGCTTCCCCGTAGTGGTCCGTAAGTGATCCCGCTTTTCAGCACTCCTCACATGCTTGCATTCGGGGGTGAGGAACCCGATGAGATCAAGGATCGTGGGACCTTGGCCTCACACGTTGAGGGGTCAAGGTCTCTCAAAAAGGGACAAGGGCATTAATATTGTCAGGGTGCACCAGTTTCCCCAACCTACTGGATGAACGGAATTAACTAAATACTCGGTTAACATTATTCATGCATCGCATTAGCTAGGATTTGGCGACTCGATAGTTGAGGTCGCAATGAGGGAGTGTTGGTCATGCGAGACCGTGAGACGAAGTCACTTGAGGGAGTGTTGTGGGTGAGGTCATGCATCATACATAACTCATGCATACGCATTAACAAAGACTAGTTAGTGATTTATGAATTTATTTTTTCATTAAATTCATCATGGAATTGTTATTTGATATAACTTATGGCTAATGACACTCGAGTTAGCTACTCACTCCCACTCTAGGACGATGTTTTAATACATCAACCAGACCCTTTACTAGATGCAAGTGAGGCGAATTTCGACGAGCCGAGCAAGGTAAGCATGGATAGGGAAGAGGAGCTTTCCTACTTCCAGCTTATAGATGGATCACCGTAAACTGTGCAGGTTGTTTATGGCTTGTTGAGTAGGGATCTAATGTACCATTTCTTTTGGGCATTTCTTATATAAATTTTATAGGGCGACGCCTTGTGCGACCTGTTTGATATTCCTATAGACTTGTATTTCTTAGTCGCATTTATTTCAGTAGATTAGTTATGGTTGTGGTTTATGTTCCAGCCGATTCCTTTATTGCTCATTTAAACTGATTTATGTACAAATCACCATAATTAGGATATAAGCGACACCTGAAAATTTGGAGGTCGAGTTCCTGCACGGCCCCTTAAAACTCGGGGTGTTACACCTAACTCGGGCCACCTCTTGGTTTAGGCAATAAGTCGACTGACCCAATATCGTAAGTGATTTTAAACAATACTACGGACTTAGTAATTCGTCATGCCGTCATAACATAGATTTAATGACACAACCACTTAGACATTTCATCAAACATGTGAACATCAATAGAAGCAACACACCTACTTAGGTATTTTATCAAACATGTGAGCATTAACAAACTAACGTATTCAATTAAACATATGAGCATCAATAACATAACACATTCAATCACCTAGACATTTTATCAGACATGTGAGCATCTATATTCAACTAATAACATATCCATATCCAACTAATAACATAGATTATGACTAAATTGAAATGTGAACATATTATCATGCACAAATCTATCTACAAACAACTAATAATTGATGAGACTCTCAAGGGTTGATAAAAGTAACCTATAGATAATGGTTCGCACCTTGGGTTGGTGCGTTGAATTCAGACTCGCTCCTAGGGCTACGGTTTTGTAGGTCCACTTACTGGTGCCCTGCACCAGCATGGTTAACTCGCAATGGTATATGCAATCGGCCTTTAAGGACCAAACTCAAGGAAATGATCGATAGTTACCTCTATTCATTGTCGGGGAAATTCTGGAGGTGTTGCGTTGTCGCAGCTACGTCGTGGGCTGGCGTGGGTGGGGCGAATCCTCTAATTAGCCCCCTCCTACACTTTCTCTCCCTCTTCTCCTCTCTTTCTCCCTCTCTTGTTACAATTGAAAATTCGTGTGGGAGTGAGACAGTGGGAAATGGGGGCTATTTATAGTGCCAGGATGTGCATAAATAGCCCTAATGCCACTTTTTCCAATAAACTTTCCCTAAGGGAGGGTGTTTTCGACTTACAGGATCTTCCGGGTGCCAATTGGCTTATCTACGCCATGGGGCAGATTTTTGACTATGGGATCTACGTTTCGTCCCAACTGAGTGGCAATCGGATACTTCGATTGCCGTGGGGGCTCCACTTACGATTGAAGGTCATCGATGATCAATTGGGGCTACGGCTACACGGACATGTACAATATCTTTAACTCGCACCTCGAGTTTGGTTGAAATCTAGCAATCGAAAAGCCGTAAATTCGCGAAAGAAAAGAAAGCCTACTTCACTAAAATTCCAGGCTTCTGCCTAGGGCATTCGCGTATCCCAAACACTCGGCCTTTGGCCCAAGTTGAGCATTCTAGGCACTTTCTTTATGTGCCACCCGCGATGGATGTCAAGCCTATTAAGATGAGATTGTCTTTCTTTAGTCTCGGGTTTAATGGCCCACTAATGAGCGGTCTAGAGCTTGTTCGGTTAATTTAGATATTTTTGGAGTAGGTTTAGCAATGAGTTCCTCGTATATGGTGATTAGGGTTTAGAGGATCTAAATTCATAGTGCAACTTATTCATAATTAACAAAAATGATGATATGACTCTAATCACCTTAATTAAGAACTCTAATTTAATTATGCTAGAAACTCTAGTTTCCGCTTTATTTCTTCTAATGGGCCTTTGGTGGGCCCATGATGATCGCACTACTTAACAAATCTTTTCATCTCACACAAATAGTTCTTTTCATCTTTTGATAGTTAGGGGAGGATTGTGGTGAATGTTGGCTTAAATTAGTGCTAGAGCGATAATTGGATTACGGCTTGCCACGTCACCTGCTTGCCCGATGACTTCCTGAAAGTGCTTTCATATGTAGAAAGAGGGGGCACAAATGTTGAGATGGGGCGGTAATTGGCGGTAATCGGATTACCGCCCCTAATCGGGTTTTATTCCAGCGATGGGGGTTTTCTTCCCCACTCTCTAAAACTGCTCTCTGCCTCATCAGTGTGTCGTTGTTGCTTCCGAAACATTTTGTTTGCCTTTCTTCTCCATCATTCCTCTTCATTTGTTCCTCCATTTTCTTGTCTTCTTCCTTTTATCCTTTTTCCATGGCTGATGGTCAAAGTACCTCTCAAGGCCCCCCAAATGTGGATTTTTTTAGATCCACTATTGGAAGTGATGAAGCATCTTATAGTCTTTTTCATGAAGAGCTTGTGGGAAGAGAAAGCATCTTTGTAGGTCCCTTTGATGAGGCCATTTATGAGGGTTTGATAGAGCCTTTTGGTGAGGTGAATATTATTAATGAGAGAGCTCCAACCACCATTAATGGAGGGAATATGGGTATTGAAGAGGCATTGGATGATGGATTTGGGGAGGATTGGGTGGTTGACGATTTGGATTAGTCCATGTATGGTGGACCACTTAATAGAGAGCTTGGGAGCTTTGTAGGGCTTATTTTGGGGGATTTTTTGCATGGGTGAGATGATCAGGTGGTTGGATGGCCCTTCTTTTGGGTTGGATGATGGATTTAGTCAGTCATAGATCATAATCTTGACCACAACACAGTGGGACGATGGATCCGATCGATCATAGAAAGGAATCTTGACCACAACATAGTGGGACGACGGATCCGATTAGTGGGACGACAAATTCAATTGATCATAGATTAAAATCATGACCATAACACAATGGGACGATGGATTCAATCAATCATAGATTGGAATCTTGACCACAAAACAACAAGGGATGACGGACTCAATTGGTCACAAATCAAAATCCAGACCGCCATCCACCGATAGATCTACATCATGAAAGTTGGAGCTGATCACAACCAGCCTTCCGAATCTGCCCAAAAATAATCAAGTCTGATTACCCTGTGAGACGATGGAACCAATCAACCATCTCTAATTGAACTCTCAATCACGACCACTAATCATACTTGCATCAAATGAATCACACCTAGCAGATCTCAGTCCCAATTGCGACAACCAAAATCCAAGCAATAAAATACATCTACAAAATCCATAATCCCCAGCTGAGTCAATCACCATTAAGTCCATCACAACTAGCACGTACGCTAAACCCTCACATGTTTTCAATAAAAACTAGCTTACTTGAATTCCCATGGGCATGCCTAGTGGAGACAACTAGTAGTTAGACGTATTTCAAAATCATCTTGCAATAAAGATCCAAATGGAGTATCACTCCCCAGAGTGGGGCGACTTTCAAAATAAAAAATATTTTGAAAATAAAATGTTAGATTTTTAAGGCACTAAGAGATCTTCCATATCTCTGAGTAGGAGTCAATGCAAAACCAAATAAGATCTGATACCTCGCGGTTTCTCTAGAGATTACTGGATCCAAATGCACATCAAAGTACGATCAGACTGAACTCTTATGTTAGCTCCATTATATCAAATGCTAATGCTATGAAAAGACGATAGGCCAAGACTGGTTAGAAGAAATCATCCAATCGACGAAAAAGATAAATTATAACTTAAGTGTCAAAACCAAAAGATTGCATGGAAAGAGGTCACCCGCACATACCTAGGTGTTGATGCTTGTAGAATTTGATTGAGTCCAAGTAAGCATAATGAGTTTCCCGTAAGGCTGCAGAAAACGCAAGGCAAGTAACCACTTCACGATCAAACAAAACAAGTACTTCTATGATGATCGGGACAATCCAGTACCGGGTTAGTATCCTCACAGAAAGTGCATGGGCTCTACTGTACCTTTCTGATGTTAGTACTGATCAGGAGTGAAAGAGTTGCGATTGGTGACCCGGATAGGGATAATCTGTAAGTGCTATGGTTATTTGCTCCTTTGATTATCAAATTTTCTTGTACCAAAACCACAGTCTGTGACTTGTGTAGCACATTGATATATATGTTTAAGGCAATGCATCACATGTATAAGGACAATGCTTTAAGTCAAGAACAAAGATCTACTTCAAGAAATGTAAGATCAAGTATATTATTCTCTTCTGTAAGCTTCAGTATTTTAAAGATACATCGAAAGACGAGATCTTGTTCATGACTCAGGTGAAGTACAACTCAAGTACTACAAATTCAAGCTTTAAAAGATCTCAAGTTCAAGCTTCATCATGTGTCGAGATCTCAAGCTTCACGAACTTCAAAGATCATCCATCATCTTAAGAATAGAAGGTTCAATGTTCATACTTCATGTTTAAGGTATGAATGACCTTAGATTGAGCTTAGGGTGGTCATTTTGAATACATAATTCAAATTGAATTACTTTATAAATGTTTGGTCTGTTCTTCGACTAGTCCTGGACTCTGTTCGACTAGTCCTAACACTGGCTCGACCAGTACAAGAAATTCCACGACCAGTCCTAAGTTGTTGCAAATTTTCAAAATTTTTTGGTTGAGCTACGACCAGTCCTAGAGACTGCTCGACTGGTCGTGTGAATAGTGCACAACTCGTTCACGACCAGTCCAACAGCTACGACTCAAACTCCAGCAACTATTCCTGGTTCCTCGTGACTAGTCGTGGGCATGTCACGACTAGTCGTGGAGGTCTCTCGACCGGTCGTGAAGTGCCTACGACCAGTCGTGGAACGGTTTTATCCGATCGCGCTCAAAATTTCAAAAATCAGTTCGTCCTATGACCAGTCGTAGTGTCCACAGGACCAGTCGTAGACGTGATTTCTGCAACTATAAATAGACCACGATTTTCAGAGTTTGATATCCAATTCGAGTAAAATCAAAGCATCACTCTAAGAGATAAGTTTGTAATCTTCTTAAGCAGGATTATGCATATTTAATATTCTCTTTTTGTTAGCTTTTTATGTTTGATTTTATTTCTGCATTCCAATCTGATTTAAAAGAGGAATTGTGATATTCTACTTCTTGGAATCAAAATCAAATAGAGCTACCCCAACTTGATTTAATTTAAAATCAATTAGAACCTAGAACCATTTCAAAGTGAGTGTGGACATTAAACTTCTATATTCAAACTTCTACTCCGATTTGGTTCTTCTAGGCTGCAACAAAAGGAGAATTCCAGGTATTTTACATTTGTGTAAATCTTTTGTTTTTGGTTTCTTTTGAGATTAAGCCAGAAAAATCTCATTGTTTTAGTTATCTGAGGTGATCCAGGAAACTCAGAGTGTAGGGTTTTTTGAATTGTGTAAGCCCACTTGAAAGACACAATTGTAAGGGTTTTAGGTGAACCTGAGTAAAACCAATTTCATAGTGAATGCTAATATCCACTGTGTGAGGATATTAGGAGTGGAGTAGTAAGTTGTGTGGCTGTTGTTTAACAGTTGGTGTACACACAGGCGAACCACTATAACTCTTTGTGTTTTGTGGACGTGTGGTTTAATTTCTATATCTTTTATCATTCAATATATTGGGATGTATTTGTGGATGTGAATGTTGTAATCTTTTACATTTCAAGCATTGTGGGGAATGTTGTAATAACTTAAATTTAATTTTCTTGTTATTTATCTATTTATTCCTCTGTATCAAGTTTGAGTTTTTGATACAAAGACCTTTCTAGGAATCAGGTTGTCCTACCATAAACCTTAGTTTTTGGTGTAAGGTTCCTTAGAACAACATTTGTATCAATTTCTCAATACTCATACATTTGAGGTTGCTTTGCATTTCAGTATTGTGCATTGATTATAGTGCTATCTTTCCTTTATTTGTTTAAATTTTGTTGTTATCATTTTAATTTAGCATAGTCCTATTCACCCCCCTCTAGGACATATAGCTTGGCCTTTTCAAGTGGTATCAAAGCCTAATAGCTCGTTCTAATTGTTATATTTTTGAATTTATTTCCTGAGCTAATCGATCTAAGCTATTTATAAGATGTCAAATTTTGATAGCCTTTCAATCACTAGGCCTCCACCATTTGATGGCACCAATTATGCTTCTGAAAAACCAGAATGAGGATTTTCTTAAAAACCATGGATGAGAGCGTGTGGCAAGTCACAGTGACTGAATGGACTCCTACCATTGAAGTAACTGGTATCGATGGATCCAAATCTATGAGAATTACACCTTACTTCTCTTGGACCATACTTCAGAAAAGTTAGAGTAGTGCAAATGTAAAAGCACTAAATGCAATCACTTGCGCACTATCACTGGATGAATTCAAAAGAATTATATCCTGTGATTCTGCAAAGCAAGCCTGGGATATTTTAGAAATGACACACGAGGGAACATCAATTGTCAAGAAATCTAAAGTCCAAATCCTCACAACCAAATTTGAGGAAATGCGTATGGAAGAAAATGAAATGTTCATGGACTTCTATACAAGATTGAATGACATTATGAACTCTATGTGGGGTCTTGGTGATAAAATTCTAGAAAGTAAAATATGTGCAAAAATACTATGCTCACTTCCTGAACGGTTCAATTCTAAGGTAACTGCGATCCAGGAACTTCGTGATACGGATAATATGAGGGTAGAAGAATTAGTTAGCTCTTTACACACTTATGAGTTAACTTTTAAAGCTCCTAAAGGTAAATATATCGCTCTTAAATCTTCTAAAAATGTTTTTTAAGAAAATAATAGCAATTCTGATTTAGAAAACTCTGAAGATGATATGACCCTTTTTGCAAAAAAGTTTTACAAAAATTTCAAAAGTAAAAAGAGGGTTGATTTTCAAAAATCTAATGATAAGAAGAAATCTAAACCTAAAACTTGAAAATCTTTAAAAGACAGTCAGTGTTACAACTGCCATGAATATGGGCATTCAGCGAACAGGTATCCTAAAAAGGACAAACCTAAAAAGAAAGGAATGTTGGCTACTTGGGATGAATCCTCTGACTTTGAAGCCTCTTCTGAATCAGAAGATTCTGAAAGCGAGTCGGGCAGTGAAGTTAAAGCCCTTATGACTCTAGCCAAGTTCACTTTTTCAGATCATGATGATTCAACTAGTGAAGAAAATCTGAATAGTGATCATGAAAATGAAGATGATCTTCAAGATACTTATAATGCCCTTTACAAGGAGAGTTGTAAAATTGCTTTTAAACTTAAACTTCATAAAGAAAAGTTTTTAAAGCTTAAAGAAGATTTTGATTCTCTTGTTTTAGAAAATCTCATTTTCAGATTGTTTTGAAAAGACTAAATATGATTTAGATTACAAAACCTCCCTTATTGAAAATATTAAATCTGAAAATGAAAAACTTAAACTTGAAGTCTCTTCACTTTTGAGTTTAAAGGATTCATGGAGATATGCCCAAGGTGATTCAAAGTTAGAAAAACTTTTATCTGTATCAAGAAAATATGGCGACCAATCTGGTTTGGGCTACGATAGGAACATTCCTCCTAAACAGAAGAATACTCCTCCTAAGTTTGTGAAAGGAGAGTCTTCAAACTCAAAAGGGAATAATTTAAATCAAAAATTTTCTAAAAATGCTAAAACTTATCAATCTTTCAAACCTAAAAGTAATCATATCAACTATAAAAATCAGAATCGAAACCCTTTAGCTGAAAAAATAGTTGATTTACTTAAGGAGCTCTCAAAATCTAACTCAGTGGGTCATTCTTACAACAACTACTAACATAAGAAGACCAACTATACTCCTAAACCCAAAACGGTTATGAAATGGGTTCTTAAGGTTACTTGTTTGGTTGCCCACATGGCTTTCAAAGCTACAAGTCATTCAAAGTGGTACTTAGACAGTGGATGCTCAAGGCACATGACTGGTGATAAAGGTCTATTCACTAATCTTAAAGACATGGCTGATGGTTCAGTCACATTTGGTGTTGGTAGCAACTGCAGGATTATTGGACAAGGTACGATTCAACTCTTTAACCTTCCCTTATTTGAGAATGTTTTATACGTTGAAGGGTTAAAACACAATCTGTTAAGCATATCTCAAATATGCGATAACAATCATAGCATAAAATTTACTAACCAAGGTTGTGAAATTTTAAACAAAAAAGGTTCTGTAATATTAACTGGTCGTAGAACTTCTGAAAATTGCTACATCGTAAGCTCATTTAATCAATCGTGTTACATGGTCCATACCGATGAAACTGAGTTATGACATAAATGCCTTAGACATGTACACTACCGCAATTTGTATAGATTGAGCAAAAGAGAACTGATAAGAGGTCTACCTAAACTGCAGAAAATAGAAAAAATATGTAGCGAATGCCAGATTGGCAAGCAAACTAGGAGTACCCACAAAAAGGTGAACTCCAATGCCAGATCAAAACCGCTCGAGCATCTTCATATGGATCTTATAGGACCAACCAGGACGGAGAGTCGAGGTAGCAAAAAATATATACTAATAATCATGGATGATTCTCTTCTTAAGGGATAAATCAAAAACCCTTGATGAAGTAAAAAGAGTTCTTAAACGAATCCAAATGAAAAAAGGTTCCCAAGTCTGTAAGATCCGTAGTGATCATGGATCAGATTTGAGAATATCAGTTTTGAGATATTTTGTTGCGATCAGGGAATATCACATGAATTCTCTGCGCCCAAAACAACACAATAAAATGAAATTGTTGAAAGAAAAAATAAAGTGCTTCAAGAAATGGCAACTGTAATGTTGAATAGTATGAAGCTCCCTAAAAATCTTTGTGCTGAAGCTGTAAATACTGTATGCTATATAATCAACCGAATTTATACAAATAAAACTTATAATAAAACGGCTTATGAAATGTGCTACTGTCAAATACTTTCAAGCTTTTGGCAGTAAGTGCTATATTTTACGTGACCGTGAAAATCTGGGCAAGTTTGACACTAAAAGTGATGAAGGGATCTTTTTGGGATATGCCTTAAACAGTCGAGCGTATCGAATACTGAATAAGAGGACCGGTGTAATTCAAGAATCTATTAATGTGGTCATTGACGATCACTTGAATACACCTGCCTCAAGTTCAGATAATGATGAAGTTCTTCTAATTGACAAACCAGATACTTCATCAAGTTGAAATAACTCTGAACTGAGGACTGTTAAAGATCGTCCAACCACTCAAATTCTTGGAAACCCTCTCACTGGTGTGCGTACTCATAGACAACTAGATATATGTAATTACATATGCTTTACATCCCAGATAAAATCGGCTAATGTAAAAGATGCTCTTATTGACGAACACTGGATTGTTGTAATGCAAGAAGAGCTTAACCAATTTGTGAGAAATGATGTTTGGTATCTTGTTCCTAGACCTAAAGATAAACATATTATCGAAACTAAGTGGATTTTTAAAAATAAGTCTGATGAACTTGGTAATATAATTCAAAATAAGGCTAGAGGGTACACTCAAATTGAAGGCATTGATTATAATGAAACCTTTGCCCCAGTAGCTCGTCTTGAATCAATCAAACTATTTATATCCATTGCTTGCTTTAGAAATTTCAAAATTTATCAAATAAATGTAAAGAGTGCTTTCTTAAATGGCAATCTGCATGAAGAAGTTTATGTTGAACAACCAACGAGTTTTGAAGACCCTAAGAATGTTGATCATGTCTATCGCCTAAAAAAGGCTCTCTACGATTTGAAACAAGCTCTCAAGGCATGGTACGAAAAATTGACTAAGTTTTTACTAAGTCATAATTTTCAAATAAAAGTGTTGATAAGACTCTTTTTGTTAAGAAACATACCGATCAAATCTTAATAGTGCAAATCTATGTTGATGATATTATTTATGGATCTACATGTACTAACATGACTGTTGAGTTTGCAGATTTAATGAAATCTAAGTTCGAAATGAGCATGGTTGGGGAATTGAAATATTTTCTAGGGTTGCAAGTAAAACAACAACCTGATGGTATCTTTATTTCTCAAACCAAATATGCTCTGAACTTAGTTAAAAAGTTCAGTTTTGAGAATAAGAAAAATTTTGATACTCCTATGAGTACAACACTAAGACTCTCAAAGGACTTTACAGGTAAAAGTATAGATCCTAAATTATATCGTAGTATAATTGATACTTTACTTTATTTAACTGCAAGTAGACCTGATATTGCTTTTAGTGTTGGTATTTGCGCTAGATATCAATCTGACCCTAAAGAGTCTCATCTAACTGCTGTTAAGAGGATTATGCGATATGTCGCAAGTTTAGCTAATTTGGATCTTTGGTATCCATATCATACTAGTGTTCAATTGGTTGGGTACACAGATGTTGATTGGGCTGGTAATATCGATGATAGGAAATCAACCAGTGGTGGTTGTTTCTATATTGAAAATTATTTAGTTTCTTAGTTTAGCAAGAAGCAAAGTTCCGTATCGCTCTCAACTGCTGAGGCTGAATACATCGCAGCTGGAAATGCATGTACTCAGCTTGTATGGATGAATAGAATGTTAAACAATTACGGGATTGCACAGGATTCAATGGTTTTATATTATAATAATTCCAGTGCAATAAATATATCTAAAAACTCAATCCAACATTCACGAACCAAGCACATTGACATTAGATATCACTTCATTCGTGAATTAGTGGAAGAAAAGACAATCTCTTTGTATTACATTCCAACCGAGACTCAACTTGCTAACATTTTCACTAAACTGCTTGACAAAAGTAGGTTTAATAAATTGAAATTTGATCTTGGTATGTGCAATTTAAATTTATTATTCATGCATTTCTGTATTATAGTTTATATACGTATTAAATTATAATTTTAAATTTTAGAATTATGTGAAGAATGCATGTTTTTGTCTTTGTATGACCAGTCAAGGACGTGCTCGACCAGTCGAGGACGTCCCATAACCAGTTGTGTAGCGCACTGGATCTTTTAATTTGGAAAAAAAACCTTTCTTCCTCATTTCCTCTTTTTTCTCCAATGGGCCGTAGCACGACTGGTCATACCCATCTTCTTGATTCTTCAAAGTTAGTTCATTATTTTCATTTTTCTTGTGGATTCAAGTGTATATCACTTCATTTTCTTCCTTGGAGTGCTTGATTTCAAGTTTCCTTGATGTTTTTGGGGTTTTCTTTTCCAAAATCTATTTTTGAGAAAACTCATTCCACATCTTTTACAACTCTTTGCTTCTTTAATTTTCGAGTTGCAAATGGATGCTAGAGGCAGAAAGAAGAGTTCACGTGGTCCTTCAATATCTAGATCAACACCTTTAACAAGGCGTCATCTTCGGTCACCCGAAGATGATCCCTCCTATGTGCGGGATCTACGATTGCGCAATGTTATTGTTGAGCGACCTGTGGATATTGAACACATTGCTCCTTTTGAACTCCTTACACTTTTTCAAGCTGTAGGATGGGATAACATTCTACATTGGGGTAGGCCGGCATACCAGTCTATTGCGCAGGCTATGTTTGCGTGTATTTCTGAATTTTCAACTGAGAATTTAACGTTTTCAATTGCAACTAGAGAAGGTCTATTTGAAATAGACCGTCATTTGATTTCTGCTCTAATGGACATACCTGTTAATGACGAGGGTATTTCTATTCATACTCTAGCTGACAAACCATCGGAATCAGAAAAAAGTGTGCTTACTAGAGCGTTGTGTAATATAGATGCACAATGGACTCACAAGGGGAGTGCGCTTGCTTCCAAGTACTTGTTACCCAGATACAGGGTTCTTCACAGAATATTTATTTCAAATCTGTATCCGCATTCTGGTAACAAAACCAAACTCACCACTTTCATGGTTCGGATTTTGCATTCCGTCATCTCTGGTACTAAAGTTTGTCTTCCTTCTCTAATTTGTCATTCTATCATTCAATTTCGTCTCCATCCTGGACACAGTGATATTCCTTTTGCATATCTTATGACTGTGTTAGCCACTCATATGTTAGTTGTTATGCCGGTTGGAGAGGCTCATATTCATCACCTTATTTTCAACAATTCAAATATCAGTAAGACGAAATTGGGATTGGCTCCTGGACAAGTGAATGTGGGTGGTGGTAGTGCTGAATAAGTGAATGAAGAAGAAGGTGGTGATCTACCTCCTGATGATATAAATATGGATGATATCTTCAATGAGATTAATCAGATTCTGAGGCTGACCCTGATTATCAGCCTTCTGATTTTAATGAGAGGTTGCATTCTCTTGAGGAACAGGTAGCTCAAATACGTGTAAACCCGAATTCTCAATTTGCTTATATGCGCAAATATATGAGACGCTTGAACAAGGGTTTACACCAAATTGATCCATCTATTCTTGCTCCCTCTTCTGAATCTGATTGAATATTTTTCTCATATGACCTGTAATAACTCTTATGATACTTTGCTTTCTTTCAGTTTTTGACTGACTTTGGATGAAATTGGGTTGTGTTGGTTTATGAACTTGGCTTATGATGATTTATGTTGAATGAGTTATGATGATTTATCTTGACTAGTTTGCTCCCTTATGCCTCTCTTGTTTCCTTTCCTATTCCGTATCTTAATTGTTTCCTTTGTCTAATTGTGACAAAAAGGGGGAGAATGGTTTGTCATTATTGCTTATGGATATGGACATGGATTGTGCTACTCAGGGGGAGTAAGTAAAGTAATGTTGTTTTTTTTTTCATGATAGTATGTTCTGGTTATTATAACTGGTGCATGATTCTTTATTGAACATATAATGCTACTCTTATTTTTAATGGAGTGTGTTTTGGCACAAATTTGACAAAGGGGGAGATTATAAGTGCTATGGTTATTTGCTCCGTTGATTGTCAAATTTTGTTGTGCCAAAACCACAGTCTGTGACTTGTGTAGCACATTGATATATATGTTCAAGGTAATGCATCACATGTATAAGGACAATGCTTCAAGTCAAGAACAAAGATCTACTTCAAGAAATGCAAGATCAACTATATTGTTCTCTTTTGTAAGCTTCAGTGTTTTAAAGATACATCGAAAGACGAGATCTTGTTCATGACCCAAGGTGAAGTATAGCTCAAGTACTACAAATTCAAGCTTCAAAAGATCTCAAGTTCAAGCTTCATCATGTGTCGAGATCTCAAGCTTCATGACCTTCAAAGATCATCCATCATCTGAAGAATAAAAGGTTCAATGTTCATAATTCATGTTTAAGGTATGAATGACCTTAGATTGACCTTAGGGTTGTTCATTTTGAATACATAATTCAAATTGAATTACTTTATAAATGTTTGGTCTGTTCTTTGACTAGTCCTGGACTCTGTTCGACTAGTCCTAGCATTGGCTCGACCAGTCCAAAATTCCACGACCAGTCCTAAGTTGTTACAAATTTTCAGAATTTTTTTGTTGAGTTACGACTAGTCCTGGAGACTGCTCGACCGGTCATATGAATAGTGCACGACTCGTTCACGACCAGTCCAGCAGCTACGACTCAAACTCCAGCAACTATTCTGGTTCCTCACGACTAGTCGTGGGCATGTCACGACCAGTTGTCGAGGTCTCTCGACCGGTCGTGAAGTGCCTACGACTAGTCATGGAACGGTTTTATTTGATCACGCTCAAAATTTCAAAAATCAGTTCATCCTACAACCAGTCGTAGTGTCCACAGGACCAGTCGTAGACGTGATTTCTGCAATTATAAATAGACCATGATTTTCAGAGTTTGATATCTAATTCAAGTAAAATCAAGGCATCACTCTAAGAGATAAGTTTGTAATCTTCTTAAGCTAGATTGTGCATATTTAATATTCTCTTTTTATTAGCTTTTTATGTTTGATTTTGTTTCTGCATTCTAATCTGATTTGAAAGAGGAATTTTGATATTCCACTTCTTGGAATCAAAATCAAATAGAGCTACCCCAACTTGATTTAATTTAAAATCAATTAGAACCTAGAACCATTTCAAAGTGAGTGTGGACATTGAACTTCTATATTCGAACTTCTACTCCGATTTGGTTCTTCTAGGCTGCAACAAAAAGGAGAATTCCAGGTATTTTACATTTGTGTAAATCTTCTGTTTTTGGTTTCTTTTGAGATTAAGCCAGAAAAATCTCATTGTTTTGGTTATCTGGGGTGATCAAGAAAACTCAGAGTGTGGGGTTTTTGAATTGTGTAAACCCACTTGAAAGACACAATTGTGAGGGTTTTAGGTGAATAGTGAACGCTAATATCCACTGTGTGAGGATATTAGGAGTGGAGTAGCAAGTTGTGTAGCTGTTGTTTAACAGTTGGTGTACACATAGGCGAACCACTATAACTCTTTGTGTTTTGTGGATGTGTGGTTTAATTTCTATATCTTTTATCATTCAATATATTGGGATGTATTTGTGGATGTGAATGTTGTAATCTTTTACATTTCAAGCATTGTGGAGAATGTTGTAATAACTTAGATTTAATTTTCTTGTTATTTATCTATTTATTCCTCTGTATCAAGTTTGAGTTTTTGATACAAAGACCTTTCTAGGAATCAGGTTGTCCTACCATAAACCTTGCTTTTTAATGTAAGGTTGTCCTTTAGAACAACATTTGTATCAATCTCTCAATACTCATACATTTGAGGTTGCTTTACATTTCAGTATTATGAATTGATTATAGTGTTATCTTTCCTTTATTTGTTTAAATTTTGTTGTTATCATTTTAATTTGGCATAGTCCTATTCCCCCCCTCCCCCCCCCCCCCCCCCCCCCCCCCCCCCCCCCCTAGGACATATAGCTTGGCCTTTTCACAATCACAACATTTTCTTCAAACCCTCATGATAAGTGTGAGTTATCTATTTCCAGGCAACCAACTGACACAGACACGAATGAAGGCAACGAATCTAGATTGCAATTAATGGCTGACTGGCAAAGGCGGGGTGTCCACTCTCTTTGGCATTCGGTTGCACACAACCTCTGCCAAAAAGGGACATTTGTAGACACCCCACCCTAGGCTAATAAGCTAATTGAGTTTGAATGGATGGATGGACAACCGAACCCCAATCCTAAATCCTAACCATAGAAGCCTAAACCCTAAGAACCCCAATCCTAAACCCTAACCATAGAAGCCTAAACCCTAAGAACCCCAATCCTAAACCCTAAACTCAGCCCATTCAACCCAGTCGACCCAGTCAACCTAATCATCCTAACCCTAAACCCTAGGAACCTAAAACCCTAAAGCCTTGAGTCGGCTTGGTGAGTCAACTCGATTAATTCACTGAGTCAACTCACACGGTCAGCCTACAAAACCCCACAACCCAGTCAACTCACCTAGTTAAGCCCAAAACCAAGCCTGAACCCAAGCCCCAAACCAAGCTCAATTGGAGAAACGGTCGAAACCTCAAAGCAACAACCCTCACAGTAGAGCATTCTTAGATGGTGTTGCCTGGCAAAGTTAGAGTCCAAGTGGGGACCAACAGCATTCAGGTTGCCGTTGACCACATGGCACTCCCCTTCTTTGGGGCAACATCCCTCAAGCACATAGAACTTTCCTTTTTCAAGTTCTAAGTGTGTGGTTCATGTGTATTTACTCCGATGCCCATCTCATTACCCAAAATTATCCTTTTACCACCTCATCTAACCCATGAGATGATGCCATATGACAATCTCCAATCACATCCCTTCAACAACCTTTTGCTCCTATGATCACCGGGAATTACTAAAAAAATCGGGTTGAGAGACTATAAATAACCAAATTCTCTTCTTATTTCAAGTATTACAAATCATCAAGAAGAAGTCAAAGAAGCATCCCTCCACCAAGGAGAGTGAGAGTGAGAGAGAAAGAGAGAGAGAGAGAGCCCAACCCTAGTCTAGCCTAGTCAAACCAGATTTCGAGCCTCCTAAGCCACCTAAGTTCAAATATGAGCCACTCAATCTATCATTGCAACACTATCGTTCATCTAAATGTTCAAGCCTTTATTAGTCTCATCGGATTAGCGCATTAGAATCGTGCAACATTCATTCCCCTCTCAACCTCGTTGCTCCTCATATATATCAACATCATAGTGCATTTTTCACTGTTTTCTCACACCTGACTGGTGGGTGTATGTACTATGGCTTGCCAATAAAATCAGATCTTGCCCATCAAAAACCGTAGCCAATTAGCCGTTGTTTTATCATATACATTGCATTCCATAATTTTCCATCGTATCTAACTAGCGGGAGTATGTTCTGATAGCTGCTGATATAATCGCAACAGGTCCATCAGAAACCTTAGCCGGTTGGTTGTCGTTTTATCATAAGCATCAATGCAACATAAGTCTCTCATACATATATACTTTACGCCTCACACTTGATCGTTTCGAACGTATGGTATGTGGCTTGCCAATATAGTCAGATCTTGCCCATCAGAAATTCGAATCTATCAATCACTGGTATCATTGCATCACATTACATTTTCTGCACACGAGAACTACCCTTATTCTTTAGAAACTAGCCAAATCTTGTAAAGTAAAAAAGTAGATCTCCCGTACTCTCAGGGAATCTGCCCTCTAGCGTCCACAATGGATAACCTATATCAAGGTGGGCCCCACATGAAGACAAATCACATCAAAGGTTGCCACTAATGATGGACGGTCCACATTAAAGGTAGGCCCCACATGATGGACACCCCACATCCAATGTTCGACACGATGGGCTGCCTACATCCAAGGTGGCACCGCATGACAGATAGCCCACATGGCTAAGGTGGGCCCAACATAATGAACAACCCACATCAAAGGTTGGCCCCACGTGATGAGAGTTAGGGATTAAGGGTGAACGAAACAAAATTAAGGAATAAGTAGTTACGCAACGTTAGAAACCAAACATTCTTTCTTACTTTTTGGCTTACGTTTAACAAACATACTTAACAAAATAACTGGAAACCAAGGTGAGCTCCTTGAGATGTGAGTAGCTGATGTAAACTAACTTACCATCCAAATAAGCCCTAAGCAGAAAAATGAGCACTATTTTAGGCGTGTGTGGACGTGACACATGTACGAGTTTTGAACCCATCATCAAATTAGTACATGTGGCTGCCTGTGAAGGCGCTGAGCTCTACACTCATGCAGACCTAAGTCAACTTCCATGCCACACTTGATTTCTTCTTTGAGTACTGCGAGCCTTGGCTGTCTAGCTCCAACTGAGGGCGGTGATGGCTCTTGTAGTCCGCTTGACCCCACAACACGAGCCCAACCTGACTTTAGACTGGGCTTGGTTAGGCACAAGCCCATTTTAACCCAACCCAGCCCAACTGACTTTAAATTCTCCAATCTGCCGTTCCAAAATCCTGAGTTGGGTAATTCATTTATATCTTAAATGCAAACAGCTGGTTTCATTAATTTAAAATGTTTACTTTTTGTGTGTACGTTCAAGTAATCAATGGAAATGCATAAACATATAAGTGGGAAAGAGGGTTTTGACAATTTTCAGCGTTGGAAGTGGGAAGGGTCAGGTGGAGTCCACCCCAACAACTTTTTTGCTTTATTATTATTATTATTTTTCACTCTCGGGTCTGGACTTTGTTATACTACTCGCATGTTGGGCTTTAGGCGAGCTTGGACCTTGACCTTTCTTGGTTTAGGCTTATTGTAGCCCGACCCAAACCATTGCCATTGCCAGCCTTTTTCTCCGGTTGGTTCAACTGTCGAGCTCATGCGAACTCCCCATGAGGTCGAGCTGTGTGGGCCCCACCATGATGTTTGTCGAACATCAACACCGTGCATTTGATGGGTCCCATTTAAATCATGGAATATCCCAAAAATCAGCCCAATACGGAACTCAGACATATAAAATCACTTGATGGGGCCACCTAAAATTTGGATGCATCTGAAACTTGGTCTGACCCCTCATCCAAGTGGGACACACATAATGGATGGGCTGAATTTGTGAACCACATCTCGGTGGGCCCAAAAAATAATTATGAATGTTTTAATGGAGGGTAACCTAAAATATAGAAAATCACTTGGTGGGGTCCACCTGAAATTTGGATGCATTTGAAATTTGGTCTGACTCCTCATCTAAGTGGGACACACATAATGGATGGGCTGGATTTGTGAACCACATCTCGGTAGGCCCAAAAAATAATTATGAATGTTTTAATGGAGGGTAACCCCTCTCAACTTTTGTATGTGGTGTGGTCCACAAAAGTCACGGATTGACTTGATTTTAAATCCCTAGGTCCACTATGGAATGGTGCATCTGACTGATGGGGTAGATGTTCGACATACATTATGGTGGGGCTCAACAGCCCGGCCTCATGGGGAGTTCCCATGAGCTCGAATATATATATATATATATATATATATATATATATATATATATATATCAGATTGCTCAGCTGCTAACTAGGCACGGAACTTGTGCGAACTTTTTTTTTTGCTTGGCTGGAATAAGATCCAAATAGTTGTGGCCCTAGCCCAATCTAGGATTTTTCTTTCTTTTTTGGTACACGCCATCCACAACAATTCTCTGCAAATGAATAGTTTGGATTATTAAAACATGGCCAGAGACCAATCTCTTTGAACTGCAACCGTCTTAAACCATCCATTCTTCATGTAGATTGTGGCCTACACATGATGCAAGGACCGGGCCATTCATCATTAGCTAAACCCAAATACTGGGGCTAAATTTCAATGTCGGGCCCAACCCTTCGGGCAAGTTTAGGGGCGTAGGCCTTCGCCGGACAGGACCAAGCTAGGCTATCCAGGCAAAGTAACACCACCATCTCCAATCATTAATCAGGTCCAGCCATCACATGCTCCAATCTTGGACTACCCACTGGTCGAGTCAACCTATCTGACTCGAGGTTCTAAAAGATGGATGGTTCTGATCGATTAGAAAGGAAATGTAGAATCATCAATCTAAACCATCCATCAAGATGCCATGAACCCTTTAAAGAATAGCTCATCATCAATCTAAACCATCCATTAAAGCCTTGTCCCAGCAAACAAAGACTAGCCCATACATCTCCAGAATCACTTGGATCCAATCAATGGTTACGAGAAGAAGAAAATAGCTCATGTCCAACCAGCAACAAGCCATCAAACACACGTTTTGGAATTTCCAACCTCTGAGTGGAAAGTGGAAATTTGCATCCCAGGGCTGGAACAGCCAAATACTGAAAATCAAAATGGATCGTGCTTTGTGGCAGATCTGCTTTGTGGCAGATCCAAATGATAGAAGATAAGGTGTGGAAGGTCATCAAATACCTAAAATACAGAGCAGACCGCATCATTAACGTCAAAATACTCTCCATAACAGCCTGACCATATTTATGCTCCCAATGAACTATCACTGTCTATAGAGAAATGGAAAAGAATCACTCCCTCACAATGAAAACACAGGAGAAATTTCCATAAAAGAAGAACATTGACATCAACTTACAAGGAAAGATGAAATGCTGTAGAGGATTCAAGGCCACTCAGAGAGAGAGAGAGAGAGAGAGAGTCACTCCCTTGCTGCAATGAAAACACAGAAATTTCCACAAAAGAAGAACATTTACATCAACTTATGAAGAAAGATGAAATGCTGTGGAGGATTCAAGGCCACTCTAAAGCAGGGACGTAGACATTGGGTTAGCGAAAAAATGCTTTCGGAACACCGATGCGGGTCTGCTTCTGAGCTGGCTTCCGACTAGGCTTCCAAGTATAGCTGGGGGGTTGCTGGAAGTAGTTTGATGCATTTCCCTCACAGTGAGGTGATTGTCTAAAACCAACAGTTCCAACAGCTTTCTGCAGCTCTGGAAAAAGGTTCAAAGCGATGCATCAGAAAATCCACTCGAGCATCATTGTATATGAAAAATCATCTATGATAAAAGTAAAAAATGAAAAGAAAACAAGCAGCGTAATAAAATTTTGAAATAAATTGCAAAATAAACATGATAGACTGTAATGGTGTTGGCAGCACTGATGGCCACTAACGAAATCATTGACAGGTAACCCAACAAAATTTTCCAGGTGATTATTTTGGGCAATTGCCTTCTTTTTAATTTTTCGTTTTCTCATAATTTTTTATTGGGGAAATGAGTTTACTATAAAGATGGTGAAATAAGTAGAATGCAACCATTATGGAAATAATGGATAAAAAGAACTAGCAACTAAAAAAGAAATGAGAGAGTGAGAGAGAGCCTTACTTTCCTAGAGCTAGCTAGGCATTATTTTGCTTACAGTAAGGGAGAGCTTCCAAGGTTCCGTTTTCCAACATGATACCCATGACATGGTAACACTGGATTTGAAAATAATTTTCATTTTGATCATTTCTTTTTTAATTGATCTAATCCATTTTGGAACAAACCACCTGATAATATGTTTTACTTGGCCTAAAAAAAGTAATCATTCTTGATAAAGTTGGTTGATTAAGACAAAATTGTATCCTTTGGGAACCGTAAAGCACCTTTGGATGCATACGGTTCAAAAATTAAAAATGAGTCTTCTTTTAAGGGAGGCAATGAGCCAGTGGATCACTTAGTGATGCAGACATCAGCGGTGCACCCTTTAGAGAGTACCAGAGGAGGAGGCGTTGCCGACAGAGTACCAGAGCAGAGGAGTTGATGTAGATGGACTCTGAGTCCATCGGACTCATTTTCTGACTCGTTACGAGTGCAGGAGCATCATGATCGCACCCTAACCGCAGGCCCATGGGGCGGATTTCACACCCTGTCGCGTGGGTGTTTTAGTTTTAGACGTCTTTTTGTTCTTTTCCTTATTTTCATGGCCTTTAGTGCACTTTTTGTTTTGTTTTATTTTATTTTATTTTTTTTTTTTTTTTTTGTTTTTTTTTTCCGTGGTTTATATATACACTATGATAAACCCTATTTTATGATGGATGAATGAGAATTCGTATGCTTTCTTCCTCTTTTACCAAAGAGATTGAGGTTTCAGAATTGGCCTTGAGTGTTGAGGATTGCACTCCAGTTTTAGATTTTCCTTCTTTCTAGGTCTTCGAGGTGCAGGAAAAGGTACGAATCAGATGTCTTCTTTTCTTTGATGCCCTAAAATCTATACTCCCTTTCATCTCGAACCCATCTCTTCTTCATCTCTTTCGTTCCTCTTTGGATATTCCATTTTGGTTTGAACTGAAAAGATGAATGGTTAGTCAAGAGAATCGGATCCAAACTTGACTGTGGACGTGCTTATGCTAGATTTGGGATATCCTCATATCCCCAAGTCCCTTTTTTTTTTATATACTATTTACATGATTTTATGCTAAGGGGCATGATCCTAACGGAATGATTTCATCTCAGTTTTGAAATTTGCTTAATCCCCTTGATTGAAAACAGTTAGTTGATTAATTTTATTATTTGAATCTCTTCGATCTGATTATACATGCATCTAGGGTTAGGCCATCACATGTCCCTGCATCACTCATACATTTCAGATTTGACTCGTCTATGTCGACTCTGATTAGACCCAATTAGCCCCAATCAGGTTAAACAACACGAGTCAGCCAGATGAGCCAACCCCCAACTAGGCAAGTTGCGATTCAACTCAAGACTGGATGAGTCAGCCCAAGTCGCTGAGTCTTAAACCCATGAATGAGTCAAGTTAGTCCACAAGTCAATGGGCCCAACCTAATTTTGAGGCTGGGTTTGGGCCAAGCTAAATGGGTAGCAGGTTGGGTTTGGGCTGGAAATGTTGTCTACTTTAAGTAAATGGCTCTGGTTTAGTTTGAGAACTACCCAACCGACCCACCCATATAGGCTATCAATACGTTGGGCTGGATGACCCAGCTCATAACCCGAAACAAAATAATGATAGCAAACATACATATATGCATATATGTGTGTATTCAATAATTGGGTCAGGCTGGGCATAGCTTGAGTCCCAAATTCCATTCTAACCTGAGTTAGGTCATGCTGTGCTAAATGTTTCGAGTTACGTTATGGGGTTGAGCCAAAATTCTTAGCTTGTTTAGTAAATGGGTCACGCTTGGCTAACAATGACTAGACCCAAACCCAACCCATTGCTACCCTAACCTTTTCTTTTAATCATCTGTAAAAGGAATACACAGGAAAAAAATATATAGGCAAAAGAAAATTAAGGTAAGAAAGAAAAAGGCAAAATATCAATAGGCCACAATACCAAGTAAAAAGATGTTAAATGCCATACAAAAAGGTGTTGGAGACATTTTACTACTTTTCTTTTACATAGGAATAAGGCAAAATACCTGAGGATTCAAAACATCCATTCGATTGATAATATTGTCCTGTCAGCACCACAAAAAGAAACTATTAGAGTAACCCCAATAATAACTAATCTTTCCCTAAGAATAATAATGTTTTCATCAAGAATGTTTATAGACTAACTCAAGGTATGGCCCTTGATAGAGTGTAATGGCATAACATGATTCATGTGGCTTACCCCAATTAATTGGGATAAGGCTTAGATGATGATGTGATGATTATGTTAATAATGTTGAGTTCCTTAGGGCAGTTCTTGAATATAAGAAAAATCATGGCTAATTGTCCTCAGCAATTTCATTGTGAATTTAAAGAAGAGGAGTGTTCACATGTCCACCATTTTTTCTTTAAAGGTAACAATACTTTACTAGAAAAAGACATGACAAAGAAGGAAATCCAAGGCAAATTACACCAGTTACCAATTGAAAGAAAAAATGTTACACTCATTGATGGCCTTTGTGCTCAAGGCCCGGCCCATTACATCTAACTTTGCCCTTCTAATGACCTCCAACACTGTCCCATTTTGAATTCAAAACTATCGACTATTCCATAGAGTCCAAATGCCTGACAAAAGGGCTAGCTTCCATGTCATCCTTCTTCTTTTTCTCTTTCTTTTTTTCCCCCCAACCCCAAACCCCATGCTATGCTAGGAAGAAACCATCAATGGACCTCTATAGCACTAACGACACTTTGAATGAGTCAAAGAATCTCTCACACACGCAAGGTATTCAAAACCGGTTACGTAACGGCCGTAACGACCATTATGTAACGGTAACAGTCATAACCATTACACATTATAGGGTCGAAACGGCCATTAAAAAAAAAAAAAACAGGCCATAACGGTCCTGTAACAGTTTTTTCAAAAAAATAAAAAACGGCCATAACGGCCGATATAGGAGCCGTTATGGCCCGTAACATAACGGTGACGGTGGTGGCCGTTATGGCCACCGTTACCGTTTTGGAACACCTTGCACACACGTCTCTCACAAAAAAGTAGTGGATAAATAGGTGATTACTCAACTCTACATTTTGCATGCACATCACACATAGATTGGGGATCACCATTATTTTCTTTTGAAGATTATCTATTATAAGCACCTTGTTATTGCCAACTAGCCAGGGAGGGGGGTGGCTTCCGTAGATAATGAACCATGTATCAACTTGTGGAAGGAACAGACTGAAAATTCCACACCATCACATCCCTCTCACCCAAAGAAGGACAGTGGCACTTAAGTTGCCCCAAGAGCCGAATATAATTGTCCACTTCTTTATTTGTCAAGTTTCTCTGACATGGAGGAGACCCAACTGCTACTTCAACAAAAACAGAGAAGCGTTGAACAATGGGAATATTCGCATGCATCCAATGTTTAGAGTATCAGTATGATAGTATCATTCCATGTAATGATGATAAGGGATATAAAAACATATATCATTATCACCAATATCATCGCGGATACTCAAAAAAATATTGTTGTTTGGGGGAAACATTAGGAAAATGTTGGGAAAAATGTGAAATTTTTCAATGAAACTTTGGGAGATGTTAAAAGCACATGTTTACCCATTTAGTAACAAAATATTGCAAAAAATAATTATACATAATAAGTTCCATTTTATAGGGGCCTTTAACCATGTGCTCTTGAAACAAATTTGTACAAGATAAATATAAAAAATTGTAGCCTATTAGCAGATCGGCCAACACTCATCAACATATAAAATTTCCACATTAATTAATAGACAAAATACATTTTCCAATATGAAAATGGAGAAACTAACTTCTCCTCAATTTACATTTTCCACTTAAATGAAAATCATGCATAGACATGGATTTCCATTGCAATCCATGTTAACATTTGAATAAATAAATAAATAAATAATTTTGTATAGATTTTTCATCACCTTTTTCGTCACTTTAGAGTTAAGGCCCGTCTCCACTTTTGTCTGGACTTTTGGGATTTTCCCAGTTTTTTATTGATTTTCGCATATTTATGAATATTTCCTTGGTATCGAGGATATTATCGCTAGTATCAGGGATCTTATTGATGGCAATACCGATACTAGGGAACTTTACAAGGGTCTCACCGAAAGAACGGTTAAATCGATAGTGTTGCCATATTATCAAAAATATCGACAATAATTTGAAATTTTTTAAAATGCCAACAATTTCAGTATCACTGACTTGGTGATACCAATAATATTGGAGATAATATCAATAATATCGCTGATATTTGAAGCACTACATGCACCTCAATAGATGGTGAGACACCATCCATCTTGCGTCCATGCGCTCAACTCATCATGTGTACAAAATTTGAGCTATCCAAAAAGGGCACCCTACCATGATTTCATAAAGAGCAGCTGATGAGTGAATCAACCTTATTTTTTATTCAGGTAATCATTGTAGCGGGGTTCAACTTTGGAAAGCCTTGGATTTCACGTGATACATTGGCAGAAAGTAACTCCCATTGATGCGTATGTAGCAATTACATGTAAAAAATATTGTTAATTAAGTTTTATCACTATAAAATCATTTTCTACAAGGTAGAGACAAATATATATATATATATATATATATATATATATATATATATATATATATATATATATATATAAAAGTAATCTGTGGCTCCAGTTCTGTGTCTTTTCAATTGAAGTTCTTGTTACCCTTCAAAAGAAAAAAAAAAAAAAAAAAAACATATGTATTTCTTTTTTTTTTAAAGGACAAACGTTTTCACTTTCTTGATATACTAAAGGCAAAGAAAGCTTTAACTTCATACTGATTTTAGGCTTAGTTTTGCAAACTTTGAGCTGAATGGAGAGGAGTGAAGTTACATCTAAGTTGAAAGACTGCAGAATTCCTAGTATCATTAGTAATGAGTGCCCAAAGTTATGAACTTAAGGAAGATTTTGCATTGACAAAAATTACATTTGCAAAAAAGTGAAATCTTAGGAGTTAATCAGGGAGAAAGTGGCAGTGCCTTGGTAGGTCCTTTGGCTTTCAGGCAGGGAAATTGCTGTTCACTTCCTCTGGCTTTGGTCATGTGTGGAACTCAACAAAGCATGTGTGTGATATCGTGGTTGAGAGAACAAAGAAAAAGTTGACAGCATGGAAAGGTTGATATTTGTTACTCAAGGGCAGATCCCACATCAAATCAACCTTGTTAATGTGATGATTTTATTTCATGTCGCACTTCCATTAATGCTTAGTGTGGTAACTAGACTAGAGAGGCTGCAAAGAGATTCTTTATGGAAGGGATTTGAAGAAAGACACAAATACGATCTTGTGGAATGAGAAGTCTGTACGCCAAAAAGGCAGGGCAGGTAGGGATCAAAGCATTGAAATTTATGAATAAGGCTCTCCAAGCAAGTGGCTTGGGCGTTTTGGTAGGAGGCTAATTTGTTGAGGTGGGTAATCACCTCTTCCAAATATGGTGAGCATGAGGGTGGGTACACTTGGGCAACATCCTAGTCTAGGGCCTCTGGAATTTAGAAGGCGGTGTTCAAGGTGGAAGAAGAACTCTATAAAAGGATTGTCCTTAGTATAGGGGGTCTCAGATTACATTCCGGGAGAAAATTTGGTGTGGTAATGTTCCTCTAAATCAAGACTTCATGTTGTACCATTGGCTAGTTCCAACAGAAGAAGTAAATGTCGGACAGTGTTATTCCTTCTCTAACAGCGAATTGTCTGGGCACCGCAGTTCAGAAGGGGTGAAAAGGATGATGAAATTAGGGAATTACAAGGTTTTAGAAGCATCTGAATGGGACAACTCCCCAGCTTGGAGGTTGTTATTGGCAGAAGAGAAGCTTAAAGAGGTCTGGAAGTGTTGGGGTCAATTCTTTCTATAAGGTGTGGTGAGAGGATGACAAGGAAGGGAGGCCCCACCCATGCTTTTGATCTTATCAGGGACCTTCGAGAGTGGTTGCATTTGGCTGGCTCATTGGCAAGGATAAGGAGCTGACCATGGACCAGGGAAGAAACAGATGTATCGCTTGTGAAATGCAGTGGATCATCTTTCCTGCATTACACTTTTCCAAGGGCTGTATGGCTTCGAGTTGGAACTTTCTAGAATGAAATGGATATGCCTAGGACAATCAGAGATTTCTTTGATGCTTGGAATTGGGAAGGTTTGGAAAGAGGGTAGGGCAAAGTGGCAATTGATTTTTACCAGTAATTTGGAAAAAGCGCACTATAGAACATTCAGAAGCAAAGAGGAATCTCTGGACAAGGTCTTCCAAAGAATTAAATGGAAAGTGATTGAATGGACTATGTGCTTATCCTCCCTGCATTTGTAGTTTCTTTTTGTGTTTTTATCATTAACAACTTCCAGGAAAAACAAAAAGTAGCAAGTGTGTGAATCCCTTAACACCATAACAATATTCAGCAACTCTTACTAAGGAACTGAATGAACTTCTGGTACAAGGAAAAAACTGCAAATATTCGGTTCCTTAGCTTAAGTAACCAAGCTGATATATTCCTCAGATGCAAACCAATTTCCAAATCCGAACTCATATACAGAAATATGAGAAAATAATAATGGTTAGCAATTAACTAACCAGCCATGAAATCTGATTACACGATAGACAGATGAATGAAATGATCAAATAGTCAGCAATGAATTGGCAGAGAATAATTTGATCAGATACTTTTTCTTATTAAAACTTTTTTCCAGCTAACGAATGCAGTTTTTTTTTTTTGTTTTTTTTTTTTAAAAAAATAATTGCAACTTCTGTCCAAACAAGTACAATTTAGTAAATGGCTATTAACACCACAAACCATAGATTGTTGCATTTTAGCAATGGATCCAGGCTGTCCAATTAGCATTGCCTCTTTGATGAACCATAGATATCAGATCCATCAACTGTTTTGGACAGTAAAGATAGTTAAGTGGTCCAGGTAAAAAAAAAAAAAAAGCTATCAATTGAATGGCTATAAAAGAACCAGTCACTGCACTTGTTGTCGATTGGTCATCCATGAGGCAGGAAACTATAGGGTTGATGCCATTTTATAAATGATACTGGACAGTGGATCAAGCCTTTTGTCTAAAACATAACTTCCTTGACAATGGTCTTTCCAGGCACCGCCAGGTTGCAGTTAGTCATAAACTCAAATGGTTAACTTTGGTCAGGGGCAGGCAAGAGGCAATTAGGAAGGACGATGTTGGTAATTTTGAAGATCAAGTTGCGTGTATTCATTTTTACTCTAAGAAACATCTCTTCTGCAACAAGAAACAGAAGGAAAACCACCCGAAAAGAGAGAACAAAAAAGGGAGAAGAAAAATCGAGATATTTTCCATGAACATGTAAGTCATATAATCTACCTCTGATATACCCGGATTTTGCATCACAGCTCCAAGAATGTTACGTGTAAGGCCCCTGTAAAGGACTGTATTTGTGCTGCCATCCCCATTCAACCATGGTAATATAGGCCTAAATGTAGGCAAGTCATCTGAAGATGTGCGACTCTCTCTCTCAACCCCTTCTGAGGAACAAGCTTCCTCCTCCATATAATTTTCAAGCTTGTCATCCCCTGCATTGGTCTGAGCTTTGCCGTTGGGTTGATCGCCCTCTTCAGGAAAATCCAGAATGGTTACTTTATGCCCGTCACAGAGGTTCATAGTAGTCTGCTGTAAAGTGTTGCTGTCTTCATGACTTTCTTGGAGAAGTGTCTGAAAGCGCTCATTATTCATCACCTGAGACTTAAAGCAGGAGGCTGGCTTTGCATCTTGATAGCGACCAGTGATTGAACTAAGCAAATATTTAGGTCCATATGAAGCATCAAGTGCACGGACACAATCATAAGCATTAACCTGAATAGGAATCACTCTCAGCAATTTGGCAACATATCATAAAGTTCAAGTATAAAAAGCTGCAGAAGATACGTGGTGATTGCATAGTTTTTCATCATTTGGAATAAGTTAAGATCTCTATTATCTGTGATTGCATTACACACTAGTGCTTCTTTTTCTTTTCTTTATTATTTCATTTTATTTTTTTGGACAAATGACAAATTTTATTCAGAATAAACTCAAAGATACGTTGCACCAGTGGCTGATAGCTATCATAAAAAGATGAAGCAGAAACCCCTTGTCCCACTAATCTATTCACCATGTCATTGGATTCACAATGAACATGAAGAATAGACACCAATGTCATTAACTAGATCTCAAATCACCTCAAAAATATTCAAAAATCTCCATGGAAGCAAACTCTTCCTTGATACCCAAGAGATGGTACATTGAGAATCTCCTTCAAGTACAAGCTTACCAAGATGACATAAAAATCCCAAGTCCTACTTATAGCACCCCTTGCTTCTGCTTGAATCTTTTTCATCTGTGGTCCAGAGAACACCTATCTAATACTGCCTGCCCATATCATCTTGCACTACACCAGTTCTTACTTCTGACCATCCCCAGTTTGCGAAATGAACTACCATCAAATTTTAGTTTTGAAATTCATTGGTTCTTTGTAATAGATACTATTACTTATCTTCTTGACCTTCCTACACTACTATTCTCCAATTATATTCAAGACGTCTTGGAAAGAGATACTCCTGAATCTGTCTTTCACCAAAGCCCACTTATGACAGCCACTTTAATTTTCTCCACTCCATAGAAATGGACCTCTCATCTCTGATGATAATTCTTTCTGATCTTTCTGTGTAGCAAAAGGAATGATTCTCCAAAGAATTATTCCTACTTCGAACAGGTCTACTTCATCAATTCTCAAAGAACTCACAGATCGTGTTTGAAATTTTTTAACTCGGTCTAAAAAGGATCAACCAACATAAATGACTATACAAACCATAATGGGTGGAGAGGTAATTAATTATTTCCTCATCCTATGCAAAATGGTAGCCCTACTAGCAAGCCTTACTATCTTATTCTTCAAATGGTTACATCTGATAGTTTTACCCACAAGAAGGTCTCAAGTCCAACCAGTTGGACCATAAGTTACAGTCCACCTAGCGGATAGCTTCTAACCTTTCATGTACATGCAACATCCAATCTGTCCAATAGGTTGGTCCCATCATGAGGATCGCCTTGTGAAGAAATCAATCACATCCATTCATCGAGTGAACCACACTTGTATTTTCTTATTTATCAATGGCTATGCATTGTTTTCTATGGTGTGGCCTACCTGATAAGAGGATTTGGCTGGTTTTTGCACAAGGTGATACTTGTGTTGGGGTAATGGGGACATCACGCACACGCACGCTGCCCCCCTACGCACGTACGCAAGGAAAAGGAAGGCCCCACCATACATCTGGCTTGATGACGACATCCAGGGAGGGCCTCCTAGTTAGAAAACGAAGTTTTGATTCAAAAGGGTGGGCCCGATAGTCAAGAAAAGCCCATCATGGGATCTCATGATCATGGCCCACTAGTCAGATTAAGTTCATACTTTAAGTTTTGCTTATTTATATTATTTAGAACATCATGAACGCTTTAGATTTCTTTGATTGGTTTTTATTTTAGTTTACTTCATCGCCAAGTAATAGGTTGCGCATATGGCGCGAGTTTTGGAGTATAGGGTTTTCCCTATAAATAGGCACCCCTTGTAGTTCTTTTGATTGATTGAAGTTGAATAAAACTTCCTACGTGGTTTTTCTGCTCTCTGAGTTTCTGAGTTGTGTAAAAATTAAAGTGGGTGCGAAGCCCTCCCTTTTTTAAGAGTTGAGATTAAAGTGGGTGTGAAGCCTTCCCTTTTGGAAGGGTTAACTACCGTGGTGCGAAGCCACGTTTATCCCCATCCGCCCCTCCATCTTATTTCATCCTTCCCACAATCATCTTCGTGCCCAATCTATTTATTTTGCAGCTGTTCATCCCTCCACAGCCAGTTTTCAGAATCTGGCCTTGCAGGAGGGCTGAAACTTTGATGGGACACCACGCCCAAATCACAGCCCGGATCGACGTGAGATTTGGAAGTTTTGCAACCCCAGCCTGGCCAACCAGGGCCAAGAAGTCGGTTTGGGAAGGCGGGCCTTCATCGCACGTGCGTTAGCCCCGGGGCACCGTCTGCACACGGGAGCTATTTCTGGGTCAGGCTTTTCTCTTGTTTTCCTCTTTTCATCCCTAATTTTATAAACCCTAACCCTAGATTGCACTAAATTCCCTATTTCTATCTCTTTTCTCACCCTAGGATTCCTTGATTTGAAATTGGTGAATTCTTTGGATTAGGGATTGATTGTCATGCATGTGTGGATGATTTCTATTTCCCTTTGAGTATTGTTTGGTTCATAATTTTTATTGATCCAGCCCTAACGTGTGTAGGCCTGGACCCACGTAGATTCTCCATAATTGAATATTTGGACTTTTGTGTGGGATGTGGAATTTGTGTAATTGTTTATGAACTATGTGATCTTAAATCTGAAATCTTGCACATCATATTTGAATTTCATGTCCTGCATCATGAGGCCAACTCATTAGATAGGTTGGATGTGCACATGATAGGTTAGAATTTATTCACTGGGTGGACTGTAAATCATGGTCCAACTGGTAGACTTGAGACCTTCTCTTTATCCACTAACATCTCTGGCAAAATGCTTCCACCTTTGGCAGAACAAGGGCTCCCCACACTTGGGCAGTTGTAGAGGGGTCACTAATCATAGGAAAGGCATCCCAAGGATTTGCATCAAAAATATCTAATGTATCATAAAATGTATTGTTGTTTTTGGGAAACATTGGGAAATTGGTTATTTTTTGAATGAAACTACAGGGAATGTAAAAGAGGACATCAATACATGCTTAGAAATCAAAAGATTACTAAAAAACAAGTGCACAAAATAAGTTTGCTTTGTATAGGGTTCTAAACAACACGCTGGCTAATAGAAGTAATGGAACTATATTCAAATCAGTCCATATAATTTATAAATATAAGAAGACATGAATGAAAATACAACAAATTAATTATCTTTGAAAATTGCATACTTGGCATACAAGTAATTAAAATTAAATTGTTCAAATTATGTCTCATAACCAAAAAATTAGGTTTAATTCCTCATCCGATGATGAGATTAGTGGACATTTACTGGACAATTAAGAATGAAAAATATCCAATGGTCCTGTTTCAACAAACAAGTGTCCATTAATCAAAGGACAGGATCGTTCAAATGTCTAATTTTGGGATCATGTCTTAGCGACAATGGGTTCCACAATTAAATTGGTTTATTTTGATTTAATATATAGCATGTGTAAAATTTTTAGTGCATGCCTAACAAATACATTGCGAGTGTGGGATCCACAATTTAATTAGCTTAAGTGGGTTAATATATATGCCACTTAAATCCAACAACCCTAAATACACAACCAGAGTATCAAATACCCCAGCTTTTAAAGAGGTCTAAGGTCCAACCGGATGGATCACAACTTATGGTCCACCCAACAAATAGCTTCTAACATCTCATGTGCGTTTGATATCTCATCCATCCAACAAGTTAGCCTCATCACGAGGATCACCTTGTGCAAAATTCCACCACATCCACTTATTGAGTGGGCCACACTTGTATTGTGTTATTTATCAATGGCTAAAATTATTTTCTGTAGTGTGCCCAGCAGATTAGTATATGGGGCTGATATTTGCAATAGTTGATCCCGATGGTGGGACTGACCTATTGAAAGTGTTTGATGTTATGTACACGATACTTGGAAATTATCCACTTGGCGGACCATTACTTGTGGTCCAATCAGCTGGATTGAGACCTCCCTTTTAAATGGATGAAAGACGCTGCTGCAGGCTTTTACTTTGAAAAGATTGCCATGCAGGGAGGGAGGGAGAGAGAGAGAGGGAAGGAGGGGAAGGAGAGGAAAAAAAAGGAAGAGAGAGAGAGAGAGAGAGAGAGAGAGAGAGAGAGAGAGAGAGAGAGAGTAGCCAAGGAGGGGGAGGGGGAGGGGGAGGGGGAGGAGGAGAGAAAGGTACGTCTTTTTTTCTTCTTCTTATTTTCAATTTTTTTCCAAATGCAATTTTGAGTCCTTTTTTCGAAGGGTTCTGTCGATATTGCAGCTTATCAATGGTAATATTGTGGATACTATTTTAAATGTGAAGGCTGACGTGCGATATATTTTGATATCGGCGATATGTATCGATATCGCACGATATTATTGGCGATACCCAGTATTCCCACAACTATTCATCGGTTTCGTATCACAGCCCTCCGATACTGATAATATGGGCCGATATATTGCCTGAAATCGCTGATATAGCAAACATTGGGTGGAACAAGTGTGTGAAACCATGCCATTTGTCTGGTGGGATCAACAGTGTACACGCCATGCACAAAGAACAAATCAGTCCATTAATCAGTTGACCCATAAACGATGTTGAATACACAATTTTTTCTCAATTCAATATTTTTCATGAAATATCTTTTCTATTTTTCGAATTATGAAATATAGTTATAAGTTTTAAATAATTGTTAGTGACTTAGTATTAACTTTCAAGTCAAGTTTTTGGCCGATTCTTTGAGCAGTCTACTCGATGGCATTTAAGAGTCAAGAATTCAGATTCCAAACCATCCTAATAACCAAAAACAGTTCATATACACAGAATTAAATGCTTTGGCACCCAACTCCATGTCCTCCCAAAACCTAAAAAATGATAAATAAATAAATGCAACCCTATCCTTACACCAATAATTTGCTCCCATGATTTTTCCCCAAAGTGCACTAGGTTCGTCATGGATCTCTATAACTACTTCCCCAGAAAGAGTTTACTATCTTTTGTCTTATGCTTCTAATTCCAACACCACCATCTACTTTAGGTTTGCAGAAACAAATCATACTTACGCTTCTAGTGTTGGAAATTTCACACAGACACACGCACACACACACACACACACACACACACACACACACACACACACACACACACACACATATAGGGAAATAGTACTATGAGGTCGAGCTGTGTGGGCCCCACCATGATGTGTGTCAAACATCTACCCCATCAGTCAGATGCACCATTCTATGATAGGCCACGGACTTAAAATTCAAGTCAATCCATGACTTAGGTGGACCACACCACATGCAACAGTTGAGAGGGGTTACCCTCCCATTAAAACATTCATAATCATTTATTGAACCCACCGAGATATGTTTCACGAATCCAGCCCATTCATTGTGTGTGTCCCACTTGGATGAGGGGTCAGGCCAAGTTTCAGCCGCATCCAAAACTAAGGTGGACCCAACCAAATACTTTTATATGTTTTAGGCATGTCTTCACATGGTTTTAGATGGTATGGCCCACCTGAGTTCCGTATACGGTTGATTTTTGGGATATCCCATAACCTATAGAAGACCCATCAAATGCACGGTGTTGATGTTCGACACACATCACGGTTGGGCCCACACAACTCGACCTCATGGGAAGTTCCCATGTGTGTGTGTGTGTGTGTGTGTGTGTGTGTGTGTGTGTGTTTATTGCATTGCAAATCGTTATAGGTGTTGAATCATATCAAATCACCAATTGTATTGCAAATCGTAAGATTTTCTTTGATTTTTCTTAAAAATCATTATCTGAAAAAATATACATAAATTACAAAAATAAAAAAATAAAACTCATCAATTGGAAACAATAGAAGGGCACTCAATTTTATGGAGAGAGAGCGAGCGGGGGAGCCCCTAATTTGAGTGGGACCTTCTCCTCTCTCTGACAAGTATATCCTTTAAGTAGCAAAAGAAAAAGTACCTAACAAATCCTAATTAATAAAACAAAAGATAATAAGGGAATAAGAGCTATGTGGACCTAGGTGGGCCATATCCACTTCTATTAACAACAACTATGATTGGTATGAGTGCTTTGTGAACCCATTTGTTTTTCATTTTTATATATTCCTTCGTCAACTCAAATCCCTTGTCCTCCTGTTCCTCTTCCATCATCTTTCTAAAGAAAAACATCTTTGGATTCTTTCAAATTTTCCCATCACCGAGCAAGAAATCTTGAAGAGCAACATAGTAAATGGAAAGGCTAGCAAGAGTAAATATAATAGGAGATATCATAGCTGTCAACATTCTTGGAAGAAGTCACAATGTCAAGTAACACACTCTTAAATATAAAAATGTAACTCAATTCCACAAGTTATCAGTATGGACTCAATGATACAAACATACAAGTGATTGGGTGAAAAAATTGTCAAATACAATCTTTTGAAAGGACCAATTCTCAAATAAAAATCAAAGAGTGTGTGTGTGTGGGTGGGTGGAGGAGTTAGCATTCTCAAATTGCTTAACACATTGTGTTGCACCATACCTTTATGACTAGTCCAAATATCTGAAGCATATCCACGATAAATTCGGCCATTTTTTCTCCTAGAAGAACAAATTTAAAAATTACAAAAGTACATGGAGAAAAGTGCTGAAATTCAATATAAGGGAACTTTTCGCATATTGTCTTTCCTGAAATGAACAGAGAAAGTAATAAATAAGATATATAACCTACCTTGCATGACCATGACTTGAGAAACTTCTTCCATGTTCAACCCTTGCTCACCAGCTTTATGAATGGCAACATGGACAGTCATGAAAAGCTGAAGAGAGAAAGGAGCCACTTGTTCCCAACCAGCAGGTCTTGATGTTGAGAGTTCAACATAACTAGTAATAGCTTCCCATAGACGTTCATTGGGGGCCATTGTTACTGAATCACTACTGTCAAATTTATGGTGTGGATTCAAATTCTTTAAAGGAGATGCAGTCCCACCAGGTATAAGATGAGAAAAGGATTTAGATAGATTAGTTTCATCATAAGACCAAGAACTCGTACGCTTCTCATCATTTGCGAAGAAGTCCACAGCTTCTGCTCTTGAATATGTGGCACGACTTAATAATACCTTGATGCCAGGAAAACCTTTCTCTCGACGAGAATCACTATTATTTGAATCATGGACTTTCTGCTTCTTAAACTTCTCATCGCAATATGATTTCCTTTTATCAATTTTACGTTTTAAACTACTCTGCTCGTCAGCTTCTCCAACGCCTTCGGCCGGCAGGAGAGGTGAAATGGACAGTTCACCTGAAGAAACTAGAGCAAACAGATGGAAAATGTCACCACACTGTAAATCTGCACTGAGATTTGCCTCATCCTGCAGGAGCTCCTCTTCTCTTTTGTGAAGCCAATTTGCAAAGTTTGCTGCCCTCTTTCCTGTGTTATCTGGAAATGGGGAAGAAGTGGCATCATGCCAAAACTTCTGGGAAAAGACAAATGGTTGACTGCCATGCCCGATAACCTGCCCATTAGAGGAGAATGTTAGAAAGAAAAAAAGTTCGATTAAGAAATGGAAAACATTAACATAAATTGGTGTTACAAGAAAAATGAAAGCACACCAAACGATAAGAAAAATTAGTAGTTGTGAATGGGCCAGGCGAGACAAAAAGACAATGTTAGATATGTGTGCTCTCGAAAGCCAATGATACATATGTTGATGGTTATTCTTTATCTATGACCACTTAGTTGAATGGAATATGCTTTTGCTTTTCATCAGTAATTGTGTGGAACTTATGCATTGAATATGTTTAGTGGGTTATATTTGCTCATTATTGTAGGTCCATGGTGAAAGAATGAAGTGGACCACGGTCTCAAGAACCCTAAATTCCATAACCACTTACTCAGCCTTGGGCGACCCAGGATTAGTTTTGTGGTTATTCCATGTGACAAGGAACCAAAGATGAGTTGGAATGGATTAATCTCCTCCATCGGGCATCTTGTTGCCAATACCGTTCACCACATGAGAGTGTGAATGTTCACTTGTTCATGATTACTTGGGCTGGGGTCAATTGGATATTCGCATCAGTGAATCTTATCAAGTCTCCTAACAAAAAGGCCCATCATACTCGGATTGGATTGACTTGATTGTATGCTACCTTTGACTGATCATGGGGGGACTTTATGGTCCTAATATTGCGGACAACCTTTTGAGATTAAATTGGTGGCCAGTGTATGAGCATTGTTGGGAGCACACATTGGGATGTGGTGGAAGCCCTACATGCACCAATAAGGGATCCACTAATCTCCCCAACACTTGTTTGTGGATAGATCTTGTTGATGAGACCGTCCGTCAAGTTTTTTAAAGTAAGCCAATGCATTTAAATTTTTTCAAAGGTTTCTAAAATGTTTTCAATGATCTTTACATTTCAACATTAAAGTGTTTTCATTAAATTTAATGGGAATCCAACAGTTAGATCTTTTAATAGTCCACATCCTATACTTGCATGGGATTTAGAGCTAAGGATGGAAATGAGTGCAAAATGGTCAGAAATGCATGATTCTTCATGTTTTACATGGAAAATCAAGGATTTCAACCTTTGATTATGAGATTTAAGCCTAGGGGGTCTGATTTGGAAACAATTGGGGAAGTTTTAAAATTTTCACAATTTCTTTGAAAATTGGTTGCAATTTTACTATCCAAACACGAAATCAAACATGTATGAGGCTGGATCTACTAATTCTTATAGTTTTGGAGATTTTTATGAAAAAATAATAATTACAAAATAGTATAAAATATTTTTAAAAATATTTTTTTTCGAAATTCCACTTCTATCAGCGGTCAGTTCAATCCAATTTCAGAGTATGTAGGAGTGTTTAGTGAAATTATCACCACATACACTTTAATTTAGGGATTTGGGGGTAGGTGGTCTGATTTGAGGAAAAATCAAAATCTCCCCAATTTCTCTCAAATTGGTTGCAATCTTAGTGTCCTAATATGAAATGAAACATGTATCACACGTGATCTACTGATTATTGATGTTTTGGAGATTTTTTAGAAAATATTCTTAATTAAAAATAATAATAATAATAAATTATTTTTTTTCCAAAATTTATTTTCTATCAATGGTCAATTGACCACATTTTTAGAGCATTTAAATGTTTGATGTTTTTTAAATATAATTAATAATATTATCTAACATAGCTTTTTTTTTTTTAAATGTTAAATGTATTGCTTTTGAATGTATTGCTTGTGTTTTTTACTTCTTTTTTATGAGAACATCACATCACATACACATTTGCGTACATATCAGAGAAGGCGAGGGGCACCGATTTCTCAGTGGCTAAGTGAGTATCCATGTTCATGTTGAAGACCCTATGTGCATGTGCAAGCATCTGGAAGACCCCACAATGGGAAGATGCACATGGGTTGCTTTAAGAAGTGATTTGGATCGTTGGATTTGAGGGACGTGACGATTGGGCCGTTGAATCGCATAGATTACATGATCAAGCTGTTGATCGTTGACCATTCTCGTCGTCATAGGACATAATTGTGTTTTAAGATTTAGTTTATGATTGATTTATGTTTTGGACACCTTATGAGTGATGTTATTTGATTTTCCATTAGACTAGGGTTATTTTGGTCAGAGTCATTAAAACATGGTTTAATTTGTAATTTTGAAAAGTCTTGAGAATATATGAAGAGGGGGGTGACCTCCTTAATGATGGATTTTCTCTCTTAAAAAAAAACAAAGCTCCTTTGTTTCTTATTCTTCATGCAATGTGAAGACATGTTCCATGTGATTTGAAACGAAGATCGGTGCGATGCCTATCTTCAATCACGGGAGTGCGATGCTTCCAGTTATCCGTCTTTGAGTTTTCCTTATTCGTGCAAGGTATTTTGTTTAAATCTCGTTAGTTGTTCATCCAAAACCTCTTCCAACACCTTCTTTTCTTCTTCATCATCTTTTTCCTCAAAACCTTAAAGTTACAAGCCAAACCCTAACAAACCGGACCCCACACGTGTGACCGTACGGCCACACATGTGAGCCCACGAGCTGGTCCGTACATCCACTCTTCTAGTCCCCTTTGCTTCTTTGAACCATTCCTCCAAAACCTTATCTTCTCTTGTCCAAACCCTAACCATAAACCTAAAAATCTCAAATCTTCCAATTTCCCCAAATTACCAAATCTTAGATCTTCAAAACCTTTGATTAAACCCAAATCCCTAAATTCCCTACATCCAAAACCCTAATTCCCTTCTCCTAATAGCTAAACCCTTTAACCCCTTTTACCCAACTTACCCTAATTCCAAGTTTTCCTCAATTTCCCTAAACCTTAATCTCACCCAATGTTTTAAGTATCGACGATATTGGCCGATATATCCCACGATATCTTTTGTATCCCACCTATACGATACGAAACGCACAGGTAGTGCCAATATATCCCACATGTTCGATCCGATGAGCATTTTCAATTTCCGATCCCTTTTTTGTTGAAATTATGTTAAATCAATGTTAAATGGTTACAAATCCATTGGTTTTTCATGTTTTGCATGAAAAATCATGGAGTTAGAGCTCTAATTTCAATATCCATTGGTTTTTATGTTCTCCATGATTTTTTTCAAAAATTTCCTTCAACCAACTATCAATTAAGACTAATTTCGAAGTATTTAGGAGTATTTGACGAAATGATCATCACATACATTCTAATTCCAAAATTTGAGTGTAGGTGGTTTGATTTGGGAAAATTGGGGAAAATTCAAAATTTTCCGCTATTTAGCCCAAATTGCTTACAATGTTACTCCAAACATGAAATCAAGCATATATGAGGGCTGATCTATTGATTTGTTAAGTTCGCATTAATATTCAGACAATAAAAATCATTTTTTAACTAAAATTAATAAAATATTTTTAATTTTTTCAAAATTTCCCTTACCACCTACCTGTCAACTGAGACTAATTTCAAAGTATTTAGGAGTGTTTGATGAAATGATCATCACACTCTAAATGTTATGCATTCAATTTGAATATAGTTGCATTAGTTCAGTCAAATAGCGCATAACTTAGGACCCTATACAAGAAACCAACTATGTACATTTCTTTTTTGAGATGTTATGATTTAAAAGTGTGTATAAAGTCTTTTTTAACGATCTCTAAAGTTTCATTAAAAAATTTAACAATTTTCTCAATGTTTCCCAAAAGGTGCGATAAATTACCCAATACAAACGATATATCCCATGCGATAACCGATACGTATCTGTATCCCAAGTATGCGATACGTAACGTGATATCGACATTTTGAACATTGATCCCACCCTAGACAATATTAGACCTTCATCTTTAAAATAAGCTTAACCTTATGCTATTTGGATATTTCTACATCCATTAAATCCTAGTTTCCCATATTTAATGGTCTTGTAGGATGATGCTTGGCAACCTAGGCTTAAACTATGCATGATCTCCTTTTAGAATCTTGGTATTTGTGATGATGGTAGCAAGCTTTGCGATTTTCATTAATTAATTTAATTTTGCTGATTGATCTCTCACATTATTCAAGTTCATGCATTGGTCCTACATCAAATTCAGTATTAGAGCCATAGGTTTAGCATAGGATTTTTGTGTTACAATTAGGTTAGAGTCACATCTAAGGTTAGTAGAGCATACATTGCATATAGGATCTAGGATCCTAATGTTGATTTTATTCATAGTTTGAAGTGTCCTATTGCTGAATTTTCAGCTAGTGTTTTCCACTTGTACCATTGCAGAATTTTCAGCGTAGTAATCTCAAGTTGTCACCTTGCTGAATTTTCAGTTTGGTATTCTCATATTACCGTCCTGCTGAATTTTCAACATAATATTTGAAGGTAATGGCTTGTTGAATTTTCAGATTAGTGTTTGAGTGTGTCCAGTTTGATCTCTAGATTGGTATTATCTGTGTCATAACACTATCCTAGTATCTAGGTTTTCCTTTTAGAGTTTCCTTGTGTATGCCCCCTCGTTCTTGATGTGGCTTTGGTCTACAGTCCAGACTGAATCTAGAGTTGATTACTGAAGCCCTTAATGCTATCAACCACCGTTTGACGGCCATTGAAGCGCACAATAGAACCATCACTACTCAATTGACCGCGACCAATGCGCGTGTCAATCAACTTGAGGCCTCCAGACAGGCAAACCCCGACATTGGGGAAGATGTTGAATCTCAAGCTGGAGATCAAGTGGATAGGCGAGAAGGAGGTGGTGGCCAAGCGTTGGCCGTGGTCGAGCACAAGTACAACCACAACGTGAGGAACATCATGACCATCATGATCCAAACACTCAAGTCATGAAGGGTGTAAAAGTTAAGGCTCCCAATTTTGATGGTTACTTAGACTCCAAAGCATTCCTTAATTGGGTGGCAGACAAGGACCATTATTTTGATTGGGTTGATATGTCTGATGCCATCGAATGAGATTTGCTAAGATGAAGCCGATGGGCTAGGCCAAACTTTTTTGGACCAACATGGAGCGTAAAATTGAAAGGAGAGGAGAACCCCCAGTTGCACACTAGACTGAGATGAAAGAGGTCCATAAAGAAAACTATCTCCCTCTCTTATCACTAGAGGCTCCTAGACCAATGGCAGGCCTTGCGCCAAGGACCTATGACTGTGTCAGACTACATCGCCAAGTTTGAGGAAGACGTGATGCAATGTGACATTGAGGTCTTAATGATTACATTGTCCAGATTCAGGATGAGCCTCCGATTTGAGATCCAACGAGAACTTTATTCTCGTGACATTGGCACATTAGAGCACATGTACCAAGTGGTGTAAGACATTGAGTACTATCTGAAAGCATCAGTTGGTAGGCATTATGACTCTCGAAATCCAAGTGTCAAGACTTATCCTCAAGCGACTAAGTCTAACATGGGGAGTCAATCCAAGCCCCAAGTTGGTTCTCAGTCCAACCCTAGAGATGTCAAAGGAAAATGGATAGCAGGTGTTAACTCTAGGGGAGGTGAACAAAAGCGATGCTTTAACTGCCAAGGATTTGGTCATTTTGCGTATCAGTGTCCCTCGAAAGAGAGGAACAAGGCCCTAGTGATCGGCGAACGTGAAGAATAATGAGATGAACTGGGCAATTTTGAAGAAGTCTATCAGCCTAATATCACTAGTGCTTGTGATGAGGAAGTAGAAGAAGAAAAGACTACACCACTTGTAGTAGTCAGGTGCACTTTGACCTATGCTAAGGAGAATGATGACTGGCATCGGACTATGATTTTTTACACCTATGCAAAATGTGGGGAGAAGAATTGCAAGGTGATCGTCAATAGTGGTAGTTGTACAAATGTGGTCTCCACTAGCACTTTATCTCGTTTGGGTTTGAAACTTGAACAGCACCTCAACCCTATAGAGTTTCATGGGTTAACGCATCTTCCATCCCTATTACCCAGCGATGTCTTGTGCCTATTCACTTTGGATCCTATTCAGATTCGTTGTGGTGCGACGTTTTGCCTATAAATATTAGACACATCATTTTGGGACGGACTTGGTTATTTGACCGCGATGTGACGATATATGGCCGCTCGAATGTGTATTCATTCATGCATCAGGGCAAGAAGATCACTCTAGCTCCTCTCCTACCAAAAAGCAATGCAGAGAAGAAAGCCAAGAGAAAGTCAAGTAACCTAAGGGATACGAGGAGATCCCAACCTAAGTCTCTCCATGTTATCAATGCCAAGGAGTCCGAGAGAGGTTAAGGTGGATTCGATGGTGTGCGCCTTAGTGGCTAGAGAACTTACACCTAAGGTTAGTTCAGAGGGACCCCTGAGGTGAATCCAATTCTAGATGAGTTTCACGATGTATTCCCAGAGGACTTGTCGGATGAGCTTCCACCCATGAGGGACATCCAGCATGCCATTGATCTTATCCCTGGGGCGACTTTATCAAACCTTCATCATTATCGAATGAACCTCATAGAGCATGCAAAGTTCAAGAAGCAGGTAGATGAGCTCCTTAGGAAAGGTTTCATTCAAGAGAGTTTAAGTCCGTGTGCCGAGCTAGCGCTTCTCATGCCTAAGAAAGACAACACATGATGCATGTGTGTGGACAGTAGAGCCATCAATAAAATCACAGTCAAGTACCAGTTTCCCATACCGCGTCTTGATGATATGTTAGACATGATGGCGGGTGCCACCATCTTTAAGAAGATTGACCTCAAGAGCGGGTATCACCAAATACATATATGCCCAGGAGATGAGTGGAAGACAGCCTTCAAGATGAAGGATGGGCTACACGAGTGGCTAGTCATGCCCTTTGCCTTAACTAACGCCCCGAGCATATTTATAAGAGTGATGACCTAAGTGTTGAGATCCTTTATGGGTAAGTTCCTTATGATGTATTTTGATGACATTCTTATCTATAACACATCAAAGGACAACATCTCCACCATCTAAGGCAAGTTTGTGAGGTCCTCAGAACTAAAAAGCTTTATGTCAACCTTAAGAAGTGCACATTCATGTCAAAGTGCGTTATCTTCTTAGAGTTCATAATATCATCTGAGGGCATGAGAGCAGATTCCGAGAATGTCGAGGCTATAGTTGATTACCCAATACAAACGATATATCCCACGCAATAACCGATATGTATGTATCCCAAGTATGCGATACGTAACGTGATATTGATATTTTGAACATTGATTACACCCTAGATAGTATTAGACATTCTTCTTTAAAATAGGCTTAACCATATGCTATTTGGATGTTTCTACATCCATTAGATCCTAATTTCCCACATTTAATGGTCTTGTAGGATGATGCTTGGCAACCTAGGCTTAAACTATGTATGATCTCCTTCTAGATTCTTGGTATTTGTGATGATGGTAGCAAGCTTTGTGATTTTTATTAATTAATTTAATTTTGATGATTGATCTCTCACATTATTCGAGTTCATGCATTGATCCTAGTTTCCATACATGTCTTCGTACATTCATAAATTATATGAATAGACTTTGAATATACTTGCAACGGTCCAGTTAGACAATGCATAGCCTAGGACCCTATACAAAGGAAACCTGTTATGTGCACTGGTTTTTTTTGTGTGTGTGTGTGTGTGTGTGTGTGTGTGTGTGTGTGTGATGTTATGCTTTAAAAGTGTGTATTAATGATTTTTTAACAATACCCGAAGTTTCATTGAAAATTTTTATCAATTTCCCAAAGTTTCCCCATGTTTCCCAAAAAGTGAGATAAATTAATGATATATTTGATCAATTTCCCAATGTTTCCCCATGTTTCCCAAAAAGTGCAATAAATTTCGTGATACAATTGATTTATCCCATGCGATAACTGATTCATATCTGTACCCCAAGGATCCGATACGAAACACGAGACCAAGGTGTTCCATATCCGTTACGATACGCATGTAAAGGCCGATACGTATAGGTAACGGCCATGACTGTTACGCAATACGGGAGTGAAACGGGGCAGTTGGCTTTTGGGGACCGTATTGGTTGTTATGGTGGCTGTAAAGGCCGTTACTGGGCAAAACAACCGTTACCACTACAACGGTCGAAAAACGACAACTTTTTTCCATTTTTCTTCTCTTTTTTTTTTTAAGGCAACAAACTGAAAATATCATTAAACAGAAAAGAGGGAACAAAGGAAAGAAAAAAGAAAGAGACAAAAAGAGAAAAGAAGGGCGAAATTGCTGAGATAGCAGAAGTGCCCTAGCAACCTAAAAAAGCTAAAATCAAAATTAATCAGATCCCGAACATTAACAGCCCATTCTATAACCATCTTCTTCACCCTAGAACCCACAGAAGTAGCAGAGGAAGAATTATCATTGAAACATCTCTCATTCCTTTCAGTCCAAATGACCCACCAAATGGCAAGGATTGCCATGTGCCAGATGATGGTTTTGAGCTTCCCAAGTTTGAGGCCATGCCAAGACGAGAGGAGCTTGGCAGCAGATTCAGGGACGCACCATGAAACCGAGAACCTCTGACAAATATCAGTCCAAAGAGGCGAGAAGAAAGAACAGTGGACCAGCAGATGGTTAACAGATTCAGCCTCCCGCATACAACACAAACAGATATTAACGATCTGCATGCCTCTCTTAGCCAAATTGTCGACCGTAAGGATTCTGTTGCAGCCCGTGAGCCATCCAAAGCATATGAATTTAGGAGGGACTGGGTATTTCCAGATGAAAGGGTTGGCGTCACGAAGAGATTGCACAGTAGGATGGATGAGAGTATACAGGGACTTCACGAAGAAGGAGCCTGAATTGTCCAGGTTCCACCCGATATTGTCGGACTGATCACAGAGGGGTATAGTCTTTGAAATGAAATCGTGAAGATTTGAAAATTCCTTGATTTCTTCATCATTCAGGTTCCTAGTACATCTAATATCCCAGACAATTTGTGCCAAAGAAGTGGAATAGCAGTTGTTGATGTGAATATCTTTGTCAGGGGAGAGCTGATATATGTGCGGAAATTTGACATTGAGCGGCCCTTCCCCCACCCATAGATTTTGCCAGAAGCAAATAGAAGACCCATTACCTAGAACATAGCTGCAATTTTCGATCACCGGATTTTTTGCGGACAAGATTCCTCTCCAGATATGTGACGCCTTGTAATACGAAGAATCTTTGGGCCACCATCCGCCAGGAGAAGAAGTGAAGAACCATACTTCCCTGTAACAATCGAGGTCCATAACGCATCTTTTTCTGTCGCAAATCTCCAAGCCCATTTCCCAAGCAAAGCAGCATTCATAAGTTTCAAAATTTTTACATTAGCACCACCCTCCATGAACAATTTGCAAACTTCATTCCATTCTAGCAGATGGAATTTCCTTTGATTTTCCTTGCCAAACCAAAGGAAATCCCTTCTAATTTTTTCAATCACCTTCATAACTAAGGCCAGGCATCTGAACAGAGACATAAAATAGAAGGGGAGACTAGAAAGGGCAGATTTGATCAGAGTCAAATGCCCGCCCAACAATAAATATCGACATTTCCACGTCGCCAGGTTTTTGTGAAACTTGCTGATAACTCTGTCCCACATGCACTTCGGGGGGACCCTACAGCAAGGGGGAGGCTGATGAAAGACGTCGGGAAGGAATCAACCTGGCACCCGAGCGTATTTGCAAAGGATTGGATGGTCGAAGGGGAGACGTTAATTCCTAGAATCTTCGATTTACTCATGTTGATCCTAAGACCAGACACTGCTTCAAAACAGCGCAAGGTAAGAATGAGATTCCTGATGCAATCCGAGGAGGCTTCAGAGAAGATGAGGGTGTCGTCAGCAAACTGAATATGGGTAATGGGGTCCAGCAGGCCAGCATCGTAATGCCGCGAAGGAGGCCTTGTGCTTGTCCTCTATTCAGCATCTGAGATAAAGCCTCGCCAACAATTAGGAAAAGAAGGGGGGAGAGAGGATCCCCCTGGCGCAGCCCTCTCGAACTTTTAAAGAAGCCCTTTAGAGATCCATTAAGGATAATCGAGAAGTGGGAAGAACTGATACAAGCTTTTATCCACCTTCTCCATCTGATTACGAATCCCATACAAGCCAACATGTACAAGAGAAAATTCCAATCAACGTGGTCGTAGGCTTTTGCAACATCCAACTTGCAGAAAATCCCTTGCGACTTAGATTTATGACAGGAATGAAGGACTTCATTAGCAATGAGGGCTCCATTCAAAATCTGTCTGCCTTTTATAAACACGCTCTGATGAGGACATATGAGTCTTCCGATGACCTTGGAGAGACGATTATATAAGATTTTCGCAAGGATTTTATAAGGACTCCCTATTAGGCTGATCGGGTGGAATTGAGAGAAAGAGTTGGCCCCTGTCACCTTGGGGATAAGAGAGATGAATGAAGCACCTAATCCTTTTGAAAGTCTTCCTCTAGCATGAAATTCGTGAACAAATAGCATGACATCTTGGCGAACAGACTCCCGAAATAGCTGATAGAAACTCATCGGGAACTCATCTGGCCCTAGGGACTTGTCCCCACCTAGGGCATCAACAACAGCTTTGACCTCTACTTCTGAGAATTGGACCTCTAATAAATCAGCATCCGTCTTCTCCAAAGAGTTAAACGAAATATTATCTAGGCACGGCCTTATCCAGTTTTCATCTGTAAGGAGGTGTTTGAAATGAGAGATGGCAATACGTTCGATCTCCGCTTTATCCTCAATTCTGTTCCCATTATCAGAAATGCTGAAAATAGCCTTAGACCTAGTCTGCATGTTAGCCATGTTATGAAAAAACTTTGTATTTTTGTCCCCATCAGCGATCCATCTAATTTTGGATTTGATCCTCTAGTAAGCTTCATCTTCCAGAGTTATATTCGACAAGTCCTGAATTATGCTAATTTGCCTGGACAGGGATTCAACCAATAGCAGGGCCACTTCAAACTCTAAGTTGATTTGCTGAAGGTTGGATAGAAGAGTTTCGACTTCCACCTCTCGCTTTTGGATCACCTGATAGCATCATTCCTTGATCTTGTATTTGAGGAGTCTGAGTTTGTAGAGCAACTTATGTCCCGCATAACCGTCACCTTGAAACTCGACCACCAGTCAACTATGTTTTGACGGAGATCCTCAGATTGAAGCCACAAGGAATTAAATTTGAAAGGCTTCGGACCCCAGTTGTCGTCCTCCACAGATAAAAGAATACCGGACAATGATCTGACGTCATTCTCGAAAGAGCTAGTTGCTAAAGACGAGGGAAGGCCTCCATCCATTCGGGCGAAACGAGGAATCTGTCTAGACGTGTCTGGATAGGAGTTGCCCGGCCGTTGGTCCATGTGAATCTGGCTCCTAAGAGTGGGAGATCGATGAGTTGTTGATGTTGGGTCCACTCGAAAAATTGAAGTATAGCAGAAGACGGTCTTCTCTTTCTGGAATGATCTTCAGCAAATCGAGTAATATTGAAGTCGTCGACCATGCATGACGGACCTATAAAAGATTGTCTGGCCCGGTTTAGCTCATCCCAGAATTCATCCCTGACTGAGTCACTATTAGGCCCATAAACAATAGATAAAAGACATGTAAAAGGAGAGGACTTATCTTGCAGTTTAACTGACACTGACCAAACGCCGCAAGATGAGGAGATGAGGTCCCACTTGGAAGATTTCCAGGCAAGAAGAATACCTCCCGAAGAACCGACAACATCTAATGCCACCCACTTAGCATCATTTGCCCTCCACAAAGTAGCGAGCAGACTGTCTTTGAAGATAGGCACTTTAGTCTCCTGGAGGCAAACCACATTCAGATTACATCTATTAATGGAAACTTTAATCAGGCTCCTCTTGTGTTTGGAGCCAACACCCCTGACATTCCAAGAAATTATCTTCATTGGCCTGCACTTCCCCGGTTGCCCTGTCTCCTGGATTTATACGATGAAGCTGATATAAACCTAGGGCTAGCTTCCAGACATTGCAATTCGCGACGGGTGGAAATTTTCGCTAATTGTTTTCCTGCAGGTGTACACTTTATGATGGGTCTCCCTCTATTCTCAATACACTGAAACAGAGCAACATAGTCTTCTAGTCGATCTCCGTAGGACAAACCGAGAGATCTCCCAACCTTCCTGATGGCATCTCTGATCCATTTCTTGTTTTGGATCTTAGCCAATAGATCAGCCCTATTCGTTTCCAATGATTCTTTCTCCACCTGAGCCCTATTTTTTTTCTCTCTTTTTTCACTTTCTCATTTCAAAATCTCTTCTAAATCATTTTACAACAGATTTCGACCACTCTTACTATAATTTTTTAGATTAAAACCATAGATTGAAGTGATTTGAGATAATAGAAACTCCGAGGGCCTTCTTTTTAAAAGACTGAAAAAATAGTATTCGTACCTTCTTGTCTAGTTCTAATACTTGATTGTGATGTTTAAGCATTAGATACATATTAATCATGTTCACAAATTCACTAGATAGCCTGATACAACACTCTCACCAAATAGTGGACCGTTACACTATCATAAACATGTTCAAAACAAAAAAATGAATACATATTTGAAATATTTACATTATTCTGGAATTTCTAGATACTTGTTCAGAATTTTTCGGGCAAAAGAAAATTTTCAACCGTTGTGGCCGATACCCGTATCGGTAATGGTGGTGACCGTTACGACCACCGTTACCGATACAGAATACCTTGAACGAGACCAATATTATAAACATTTCCCTCAAGCATAACTCCATTCTCTTGTTGTTGATGAAACTACTCATTAGGGCTATTGCTCTCTAGATTTTAGTCATTTTTTAATTATAGGAATCATGACCCATAGAAAGAAAAGCAGCTAGGTTGTTCCTTTTGCATGTTTGTTCTTTTGTTGGGGTTCTCTACTTTTTGAAAAGATCAAATGATGTTCATACAAATTAGGATATCATGAGATGATTACATGTGATTTTCAATGTTTTGTTGATAAGATGACAAGTACCTCCCTTTCTCTTATCGCTTACGGTTGATTGAGGAGTGGCAGTCTCTTCGACAGGGTTCCATGAGTGTTGCGGACTATATCGAGAAATTCGAGGAGTACTCGACCCACTGTCAGGTTGATGAGGACCCAGTACTCACCCTTGCTCGTTTTAAAACGGGCCTCTGTCCTAACATTAGGAGAGAATTGCTCGCCAAAGACATAAACACTATTGAACAGTTGTACCAAGTAGTGTTGGACGTCGAGCAATACCTTAAAGAATCTGTGGGAAGGCGGTTTGACTTTCGCGAGTCCGGTGCTAAGGCCAACCCCTCTGGGGCTAAACCTAACATAGGATTCCAAAACAAACCTTCCAATAATGTTCAGCCCGGGCCTAAGGATGATAAGGGTAAAGAGATTGCCAGGTCTAGTTCACGTTTAGGTGTCAGGGGTTTGGTCATTTTGCTCACAAGTGCGGCACAAGAGAGGGCACCAAAGTATTCTTCATTGATGGGCAAGTAGAAGTAGTGCCCCCACAGAGTGACGGCGAAGAGGAAGAATATGAGCCCGTAGAGACCCCTAGCGATGAGGAAGAGGGAGCGCAAGAGTCTGCGGCCCTCGCAATTGTGCGTTGCGTTTTGGCTCAAGCCAAGAGCACTGATAACTGGCGCCTCAACACGATCTTCTATACTTATGCAAAATGTGGGGAAAAGAGTTGCAAGTTGATCGTGGATAGTGGTAGTTGTGCCAATGTGGCATCAACTAGCACTGTGAGCCGTTTAGGCTTAAAGCTGGAAGCCCATCCGCAACCCTATAGAGTCGCCTGGGTTAACGAAACTTCCATTCCAGTCTCGCACCGTTGTCTTATTCCTATTCAGTTTGGATAAAGACACATTGTGGTGCGATGTTGTTCCTATGAATGTTGGTCATATCATTCTAAGCAGACCATGGCTCTATGATAGGGATGTCACCATATTTGGTCATTCAAATATGTGTACATTCTGGTTGGGCAAGAAGGTCAAGCTAAATCCTCTGTCACCCAAGAATACGACTGGAAAAGAGTCCACCACACAGAGTGGTGTGAACGGCTCAAAAGAAGTGAAAGAGTCGAAGTCCAAGTCCAAACCTCTCCATATCCTGAATGCCAAAGACTTTGAGCGAGAAACGGATGTAGACTCGATGGTACCAGAAGCTAGTGTAGAGTTACCCACCAGGCCATTCAGGTAGTGCATTAGTTTCGTGATGTCTTCCCTGATGATCTACCGAATGAGCTTCCCCCTACGAGGGATATACAGCATACCATTGATTTAATCCCTCGGGCGACTCTACCAAACCTCCTGCATTACAGAATGAACCCAAAGGAGCACGATGAGTTGAAGAGGCAGATTAACGAGCTCCTAGAGAAAGGTTTCTTTCTCAAATTTTGACCTCAAAAGTGATTATCACCAAATCCGTGTACGCCCTAGTGATGATTGGAAGACGGCGTTCAAAACAAAGGATGGGCTATATGAGTGGCTAGTTATGCCTTTTGAGTTAACTAACGCCCCAAGTTCTTTCATGCGTGTGATGACCCAAGTGTTGAGGCCCTTCATGGGAAAGTTCATGGTCGTATAGTTTGATGATATCTTGATTTATAGCATGACCAAGGAGCAACACCTCGACCATTTGAGGCATGTTTGTGGGATCCTTAGGGCCAAGAAGTTGTACGCCAACCTAAAGAAGTGCGCGGTTTTGTCTAGTAGTGTGATCTTCTTAGGTTTTATTGTGTCAGCTGAGGGCGTATCAATGGATCCCGAGAAGGTCAAGGCCATCGTCAATTGGCCTGAACCCCGCAATATTCATAAGATGCGCAACTTTCACAACTTAGCCACCTTTTATATGCGGTTCATTCGAGGTTTCAATTCCATTATGGCTCCCACCACGGACTGCATAAAAAAAGGAGAGTTTCAATGGACGAAAGCAGCCTCGAAAGCCTTCAAGGAGATAAAGGTCAAGATGACCGAAGCTCCAGTTATGCGGCTTCCTGATTTCTCAAAAGCTTTTGAAGTCGCATGTGACGTGTCAGGAGTCGACATAGGAGTACTTAGTCAGGAAGGGCGCCCTGTCGCCTTTTTTAGTGAGAAACTGAATGAGGCGAAACAAAGATATTCCACCTATGACAAAGAATTCTACGCGGTAGTGCAATCACTGCGCCATTGGCGTCATTATCTATTACCGCAAGAATTCGTCTTATTCTCAGATCATGAGGCCTTGAGATATCTGAACTCTCAGAAGAAATTAAACCCTAGGCATGCCAAGTGGGTTCAATTCCTTCAAGAGTACACTTTTGTGCTTAAGCGCAAGGCCGGTGTAGAGAATAAGCCTGCCGACGCTTTGAGTCATCGAGTCACATTACTCAACTCCATGAGCGTTGAAGTTATGGGCCTCGAGCGCATCAAAGAAGAGTATTCAGAGTGTCCAGACTTCGGAGTTGTGTACGCGTCGTTGTTAGAGAGTCCGTCAGGAGTCAGTAGTGAGTACTTGATTTTAGACGGATATTTGTTTAGGAGTGACCGCTTGTGCATACCACGCACCTCCCTCCGCGATTTTCTTATCTGAGAGTTACATTCAGGAGGGGTTGCGGGTCATTTTGGTCGAGACAAGACCATTGCCCTAGTGGAGGATAGGTTTCATTGGCCAAGCCTCAAGCGAGACGTGGCCAAAATTATAGGGCAGTGTCGTACTTGTCAACTGGCAAAGCAAAAGAAACAAAATACAGGATTATATACTCCTTTGTCAGTTCCATTTATCCCTTGGCAAGACATCAGTATGGACTTCGTGCTTGGACTTCCCAAGACTATTCGTAAACATGATTTCATATTTGTTGTCATGGACCGTTTCTCTAAGATGGCCCACTTCATTCCTTGTTCTAAAACCTCCGACGCATCTTATGTTGCCAAGCTGTTCTTTAGTAAGGTCATTAAACTACATGGGTTACCAAAAACCATAGTGTCTAACCGTGACGTGCTATTCATGAGTTACTTTTGGAAGACACTATGGCACATGATGAATACTAGGCTCCAATTTTCTTTTACCAACCACCCTCAGATAGATGGCCAGACTGAGGTGGTTAATAGGAGCCTAGGGAGTTTACTTCGATGTTTAGTGGGGGAGCATACCAAGACATGGGACACCGTACTACCCATAGCCGAGTTTGTATTCAATAGTTCTGTCAATAGGTCCACAGGTCTAAGTCCTTTTGAAGTCGTTACTGGTTACAAGCCTCGGAAGCCTATTGATCTTGTCCCTATGTCATTGTCCCATAGGCCATCAGAGTCTGCAGAGTCTTTTGCGCATCACATACATTCATTGCATCAAGAAATCAGGCAAGAGATCACTATTAGTAATGAATATTACAAATTTTTTGCAGACCAATATAGACGTTTCAAAGAATTCAATATTGGGGACTCTGTGATGGTCCGCATCAGGCCCGAGCGGTACCTCCAAGGGCCGTTCGTAAGTTACACGCGCGTAGTGCTGGACCCTTCAAAATTATAAAACGAAACGGCCTCAATACGTATGAGGTAGATCTTCCACCTTCCATGGGAATTAGTTTCACATTCAACGTGGAAGATCTAGTTACTTTTCAGGGGACTACTGATACTTTGTCCAGCCTTCGCCCACCCATCCTGATTCTCCAGATTTATCCCTTGAACCATGGCTTCTTCCCAACCTTTCTTCTCAGTCTCTATCTCTCATACCTACCTTTCGCACACCCAGAGAGGAAATAGAGAATATCCTAGACCATCAGATAGTTTCAACGTCGGACGGCGGGTTTCAAAAGTACCTATTTAAATAGAAGTCACGCCTAGCTTCCGACAGCACGTGACTCACTGAGGAGCTTCGGAGACTTGATCCTGACATCCTGGAGCGGTTCGGGAGTTTTATTTCGCCAGTGGCAAAATCTTCGCAGCCGGTGAGAGTTGACGGGGACATCATGTGCACACGCGCACGCACGTCTCCCACATGCGCATGCACGCCGCCCCCCCCCCCCCCCCCCCCCCCCCCCCCCCCCCCCCCCCCCCCCCGTACGTACGGAGGGCCCCACCGTCAATCTAGCTTGATGACGACTTTCAAGGAGGGCCTCCTAATCAGAAGACGGAGTTTTAGTTCATTAGAGTGGGCCCGATAATCAAGTAAAGCCCCATCATGTGATCTCATGATCGGGGCCCACTAGTCGGATTGATTTCATATTTTAGGTTTTGATTATTTATGTTATTTAGAATATCATGAATGTTTTAGATTTCTTTGATTAGTTTTTATTTTGGTTTACTTTATCGCCAAGTAATAGGTTGCGCACATAGCGAGAGTTTTGGAGTATAGGGTTTTCCTATAAATAGGCACCCCTTGTAGTTCTTTTTTTCATTGAAGTTGAATAAAAATTCCTGCGTGTTTTTCTGCTCTCTGAGTTTCTGAGTTGTGGAAAAATTCAAGTGGGTGCGAAGCCCTCCCTTTTCGAAGGGCTAAATTCAAGTGGGTGTGAAGCCTTCCCTTTTCAAAAGGCTAACTACCGTGGTACAAAGCCACGTTTATCCCAATCCGCCCCTCCATCTTATTTCATCCATTCCACGACCATTCTCGCCTAAAATCCACTTGTTTTGCAGCTGTTCGTCTCTCTACAACTAGTTTCCAGAATCTGGCCCTACAGGATGATCGAAACTTCGACGAAGCACTACACCTCGACCGTACGTCGGATCGCCACAAAACTTGGACGGTTTGGAGACCTCCCTTGGCTGACCAAGGCCTAGGAATCTGTTTTGGGAAACGGGCCCCGCTCGCACTTGCAGCCAGGCTCGTGCGCACGTGCGCCAAGCTCTGCCGCTGTTTACACGCGTAAATGTTTGCTGATTCAGGTTTTCCTTCTTATTCTCTCTTTTATACTAGTTTTCATAAACCCTAGCTCTAGATTGCATTATCCCTAATTTATTTGCCCATTTTCTCACCCGATGGTTCCTTGAATTGAAATTGGGGAATCTCTTGGATTAGGGACTGATTACTATGCATGTGTGGCTGATTTCTATTTCCCTTTGAGCATCGTTTGGTCCATAATTTTATTGATCTAGTCCTAGCCTGTGTAGGCCTGGACCCCTGCAGATTACCCTTTACTTGAATGTTTGAGCTTTTTTTTTTTTTTGTGGGATGTGGAATTATTAAGTGATTGTTCTGAATTAGTATGATCTAAGCCTGAAATCTTGCATATCATATTTAAATTTCATGTCCCGCATCAAATTTCCTTCATTTTTTTAGTTGTCACCACTATATACTATTTTTTACTTTGTTAGTTAATTTTATTTCTTCTTAAAAGAATATTATTTATTTGTGGACAGAAGTGTTTCTGTGCCTAAGTTTTGGACATTTCCATGCAAGTCACTTCGACACTTAACACCCATGCCACGTGTCCAAGTAACACTGCTACACCATATGTGATTACTATATTTGGGATTACGTATTGTTTTTTAGCGAAATCTAAATCCTTACTATAATATTGTTATAGATCTCAAGTAAGTTTATGTGGAAATAGGTTGGTGGTGGAATAATCGGCCTGGAGGCCTAAGCTACCTCCTCCTCAACTACACGAGCATATCACCAAGTCAACTTTTGTAAACAGCCCTAATTTGCTACACCATTGTTGCTAACGGACCTAATGGCTTCCAGAAAAAAGATATTGACGTACCTGTACATAAAAATTTAATGTACATATATGACAAAATTTCACACTGATGTGTCCTCAAGTAGAGAGATGAAATTATAGAGGCCAATATCTAGAGTAAATGTTAAATATGCCAATTGTTTCGCAGTCGATAGTCTGGATACAAGAAACATAGTGGACATCAGTGTTTTAAACGGTGAATAGCGTGTAGTGTAGCCTCACCCCTCTAAAGCGTGAGGCATAAGCTACAATGTGTAGCGTAAACAATGTGCTACTTCTAGATTATTAATCAAGGTTGTGCCTGGTTACACCAATTCCATGATATTCTGCACCAAATTAGACTAATTATAATGAAATTTGACAAAATTTTATGATAATTGGTGCAACCAAATGCAACCCAAAGCAATAGGAAAGGTCAACGATTAAATATAAAGGTGAAGAATGAGCAATGAAACTAATTTAATGTTGTTACTTGTATTATTTTACTAAAAGTTAATTTTTATTGAAAAATAGAAAATTGTAACAAATTATTGAAAACATTACTTTTAATGTTGTAGTGAATAAAAACTTGTAACACGAGCCACGTAGTGTGTAGAGTAGTGTATGCAAATTATCATGTAGCATATGCAACATGCGACTTAAGCTATTTTCATGAGCTACGTAGAGTTAAGGCTAAGCTACACCATGAAGCATAAGCTACACACTACGTAGCATAGCCATTTAAAACACTGGACTGGGCATTGACATTTTACAATCTTTGGGAAGAGCTTGAGTTTACAGAAATAAAGCCAACAGTTTATATAAGAGAATTAAAACAGACTAAACAAAATATTTGAACCGTACAACCAACAGGGTGCTACTAAACACAAACAGTAAGTATGATAAAATCTAGGTGTTAATGTAGACTGTAAAATATGTGCGGTTCAAATCAAGTCTGAGAATTCCTAACTTGTTACTCAATTATGACCTTGTCTTTGCCAGTTTCCATGAACCTACATATAAGTTAATCAGAACTAAAGGCTAACTTTATTGGCGAGTTATATGCTGGAAAGCATTGTACTATATTTATGATAATTTATCAAACATAGTATCGCATAAAATATATTCCATATGATTATAATTTATCATGTTCCCAAGTAAATTATCTTGAGCCACCCATGAGTAGGGATAAGCAGGTTTTTTTTTTTTTCTTTTTTCTTTTTTAAAAAAAAAATACCAGCTTATTTCAGAAGCTAGTTAATGATAATCCCTCCATAGATTCTTTTTTTTAACACGCGCAGTCACACCCCACACACACACACCCACACACTCACACTACAGTGGATTTTCACCACAATGGGTACTCGAACCCACTAACTCATGTTGAAACTCTTGTGAGTATACAACTGAGGCATGAGTATACCACTGATAATCCCACCATAGATTCACCTATATTAAGTTGCGGCTAACATTGCAAAAATAAGAGCTTGAATCCTGCTTGTGAATAATCCAAGGAACATGACAGGTATAGGGACTACTGAAGGTACTAGAATTTATTATTTCTACTCTTTCTTTTCTACAACCTACCATCTTCCTTGTACAATAATCTAATGAGATATTATCTAACCGGTGTTCCATTCGTCACAAACCCAAACAATAAGAGTAAAATGGAAAAGGGAATGATTTTTGTGATGATCTAATCTTCTTGGGAGACACTAAGTGTGATAAAGATTGGTCCCAATATAGAAGATCTAATATTCCGACAAATTTACGATTTAATTTATTGATTTTGTTCTTTCTTCAATGGGGCCCTTAAAATAAAATATGAAGAATAAATATATTCCATAATACAACATCAAGTCCTTGCATTTTTTCTATGAGGTGCTGTATGATGCTCCAACCAAATGTTTGGGGTTTTAGTTGTGTATAAGTGGGGCGGGCCCAATGTTCAATGATCCAAAGCATTGACGCTATGGAGCACATGGATAGACAATACACCGAAGATCTCCCAAAGCGATCCACCATAGCCATCAAGTATTTGGCAAATTTTGTCCAATGCGAATGGATGCTATGTTCTCTTTCTTAGCTGTCTTTTTTCATGGCCACCACTGAAAAGTTAGATTGTTCCAATCAAGGGACTTCTAGTGCATAGGCTACCCAAAGTGAGGTTCATTATATCAGCAGTTTAGATCACTGAGCCATGGACTCACTTGTATGAACTGTAGGGATGAGTGGTACTGCACAAACACCGAGCTTGAGCATTTTATAATACCCACTTTTTACATTTGTATAGGCTGTGGATTCAACTGATGACCATTTCAGGAGCAGAGAAAATTAATCAGTGATCTTAGAATTTCTACTCCCAGTAACATTTCCAGAAATTGTGAAATGGGACTCGTGTTGTATTGGAAAGAAAAAACCCCTTTACATTCACATGAGTAAATCTTCTTAGGGTTTTTGGAAATTCTACTAAAAGTAGAAATCACAAATTATTTCTCATGGCAGGGGCCAAACGCAGCCATGTCATTTTACTTTTTTTTTTTAAGGCAGCCATGTTGTTAACATGATAATAATATTTAGATACCATGCTTTCAATTACTGGCTAGATTATGGTATTTGTCATTTTCTTTTGCTATTATCATCAACTTTCCATTTGCACAAGTAGCAAACATACAAGAGATCCAAGGCTATCATTAGGTAGGCCATACCTCCAATGGGAATACTTGATACCCCACAAAATACACCATTCTGACAATCCTGGCGATTCTATTGGAGAATATTTTCAGGAAAGATAATAGATTGTTGTAAAGAAAATACTAATAATGACTGATGCATCTGGGCTGCACATCCATCAGATATGGTCCCAGATGGGTCCTGCTGTTGGTCGATAAAGACTAAATTAGAAGAGAACATTTGATTGGACTGTGAAGCCCACATCGGAAAGCAAATATGTCCTTATATATATGATGTTTTTTGAAAGGTTGACTTATAAACAAATATAGATGGACTTGGAGCCTCTAGTAGTATCAAAAACTCCCATATATCAACCAGTTATTCTAGTTACTGTGCACATACGACCATATAACAAGATAGCCAGGCAGTTGGTATACAAAGGTCATAAAGATATAGAACTTCAAGTCTTTTATGGTATTTAATGCCCCATTACATCAATCAGTTCTCTATGTCGGGTCTCTACAAAATTTGCACACCTCGTATATTGCATATGATTGTGTATACACCATGCCACAATTTGCATATAGAAAGAGTAGATTTCCATCTGTTTCAATGAGGCTGATTCATCTATGAATGTGGTAGAATAAGGTTATTCTACAACTCTTCCATGTGGGGCTACCATGGTGTGTGTATATTATTCTACAACTCTTCCATGCGGGCCTACCATGGTGGCTCTGTGTGTGTGTGTAGCAGTCAACCCAGATAGGATGGTTGCCCTACCATGAAAGTGGGATGCCTAAAATTCAGGACAATCCAACCATCATGTGGGCCACCACTTCGATGTGGAGATTTTTGGGTGGCTGTCCTTTGTTACTATGGTTTGGCCCACCATATGACTGGATACGCCTGGATTTTGGGGCTTCCTGTCATCATGGAGGAACTATCTTGATGTGTTGATTGAATGGCATACACACAACACGGTGAGCCTGACAGAGGCAGTTCAATAACTTTTACACAATTAAGTTTTCCATTCAATTGAAGAACTTCACACGTAGCTGAATAACAGTGGTGGAATAACCTAATTCTACAGCATTTGCATAGGATCCGGCCTCCTCTTTCAATAGCTGTTTTCAATTTCCTCATTTAATTTATTTGTTAGCAATAGAGTAGAGATAGGATACTTATATTGACCAATATGATTAGTTCACTTCGTGTGTTTAGCATTTAGTGAATCTAAAGGATTTAAAATTAGTCAGACTAAAGCAGAGTATATGAAGTGCAATTTAGAAATAATCAGCATGAAGATGAGGACTTGGTTGATATTTTTATTTTTCTTTTTTCTTTTTTCTTTTCTTTTCTTCTTCTTCTTTTTTTTAAAAAAACTATGGCAAAATTTTATTAACAACGGCCGAAGCAAAACATTATGAATATACACAAACCGAAGAAAAGATACAAGTCAAACTAACTATCCGGAAAATGAACTACTGCCTTGGAGGCTATAGCCCATTACCTCACATTCATTTTAGCCCTACTAAAAACCTCAAAAGCTCGCCCTGCCTGATTCCTAAAGCTACAATTATTCCTTTCCAGCCATATAAACCAAATTCCTGCCAAACGCACCAAACCTTTTTTTGTCTCTTTCCAAAATCAACACCATGCCACAAGAAGAATTGAGCAATGGAACATGGCGATACCCATCTATACCAAATAGCTCGAAAAAACCTTCCAAGACTTCCTTGCGAATGAACAATGGATAAATAAATGATCCACCGATTCCTCATTTTGATAACACATTAGACTAGGGGAGAATCATCTTCCTTTCGCAAAGATTGTTGACCAAGAAGTTTCCCAAAAGGACCACTTTCGATAGCTTGGGTCAATAATTCATGAGAGTGGAAAGATTAAGAAGGATGTTGCCCATAGAATTCAAGTTGGGTGGAAGAAATCAAGATGTGTCTTTGGAGCTTTACGTGTTCGTCATGTTCAACTCAAACTGAAAGGGAAATTTTATAGGATAGTTATAAGACCACCCATGCTTTATTGGATAAAATGTTGGGCAGTTAAGGAATGGCACGTTCATATTAGAAATGAATACATTTGAGAGAACTTAGGAGTAGCACGAATAGGTAATAAGATGAGCGAAAATAGACTTGGATGGTTAGGTCATGAGCAACTAAAACCAAGAACTGTGCCAGTTAGGAGTGGGTGGTACAAGACGAAGACTGGTGAAGACTCTAAAAAGGTAAGGAGAAGGCCCAAAGGATGTGGATGGAGGCAATGTTTTCAATACTGGCATTGACGAACGCATCACACTCTTAGGATATGAAAACGTATTGGGTATCGCATGGGAAATATCGGAGGTATTGGAAACATTGGGTGATTCGATCAATTTCCCAATTTTATTTCTTTTTAACATTGGGATATTAGTCGAATATTTCAATGAACCTTTAGGGGATGTTAAAATAGACATTATTATTTACACCACTTAGAACTCAAAAGATTACAAAAATCAAGTACACAATAAGTTTTCTTCATATAGGGTACTAAACTATGTGTTGTTAGATACAAATGATGCAATTGTATTAAAAACCAGTTCTTTTAAAATAACAAATAAAGAAATCGCTAATATTTCTATAATTCATATAGCATATAAGCACATTCAATGTACTAAATATTGAAAGTAAATATATCCTACAATATATGGTGCATTTATTTAAAAATATTTTTTTAATTAATTTTTATAATTTTTTTCAAAAAATAAATTAATCTTTGAAAATAAATAAACAAGTCTGACTTATGTTAAAGATCGATATACACTCATAAATACAAAATATTAGGCGTACATAGCATCTGGTCAATCTAAATGTAATTCAAATAAAATTATTTTTTAATATTTTTAAATAAGAATATTTTTTTAAAAAAATAGTTCCATCAATTTGTAGATCAACCTCGAAGCACTCTAATGTGATTTTGTTCAACCTCTAATTGCAAGTTAAATGGGTGAAATGGAGGAAGTTTCATATTTCCGCCAATTTTTCCAAATTCAAAAATCAAAGGTCGAACTGTGATGGTTTCCAATTTCTAGACGTGTGGTGCCTAGAAAACCCCTTGGCATGATCAATGTTCGAAGTATCGGCATCGCTACAAGTTTCACTGGTCAGGGATATGAAAACAATATAAATATCACCGATAGTATTGTCGACAACTAAAAATGTGGGGAAACATGAGGGAAATGGTGGATCTTTTCAGTGAAACTTCAAGAGATGTTAAAATACGCATATTTGCATATTTAGAAATATAAAAAAATTGCAAAAAGAATGCATACATAATATGTTTTCATTTAGTGGGGGCCGAAAAGTATAGAAACCAGTCCAACTATCCATCCAACCTTCCATGCAAATATCTATAGATATTTCACAATATCAACAACACATGATATTTCGCTAATAAATCGTCAATAAATAGAAAGGAAACTAAAGATTTTGGTCTTGATATTGCCCATGTTGCAATAACGATAATATTGCGATATGATCAATATTATCGTCCACAATTTGAACACCGCATATAACGCCCATAAAAAATTTGAAATGGAAAGTTTTTTAATAAACATATTTTTGGCAATATCAATACATTGGCAATATTATCAAAACATCGCCGATATAGTGGTGATACAAGCGACATCTAGAATTTATACAGTCGAAAATATTGGTGATACATTGGTGATACTTAGTGATACATCGTCGATACCTGGAATTTCTAAGACAACAGAAGTAATCGGTATCGCTACCAGTGTTATCAGTATCACCGAGCTGGGGATGGGGATAGTATCGGGGATACTCCGAACAATGAGTGTAATTGCTTAGGGTTTACGCAGAGCAACTCCATTAGTAATCCTTTCTTTTAACATTGCTTTCCTTTATTTATTGAAGGTTGTTAATGTGGAGATCAATTGTAGCACATTGGTGAAGAAATTGAGCTTTAGTTGGGTATGTATTTGTTCTTTATTCTTCAGAGTTTCATAGTTTTTTTTTTTTTTTTCCAATCTTGTTGCATCATGAATCAACCAAAAGTTCCTTAGTGCCCATTTTTTAACTAAAAATTTCTTCAATTAAAGATTAAAATTGTCTAGTTGGCATTAATTGTGGGATATGGTCCATGCAAGGTAGGGCCAAGACCAGTTCAGATCTCGTACACATCTCCTCGTATACGGAAGGCGAGCCACTGATAATTTTAGCAAAGCAAGTTACAAATATTAAAGGACTTCCCTTTAATTACATTGCATATTCATAATTGCTCTAAGTAAATGAAACATTAGAAATACTTGAAATAATAACATGTTAAGATAATAAACTAACCAATTTAAATAATTCAAGCTAAGTCCATTGTTGGACTGAGACTAAGGGGGTGTTTGAATTTTCAAATCCCTCTGTAAATACTCGTAAAATAAGTCATTATCACTTTTAACATATGTTTGCCAAGAGATCCAAAGCTCAAGTGGACCACACCACAGGAAACGGTGGCCCTAAAGGCGTCAACCATTGAAAGATGTTTCCTTCCTAGGAACCACATTGATGTTTGTTTGTCATCTAACCTGTTCATAAGGTCACAAAGACATGGGCAAAGGGAAAACAAGAATATCAGCTTCTAGGCCCCCCAAGAAGTTTTCAATGGTAGGCGTTCAATTCCTACTGTTTCTTGTGGTGGAAGGCATGGATAAGTCACATATATCACAGTGTGCCCCCACAGTTTTTACATTTTCCGCCTCGGATTTAGAGACTGAGTACAATAAAAAAGTGTGCCTGTCAACATCACATTGGGAACGCTGCTGGAATGACACAAGTAATCATTACCTATTTACGGGTACTTACAAAGGGATTTTAAAAAGCAAACACCCACCAAGTCTCAACTCAGTTCATTACCATGACAAGTCAAAACTCAGCAAAATCAGACTTAAGCTAACTACGTTTAAACCAAGGTTCAGATGATACCATGAATTTCCTCTCTCTAAGGTAATTAAAGGCCGCAAAAATATCATGCTTGGAATAACGCCGGAGAGTCCCTTCTAGCAGTTTTGGCACTTCGGGCACCGCAGAGGTACTCAGGAATACCACCTTCAAGAGCTCAACGGCATTGGCTATTGACAATGATCCACATACCTTTTTACTGATGCCTCCATCGTTCCAAAGCTTTTGAAACTTTCCAAGGCGTTGAGAACTTGACCTACTTCGACTCGCAAAGAAAACCATACGGTGATCTTTCACTTCTCTTTCAACATAGTTGTGAATTCCTTTGCCAGGATTGGATGATGAAATTAATCCAGATATTTGATGCGAGTCCTGAGAGTGAGCAGAGTTATCTTCAGCCACCAATGAAGGACCAGTTTCCATGCCATGAGAAAATTGACTACTTACATGAATGATGCTTGGATTTGTCACATCAACTTGGGGAAGATCTGGCCACTCTTTTTCACGCCTGCTTCTACGAGTCTCTGGTTTACCCATCCGCTTGTAGTAAATCACCTCATCAACAGCCATCTTAATATTCTCTTCTTCAAAATCGTCCCAAAAGTATTCCTTGAAGTGTGACCCTAAAGTATTTTCATGAGCTTGGGAGTCGGTAAGAATCTCCGCTAATGGTGAATTTTGAAATGTTTGCCCAGAGCCATCATGATTCATGAGTTCCTTTTCACTTATTTTATCCAGGTGTTTAACATATCGTTCACTAAGCAGGTTACAAAGTTTCATCACTGCTCTTCTAATATTTGGATCATTATTCAACATGGCCATTCTTCTTCTGCAAGTATCTGGAGGTGCTGGAAGGTCAGAAATAGAGGCCCAATCAGCACGATGATACCTTGCCCCAAGGGCTGCACGATGTCTTGCATATTGGATCACCAATTGCCTGTGATAAAGAAAACATACTCAATAGATGTCATTCTTTTAGTAGTTTTGGGGAATATGAGGTTTATTACATAAGCTATTTTTAATTTACCTATCTGAATTTTCTGTCCATGAAAACTTTTTTCGACGTGTTGGCCTCAGCCTTGAAAAGGCAAACTGACTAATAAAAGAAGAACTCTCCCCATCTTCTTCATTTGTCTCCAACTCTTCAACAGCATTAGGATGATTGACCTCATCACATGTTTGAACACCAGTCTCATGGTCTTCCATAGATGTTGGGCAGCAATTTTCTTGTTCCGTGTTTTTCAAATCACTATCGGATAGAAGAGGCGATCTTGTTAATTCTCCAGTTACAGTGTCTGACTTTACATGCTTCAGTGACTTGTTTTCTGAAGATATCTTCCTTTTCTTAGCAATGGATACATGATTTTTTGTGTCCTGCTCTCCTAGAAATACAGGATGACGTGATCGCCGCTTATCATATGAAACACGGAGCACCTGCAAGAAGTATCTTTCAAGTTACCTAGGAAAAATCAATAATGTAACAGCCCACGCCCACACTGTATGATATTGTCCGCTCTGGGTACAGACCGCACAGTTTTGTTCTCGGGGTCGCCCCCAAAAGGCCTCATACAGTATAGGGAGAATCTCCACATATAACCACCATTACTTCGAACAGCGCTTCAGATGTAGGACAAGTCCAACCCCTACTGCGTACACAGTAGCCTGCCAGCACAATAGCCTGCCAACCACTAGTGGCTCGCCCAGGCCATTAGGCCCCGCCCACATCAGCGTCTGCCCATGTGTACCCTCCCACATGTGCAACAGTGACGGGGCATCACAATATCCCCCACCGAGGGCAGAGCCGTCCTTGGCTCTGATACCATTTGTAACAGCCCACACTATATGATATTGTCCGCTCTGGGCACAGCCCGCACGGTTTTGTTGTCGGGGTCGCCCCCAAAAGGCCTCATACAGTATAGGGTGAATCTCCACATATAACCACCATTACTTCGAACAGCGCTTCCGATGTGGGACAAGTTCAACTCCTACTACGTACACATGTGGGCGGGCACATGTGGGGGGCATTGTGACGCCCCGTCACTATTGCACATGTGGGCGGGCACACGTAAGCAGACACTGATGTGGGCAGGGCCTAAAGGGCCTGGGCGAGCTACCAGTGGTTGGCAAGCTACCAGTAGTTGGCAGGCTACTGTGTACGCAGTGGGGGGTTGAACTTGTCCCACATCGGAAGCGTTGTTCGAAGTAATGGTGGTTATATGTGGAGATTCACCCTATACTGTATGAGGCCTTCCTACGGGGAACAAAACCACCGCTGCGTACTCTGATGGGTTGTCAGTTAGGTTAGACAATATCTGTGGGATAGGTGTTGATGTGGGCGAAACCACGGGAGCACCGGGTCTGGGCGAGCTACCAATGTCCTTCCCTCACATGAGGCCTTTTGGAGGCGACCCGAGAACAAAACCGTGCGGGCTATGCCTAGAGCGGACAATATCATACAATGTGGGCGTGGGCTGTTACACATAAGGTCAAATATGCATATCATATAACAAAACAAATTCCAGAAACACTGAACATATAAAGGAAATGTGCCATTAAAAGATGTACAGTTAGCTTATTCAATAGCATCAAGTATACTCTGAAATAAATCACATTAATAAAAGCACAGTGGGAGATCAGTGCTAGTGATAATCAGTAAAATGGAACTTAAAAGGTATGGAATGGAAACAATAGCAAAAGTAGTAGCAAAGGAATTTCAGGAAAAAGGCAGTGTCGAGAAAATTACACGAGTTAATCCTTTCTTTGTGCAGCACTGAACATCTTCACCAATGCCTACAATTGTATGCCAGTGAGCACTTCAAGGAATTATGCCTGCAACCCACCCATCCGCACATACAAATAAAACAGCACTGAGACCTTTTTTTTTAAAAAAAAAAAAATTACACAAATATCCAAACACCAAGTGGCATCCAAAAACCAGGTGGTGGAATTTAAGAGGAAAAAAATGTTCAATAAACTGATGGAAGAAGGAAAGTGGAATGTCTAAGAAGAAATAATTGTTATGTGAAACGAGATGGTTGAGTGCACTAGGACAGTGGGAAAAGATGTTTTAGGAGTATTTAGAGGGAAAAGCCAGTGAAAAGGAAACTTGGTGGTGGAGTTGACATATAAAAAGCTATTCATGTTTCAAAGCCTAGCATGGGACTAGAAATGAAATTTTTGAACAATATATAAATGCCAAGAATGTTAAGAAAGTAGTCAGTGAGGCTAAACTTAAGGACTTTGGTGATCTTTACAATAGATTAGGGATAGGAGAATGTGAGAAAGATGTCAAAAATGAGCGAGAGGAAGGGTAGGAACTTAGATCATGTTAGATGCATTAAGAGTGATAACCAGCGGGTACTAAACATAAGCCAATTCCCATTCTTCTTGAGGGTGAGGGCTGGCACAAAACATGGGCTCTAGCTCTCTCGGATGTAGCCCCTATTTAGCAACTCATCAACTTGATGCTTCAACTCGGCATGCTTGGTTAGACCCATTCGGTGTGCTAGTACGTTGGGTAAAAGATGCACCATGAACCAAATCTATTGCGTACTGAATATCCCACAGTAGAGGCAACCCCTCATGCTGATCATTAGGGACTAAATCTTGGGAGTTATGGAGCATAGATTTGATTTCTCAAGGAATAAATTCATCTTTACAAGTAATAGGCCCATGCACCTATTTTGTTACTAGAGCGAGCATAACTCATTTTTCCCTACTCTCTTGCTCAAACTTCCGCATGGTGAGAACATAGGAGTTAGGAAGTGTCCGATATCGATGTAGATGGAGGAGACGTAGGCAACAGGTGAAGTGGATCCAATGACCTCGCCATAGGAAAATATGTGTTAGCCTCACTGTTGCTTTGCACCTTTCGGTCAAAGAACCAAGGTCAATCAAGAAGGATGTGAGTGACATTCAATAGAATTATATCACACTAAATGTCATCCTCATAGACGCCGATTTTAAAAGACACCAAACACCTTCGAGTCATAGAGATGGTAGTGACATCAATTGATGCAACCTTGTATAGTTTTGGACAGTGTTCGAATTATCTCCGATATTATCGAAATATCTCCGATATTATCTTTATCTCCAGCTTAGCGATACCAATAACACTGGTATCGATACCAATAACACTGGTAGTATCAGAAATTCCAGGTACCAGCAATGTATTGCTAAGTATCGGCAACGTATCAATATCGTTAATGTAATCACCAATATTTTCAACTATGTAAATTTTAGGTGTCGCTTGTATTGCCAATGTATCAATATCGCCAATGTATCACCAATATTTTCGACTATGTAAATTCTAGGTAATGCTTGTATCATAAGTGTATCGACGATATTTCAATAGTAAAAATTTATTTCAATTTTTTTTTTCATGAGTACATGGTTGTATGTAGTGTTCAATTTGTTATTGATAATATTGATAAAATCTCGATATTATCAATATTGCAACATGCGTGATATTGAGACCACAATCTTTCTTTCGTTTCCTTTCCAATTGTTGATGATTTCTTAGTGAAATATTATGTGTTGTTGATATTTTGCAATATCGATGGATGTTTGGATGGAAGGTTGGATGGTTAACTAGAACGGATGGGATGGTTGGATTGATTTCTTACAACAACACATGCTTTTAAGGCCCCATTAAATAGAAACTTGTTATGTCTTTATTCTTTTTGCAATTTTTTTATTTCTAAATATGCAAATATGTCCATTTTAACTTCTCCTCAAGTTTCGCTGAAAATTCCACCGTTTTTCCCATGTTTCCCCGCATTTTCGGTTATTAGTGATATTATCGGCGATATCGATATTGTTTCCATATCCCTGGCAAGTGAAACTTGTAGCAATACCGATACTTCGAACACTGGTTTTGGATGTTTTTCAATTGGCAATTTGAGCTTGTTAATTACCTCTTGTGAAACAATTTTCATCGTACTACCGCCATAGACGATTATGTTACACAACCTACCTTGGCACTTGCCTATGGAAAATAGTGGTCCAACGCCAGTCCTCCGCATCCCCCTAAGTGGTGGTAAGGAAGCAATGTATGATGAGAATGGTAGCTTCGACTGCGGTTTCAACAGGAGGATTCTCTGGCTGTAATGTAGGCTCTACATAGGGTTGTTCGATTGCTCGTCGTCGTACTCAAGGTTGTCATGGTAGTAGGGATCCTCCTCATTACTACAGTAATAGAGGTTCTTGGCTTGCATACACTCATTAGAATTGTGTCTTTTCTCTCCGCAGCGGTGACAGTCAACATTCTACCAATTTTGCCTAAGGGGAGGATTAAGATTAGAACATTTCCCTTTGGTGTCATGCCCCTGCAACACTGGATGCCTTTGATATGAATTCTACTACGGAAACGCCGCAAAGGTTATGGTTGCCCTTACAGACAGAATCTACATCTATGGTCGTGACTAAAAAGGGTCGGGAGGTAGTCGGTAGCCTTGGGGTGGAAGCCTGTTAAGACATGGATCAAACCTTTCCTTACAAAAGACTCCCCCGACTGAAGATCCAAAACGTCAGAGAGTTTGTTATTGTAGCCATTGCTCAAATTGTTGGGCCTTCCAATGAACAACATCAACTGACTCGAAATCATACATGACCACCTCAAGCTATATCATGGCGTACCCAGCCCAATAGCGGTTAGCCATTGCGCGGCCGGGCTCTACAAGCTTATGATGGACAGTAAGCCCATTGAATATCTCGGTGTAGCCTTTTATTAGTACAAGTTGTTAGGTGTGCTTTGTAAGTTGTAAGTTGTTTGTATTTTGGAATCAAGATATCATATTCATTTCTCAATAATAAAAATTTTAATTTTCAGTAAGTTGTTGACTTGTTATTTGTTAGTTATTACTTGTTAATTGTTATTCACTTATTTGTTAATTGTTAACGAATTAGAACTTAGAAGATGACTTAGTGAGTTTGTGTTAAGTCATTAGTGTGATTTTTTAGTATTATACATTACTTATGTAGCTAAGGGACTAATTACACTTTACAATGCAATAGATAAAAACAACAAATTGGATCACTTCTACGGTTCTACTTTTTTTTATGATGACAAGGTGTCCACACCCCATTTTAAGGCCAGAATAATCCCTACGGATGCACGCAATCACCCACGAACCATGTGCATCAGGTAATCTGTGGGGAGCAAACCCACGATGCTAGCCATTTGCCCAAACCCCATGCGGGTGGATCACTTCTACTAATTCAAAATATTTATCTTATTTTTGTTGATTTTTTTAAATTTTCCCATTTTCTTCTTCTTTTTTAATTTTCCAAAAAAAAAATATCGTGTAATCGCTTTTGCGATTACAATCACACAAGTGATTGCATATGACATTTGACAACACTGAGGAATTAATAAATATTTTTAACCAAGAAGTTTCCCAAATGACCACTTCCGATATCTTGGGTCAATAATTCATGAGAGCGGAGAGATTGCGAAGCATGTTGCCCATAGAATTCAAGCAGGGTGGAAGAAATGGAGATGTGCCTTTGAAGTTTTACGTGATCGCCATGTACCCACTCGAACTGAAAGGGAAATTTCATAGGATGGTTATAAGTCCAACCATGCTTTATGAGACAGAATGTTAGACAGCTAAGGAACAACATGTCCTTAGGATGTCTAGCTGAAATGAGGATGTTGAGATGGATGAATGGCAAGAAAAGGACGGATAAAATTAGAAATGAATGCATTCGAGGGAATTTACGAGTAGCACCAATAGGTAACAAGATGAGGGAAACTAGACATGGATAGTTTGGTCATGTGCAATGGACACCAAGAGCTGCACAAAGGCATGAATTTGTACAAATTGAAGGCTCTAAAAAAGCAAGGGGAAGGGCCAAAAGGAAGTGGGTGGAGGTAGTGAGAAAAGACTTGATGACCTGTGGCTTGAAGTCATGGCCCTTGATATAGAGTGGAATGGTGGAAAACGATTCATGTAGCTGACCCCGATTAGTTGGGATAAGGCTTAGATGATGATGATATAGTTACAAGGTCACATCACCCATTTATGATGTCATTGTTTCTGGAGTTTCTTTTCCTGTTTGACCTGATATTTTGAATGCTCCACCCATATGGCTATGCATGACTTAATTCCGGTGAATATAATCAGAATTTTCAGATCCCTCTAGCATTAGCAAAGAATCTCTTTTATCTTGTCCCTTTTTTTTAATTAAAGCTGTAGATGAGTAACATGTCTAATTAACAGCTGTTTCTATTCATCAAGTTGACTGTCCAAGAGTCATGACTATCCAATTTTTGTAGTTCATGAGTTGTGTTGTTCTTCAACTTCCAAATATTAAATTTTCTGGTCATTTTCTAGTGCTCTTTTCCCTCTAAATTCTAACCGTCCATGGTGCAACTCCCAGGTGATTTTTTGTTTTTTGAAAGATTTAATAAAAAACTCTTAGGCAATTTCAGTTAATTGACTAGTAAACAATGCTTCTTATGGGCATTTTCTGCATGGGAAGTTTTTTCTTGGCGTTATTGTGGATAAAGGCCCATGAAACAGTTACAGAACCTGTTGCAAAACATCCAGCCTCTACTGATTATGGTGAAACACAACCAATTGGTTATGAATGCTAAGATTCTATATTGGATTGAGAACCAATAACTGCTGTAAGTTTAACAAGTATAACCCGCATGGATCGGTTACTTTCAAATGGAAGAAAACTTACAAATTGATTGAAAATATAATACTTGATTAACCCATGATATACACAGTCATTATTCACTCATCCATGAGCTTCCAATACTAACCTGCTCTAAGGAAAGATTTAACTCCGCAGCAATCTTAACACAATCTTTGAATGGAATTTTTTTATCTGGAACATCATTTGCCACACGTTTGAGCAGCTCTGCACGTTGGTCAGCAGTCATAACCCGAGCTGATGCCCATGAGCGGCAAAGGAAAACCTGTAGCAAATCAATTCTAGTTATCCTTGATTTAAAGAAAAAAGGCAAACAATGAAATACAAATTAGAAAGAGCTCAAATATCATTGTTCCATTTAGAGAATCTTGTTAATCAATTGCCTCTTATGGATTTGTGGCAAGCTATTCCGTAACAGTAACGGTGGCCATAACAGCCATCACTGTTACCTTTACGATACAGGTCGTAACGGCTGTTACGGCCCCCGTAACAGCTGTTACGGTCTCTTTTTTTATTGAAAGAAAAAACCTGAAAATCATGTATTTGCCCCGTAACATTGAAAAAAAAAAAAAAAAAAATCGAACAACCTATATTTGCCCTATAACCAGTGTTCAAATTATCACCGATATTATCGAAATATCTCCGATATTATCTTTATCTCCAGCTCAGCGATACCGATAACACCGTTAGCGATACCGATAACGTTGGTAGTATAGAAATTCCAGGTATTAGAAATGTATCGCTAAGTATCGCCAACGTACCAATATCACTAATGTAATCATCAATATTTTCAACTATGTAAATTCTAGGTGTTGCTTGTATTGCCAATGTATCACCAATATTTTCGACTATGTAAATTCTAGGTAATGCTTGTATGATAAGTGTATCGACGATATTTCAATAATATCGCCAACGTATTGATATCATCAAATTTTTGTTTATTAGAAAAAATTTTATTTCAATTTTTTTTCATGGGCACATGGTTGTATGTAGTGTTCAATTTGTCATTGATAATGTTGATAATATCTTGATATCATCGATATCGCAACATGCGTGATATTAAGACCATAATCTTTCATTTCCTTTACAATTTAATGCAATGGCATTTTCATACCGGGCTCGAGTGGGGTAGCCCGTGGTATGCGGGGACACACTCGGGGTGGGTGACCCATGTGATTTGGGGCCCACGAGGGAGGTCTCATGTTTGAGACTCCTCACCGGGGGTGATTAATACAAGAGCATTTCACACCAAGCTCGAGTGGGGTAGCCCGTGAGATGCGAGGACACACTCGGGGTGGGCGGCCCATGTGATTTGGGGCCCACGAGCCCACGAGGGGGGTTTGGCCGAGGTCCTAACCTGTGAGATGTGGGGCCTAGGCTATGAGATAAAGGGATTAATTCGCCATACTCTAACAGTTCGAGCTTTTAGAGCAAGTGGTTAATTGTCCTGCATCACAATTGTTGATGATTTCTGGGTGAAATATCATGTGTTGTTGATATTTGACAATATCGATGGATGTTTGGATGGAAGGTTGGATGGCTAAATAGGCTGGATGGGATGGTTGGACTGATTTCTTACAACAGCACATGCGTTTAAGGCCCCATTAAATGGAAACTTGTTATTATGCATTCTTGTTACATTTTTTTATTTCTAAATATGCAAATATGTACATTTTAACATCTCTTAAAGTTTCACTAAAAATTCCACCGTTTTTCCCATGTTTCCCCGCATTTGTGGTTATCAGCGATATTATCGACAATATCAATATTGTTTCCGTATCCCTGGCCAGCAAAACTTGTAGCGATATTGATACTTCGAACACTGCCTGTAACAGACCATTACGTGGCTATTATGGCCAGTGTTTGAAATATCGGTATTGTGCTATGTATCGCATTCTTAGGATACAGATACATATTGGTTGTCGCATGAGATATATCGTTTGTATCAGGTAATTTATCACACTTCTTGGGAAACATGGGGAAACATTGGGGAAATGGTTGAATTTTTCAATGAAACATCAGGGATTGTTAAAAAAGACCTTAATACACACTTTTAAATCATAACATCTCAAAAAAGAAGTGCACATAATAGGTTTCCTGGGTATAGGGTCCTAAGCCATGCATTATCTAACTGAACAAATGCAAATATATTCAAATTGGATGCAAAACATTTACAATGTATGTAATGATCATTTCATCAAACACTCCTAAATACTTCGAAATTAGTCTCAATTGACAAATAACTAAAGGGAAATTTTGAAAAAAAAAATAAGATTTTATTAATTTTTAATTTAAAAAATATTTTTATTTATCAAAAATTGACAAAGACTTGACAAATCAGTAGATCAGCCCTCATACATGCTTAATTTTATGTTTAAAGTGCAACATTGCAAGCACTTTGGGAGAAAATGGGGAAAATTGGGGAAATTTCGAATTTTCCCCAAATCAAACACCTACAATCAAATTTCGAAATTAGTCTTAATTGACAGCTATTTGAAGGAAAATTTTGAAAAAGAAAACCTTGGAGAACATGAAGAACTAATGGATATTGAAATCAAAGCTCCAACTCCATGATTTTTCATGCAAAACATGAAGAGACAATGGATTTGTAACCATTTGACATTGATTCAACATAATTTTAACAAAAAAAAAAAAAAATGGAACAAAAATTGAAAATGCTCACCGAATCGAAAATGTGGGATATATCAACACGACTTGTGCATTTCGTATCGAACAAGTGGGATACAAGATATATCATGGGATATATCGGTCGATATCGTCGATATTTAAAACAATGATTACGGCTTTTATAAGGAGCATGCGGGCCATTAACAGCGATTACAGGTCTTTTTTTTTTCCATAACGATTGTTACGGCCGTTACAACCCTGTAGCATGTAATTGGTTGCCACCATTACCTTTACGTAACGACCTTTACAACCCCATAACAGCCTTTACAGTAGACCATGATTTGTGGAAAGCATGGGAAAGGAAAGTCTTTCCCAAGAAACCAAAGGAAGGTCTTTCCCAAGATCCCTTATTTCCAGGGAACTGTGGGAAAGGGAATAGTGTCAGCATTTTTTAATTTTTAATTTTTGAGAAATTGGGGTCTGTTTCCAAATCAGATGTTTGGCGAAATGAAATTTTCTCGAGAAATATTCTTGGTCACAACTTCAAGTCTCAAAAGCATTCATGATATAATATGGGCCTCACTTCGGGGTAAAACTTGTCATTGTGGCCATGGATAAGCTTGAATATCAATCAATCAAGTGGGGCCCACTTTCATTATAGGAGCTGTAAAAAGCTTCAAAAAAGAAATACTGAACCCACTAAGTATTGAATGGAATAGAGGAAACATGGTGGGCCCTACACACAAACCTATATTTAGCATCCTCCCCGCTTTCTTCCCTATGGTGTGGCCAACTAGATTTCTGGATCATGCTGATTTTTAGCTCTAGTGCCTAACATTAGCAGGTGCACCTTATAGACCGCGTGGATTTTACAAACAAAACATGGTGGGCCCTACGTTGCACTCAGTTAGCAAAACTTACATGTAGGTTGTACGGCTGTACCAAGTGATCCAAACTATCACCAATATTATCAGGTCTTGCCAGGTCAGCGATACCAAAACTACTAGAAGTTCAAAATTTTCCAAACATCACCAATGTTTTCAATAATGTCAGAGATATTTGGCGATATTATTGATATCGAGAACATTTTGAAAAGAATCTCTTACAAAAGTTCCTTGGTATAGGCGATAAATCAATAACATCCCCGATACCAACGATTATTCCCAACATCAGGGACACATACATAAGTGAAAATTGAAAGAAATTTGATATAAAAAAAATTTAAAAAAAAATTGGGAAAAATCCAAAAACCAAAAAAGATCTCCCTTTTTTTTAGAATTATATTCCTTGAGGGATTTTGATTACTCTTGATTTTTACTAAATCAAAGTTTGGCTTTGGGAAGAAATCTCGACTCAAAACAAGGACGGGCCAAATCTTATAGGTGACAAAAAATCCATAGAAACTTCCTTTTTCTTTTTCGTTTTTTCTTTTTTTTTTTTCAAATGCTAGCATGGATTGCAATGGAAATCCATGTCCATGCATTGATATGGATTTGTGGTGAAAAATTAACATTTAAATGAGAAATGGGGGAAATTTGTGAAATCCTAATTTTTTCCATTTTCAAACATTTCCCAATGTTTCCTTCAAAAATATTTTTCCAAGTATTGGCAATACCGATACATGTTTCCATATCCTCAGTCGTCGATACATGTAACAATATTGATACTCTTGAATGCAACCTGTTTAAGAAGGGGAGTTAACTGATACTCTGGCAACGTATGATACTTGATATACAAGCACTTAGACATCATATACCTGGAACAAATTAAGTAAACATACTATATTATGGACCAACTCTTTACGAGTCACAGTCCAAAAATCAATTGGTTGAATAATCTTCACCACTTATTTGTGCATAGTTGTTTGTTAACATAGACCATAAGATATATTTCATTTTTAATGATCCAAAAAATGTCAATCAATCCGATAGTTAGATGATCAAATAGTAAAAAAAAATTGTCATCATACACCTAAACTTAGAACCGTAATTTGGAACGTTTACACAATTTCCTAGTAATCTTTAAGCACCGGCATATTATCCATCCAACCATGATAGAGTATTAAAGTATTCCTCTTCCAAAAAAAAAAATAGTTTTTCCTCTATTGCAACTCGGGATCCAACATGTTTTACAACCCACTAGGATAACATGTTGAGATGGTATGGTGATTTGAACAATCCATATTCTCTTTAATACCATAATTAAGATAATTTCATAACCATGCTTTAATGATCCTCTTAACCTTTGATTTTTAGGGTTGAATACAAGCCATTGAAATCTTCTTTCCATTGTCCTAAATTCATCTATCACTACTAGATAACGATGATAAAAATCATCCATTTAGTGCAATTTTTTTTTCTAACCATGTCCTGTATAGCACATTCTACAATAACATTTCCAAATATTGTGAACTCAACATGTGGGCCCCAGTGGTGATAATAGATGCATGATCCTATTGCAATAGAAACTTGGACAATTAACTGTGTCAGCGAGAACCTATAACAAAAATACAACCTACTATGAAGCAATTAGACTCGGGAGGTACTAAAATTGTTGCAAGAGGCAAAAACGTAGTTTCTGAGGTTTTCCAATTAAGGCCCATTAGTGCCTGAGTTACTATTGAGAATGTGTACCTTTTTTTTGTATCCTTTGTATACTCTACTGGAGCAGCATTTGTGCTTTGATCTTAATGTTATGAGAGTTGTGTTGTAAGACACAATATTTGCCCTAGCGGTTCTCTCCTCTCTCTCTCTCTACCCTTTCTCTTCTACTTTTTCTACAGATTTCTTCTTGAATTTACTTCTACTAGGTATCAGAACCCAGGATTCTTCGTGTTGTTTTGTTCTTAACCATCATAGTTTGCTGATGTTAGCTACTACATAGCTAACGTCGTCATGATTCATTTGCACTATTCATACGACCATGTGGTAAATGAAATGCATGGTTCGATAGAGGTTTATGGTGATTTTTGTGGATTTTTCTGAGTACATTTAAGGTGCATTTCCAGCCCCACAAGGTTTTTTTTTTTTTAATGGCCCATTTTGAGTTTTTTTTTGTTTAATTTCTTCAAATCAAATGGTTTTTTTTTTTTTTCTTTTTGGAGAAAGGACAGCATAAGGCTAGACGGTTTGGCTGGTATTGACCACCTTAGTAGCTCAAACTAGAGGCAAGCTATGATGGAAGAAATGTAAGCTCTTGAACAAATTGATACATGGGAGATAGTTCTCTTACCTAAAGGGAAGTAGAGAGTTAGGTATCGCTGGGTCTGTGCTATTAAGTACCTTCCAGATGGATCAATTGACAAATATAAAGCTCGGTTAGCTGCCAAGGGCTACATTCAAACTTATGATGTCGACTACTTCGAGACCTCTCTAGTGGCTATACTTAATTTAGTCTGCGCAATCATCTCTTTAGCTGCAAATTTGTCTTGACCACTGTTTTAGTTAGATGTGAAGAATTCCTTCCTCCATGGTGATCTTGCTTAGTAAGTTTATATAGACCCACCACCAGGCTTTTCCTTGACGAGTGGCTTACATCGCGTTTATCGTCTCAAGAAGGCTATCTATGGTCTTAAACTGTCAACCCGAGCCTGGTTCAACAAGTTTAGCAATGCGTTGTTAGACTTTGGCTTTGTTCGCAGCTATTAAATCATTTTCTCTTCGTCTGTCGCCACACTATTGGGATTATGGTTTTACTCGTTTATGTAGATGATATTGTCTTAGTTGGCGATGATGTTAAAAGAATTACTGCACTCAAATCTTTTCTTAGAACATGATTTACTATCAAATATTCAGGCACGCTTCGCTACTTTCTCGGTATTTAAGTTGTTAGATCCCAATTTAGAATTGTTCTCTCGCAACGGAAATATGCTCTCGATGTCTTATCTGAGACTGACATGCATGGGTGTCAGCCCATTGCTACTCCTATGGATGTTGCTCAGAAACTTGGTCTTGATGATGGAGACCTATATTGATCCTGGCATGTATCGTTGCTTCATTGGTCGTCTCATTTATTTGACCATTATCCAACCTGACCCATCCTTTGCAGTGAGCGTTGTCAACCAATTTATGCATGCTCCTCATACGGCTCATCTTTCTATCGTGTATCGGATCCTCCGTTATCTGAAGATGGCTCCTGGTCAAGGCTTACAATTTCAGCGACATGGTCATCTTCATCTCTCTAGCTACTCCAATGTTGACCGTGTCCGGAGTCTTCATGATCGGCGGTCTATATCTGGTTATTTCACATTTGTGGGTGGCAATTTGGTCACTTGAAAGAGTAAAAAGCAATCAGTGGTTGCTCGGTCTGCTGCAAAAGCTAAAAATAGAATCATGGCACATGCGACGTGTGAACTCATGTGGCTCCGCACTTTATTACGGGAACTTGGTTATCCTTCTTCTAGTGTCATTCCTTTGTACTGTGGCAATCAAGCCACCATTCATATTGCTAGCAATCCTGTGTCTCATGAACGCACTAAACACATTGAGATGGATTGTCATTTCATCCATGAAAACGTAGCTACTAAAGAAATTGAAACTCTATCCATTCGTTTGGGGGAGCAGCTAGCTGATATATTCACCAAATCTCTTAGTTGACACACCTTCCACGTCTAGTCAACAAGTTGGGCATGATTGACATATTTGCTCCAACTTGAGGAGTATTGAGTAATATTAAGAATACACACACGCACGCACGCATGCACACACACATTGTATTTTTTTAATTTGTGTATATATACCTTCTATACTCTGCTGGAGCACCATTTATGGAGCACCTATATTACTCAAGAAACTTGGAAATGGGTATCATACCTGCACCGAGTATTTTGTGTAATTCAAGAAGATGCTTACTTATAAATTCATTAATTACAATTTGAATCCACAACTGATGGCTCAAGTATTATTCAACCATGAATAAGCAATTTGTTGATTCCACAATCTACACATCAATCACAAGAAACATATTATAGCCTTATAGGTACACATTAAAAGTTGAAAACATAAAGTTGGGAAACACATTATAAATAATCAGAATGTTTAGAAGGAAAACAAAAAAGAAAGAAAACTTGATTCCATACTCCCGTATGATCAAGTTACATATTGGTAACATGGAAATGAATCATTATTAATTTTGGCCGCTATACTCTTAGTAGAACACATACAATTGGAAAAATGGTCTAGCTATGAGAAAGTTGGTCCAAGTTATGGCTTTGGATGTTCCCACCTCAATAATGTTGACCCACAATTCTCTTATCCCAAAAGTATATTCCTAAACCATTCTTAATAAAAATAAAAAATAAAATAAAAAGGTATGGAAGAGCTAGAAAAGACGGCATTTGCATTATGTGTGTCCAGGCAAGAAAGTTCATAGATCATTTATTATTGCATTGTATCTTCACCATAGCAATATAGAACCACTCTTTTGACCTCTTTCAGTATGAGTGGATGATGTCGAGATCAACGGGGGAATTCTTCCTACAGTCGCATTGGGTTAATCTCATCCAGAAGGAGACCCTCTGGAGGCTCCCCATCCTTACACGACTAATGGTAGATTTAGGCAGAGCAAAACAAGAGATGCTTGTGGAACAAGCATAAGCTTCCCAATGTAGGAGAGCGAGATCGGATTCATAGCTTTGGCATTGATTCTAAATCCCTTTCTGCATTGCCCTACTTCTTTTTGGAGTTCTTTGTTGTGTTTTTCTATGAGGATTTCTCATCCTCCTATCTTTTCATAAATTTTCCATGATTTTTTAAATTTAAAAATTAAAAAAAAAAAAAAAAAAAAAAAAAAAAAAAAAAAGAGTTCATGAGCACTTCTTAAATATGAATGTTAGAAAATGAATACAATTACCATAAAATGCAAAGAAAGCACAAAGACCACAAACCTCAGGAATGGCAGACCCAGGAAATGCGTGCGATGCAGCTACTGGATCAGCCGTAGCATAACAATACTCTAAAGTTTTCCAATACGCATCAACGGCCTCCTTATTCGATAAGATAAAATCGTGTCTGATTCTTGGTCGGAGATCAGAAGAATGTACACTTGAAGATCGTAGGGCTCTAAATAGAGGTTCCTCAATGTAAGGTTTAAGTTCCATAGCATGCATAAGAATAGCACAAGGACCTTTATCCATTGCTCCCACGCATTCTTCAGTAACTAGTCGAATCAACTACAGGCCAGATAGACCATTAGCATGAAGCATGATTACTACAAACCAGCATATACAAGAATCCAACAAATATGGGAAAAAATAACTGGAAATTACTGATCCAATATTTTTTTTATCAATATTATTGATTAACCAATCAAGCTTATGAAGTTACAACTACAAGAAAAATAGAAAGAAACAATAAAGAACAAGAAGAAATTGGAAAAGTTATATGGAAAAAAAAAAAAAAAAAAAAAAAAAAAAAACAGAGAGATTTTTTAATACCAAAAAGGTATTGATTTGCGACACATTCAACAATTAAAAATCTGTTGGAATGAATATATATATATATATATAAGTATGAGATAAAGAAACAAAGGGGAAAAAAGGAACTGTACATGTTGATCAGGTTTCTAGAAATGGAAAAACAAAACAAAACAAAAAAAAAAAAAAAAAAAAAAAAAAAAGGAAGTACAACCCAAATCCATACTCATTTTGTGACAGAACCATAACCCAAATCCATAGTTGATCTTTAAAATCATTTTGTGATGGAACTTTTTCATTTTAACTTTTAACTTCTATTCCCCAAAAGTATTATCCATAAAGGATATCTAGAAACAGGCTTAGATGGATGATCTGGCACTGCGACACTAATTAATCCCTCCAAGTTTAGTCCAATAGTAAGACAATACACGCTTACCTTCTTCTACAAGTGTTCTCAACCCACTTCTGCAAGATAAAGATGAATCAAGCAACATGCAACACGATGCATAAAATATCAAATTTGAAAACAATCAAACTTGTCCTGTAAAGAATTACTCATGAATAAGCATAGCATGCAGATACATCATCATAACCTTCGATGGTAGAAGTTTAGATATGTGAATGAACTAGCAAGGAAGACAAGCTTGTGGAGAAAATAAGCAACTAACATCCCTAGCAGCAATCTAATTTAAATAACATCAAATACTTTCAAAGGATGGACAAACAGTAACCAACTTAATCTATGTAAAAGACAAGCAAAGTATCTTCTAGTAAAGACCCTACCTTCAGCCGCATTAAAATATCAATAACACGTGAGAGTCGCTCATTTGCATGATTAGCCATCAGTGACTTGTATTCCTCCACTGGAAGATCAGACAGATGCAATCCATGCCGGCAACTCTCAAGCAAATCCTCAAAATTTTGTGTCGACCCTACAACTTGTAGAAACAGCTCAAGTGGCATTGCCTTTAAAGCGACATCCAGTGCAAACAATTTGCAAGTGCTGTGAGGATTCTTCAGGTCATAGCCATGTTTTCCAGAGGATAAAGCATCATGCCAATCAGGTAAACTGCATAAGTAACCCCACAAAAAGTTATGCAGCAGCTTTGCACGAACCATCTTGGCAGGAACAAATCCATTGGCTCGCATAGTTTCAGCTTTAACTTGGGCATCTGAAGCTATACAAGTCGAAGTCCTCTTTATACCTGTTAATACAGGCACAGATTGATCATTCTTTGATCGAGCTAATCCTTGTCCACGACTTTGCATATCGAAAAGTCTCAACTTTTCCTGAATTTGAGTCAAAAGAGCAGGGGTGAAATCCACAAAAGATGGGTGCAAAACCACCTCCGCTGTACGGCTACGGCCACAATTAGTCACAGCAGGAACAGTAACTAGAGCACATTTACAATGCCCTTCTTGTTGAAGCCTGTTCAAAAGACGAGTTAAGGTCTTCCTGGCCATTGCAGTGGGCTTGTCTTTCTCAAGACCCTCAAGCCACCTATGAAGCTCAGCTGTTAGGATGAACATCTCATTCTGCATGATAATAATACGTTTATGAGCACGCAACTCATAGTATGCCTAAGTAGATGCAAGAAATAATAGTTAATCCTGTTCTTGCTCTATCTGGAATAACTTCATGCTGGCAAAGTAGACATTCACATTTACATAAGCGTTAATCCGAAAATAACTTTAAAGGACATGGTTTTAGATAAAAACAAAATTTATTAGAAAAAAGCAAAAGGAAAAAAAAAAAACAGATACAACATGATAACACAAGGGGCTGTGCTTGTTGGTTGTGATGCTGAATTCAGAATCCAGGCTAGAACAAGGGATGCCATGGATTTCTGCTCCCAAGGAACCAAAACAAACAAGAATCTAGCTGCTGTGACTCATGCTTGCTCCATCACAGACAACTGATAATATGCCCAACCAGATTCAAGAAATTGTAGTTAACAAGACCCTTCAGCTGCTCACCAAATGCTTTTCTTTTTCATAACTAACGAGAACCAAAGCAGTTGAAACACAGTATTGTGAAAATCTTATGATTTACGATTTACGACTTACAATTTAAGTCAAATCTTAAGCAAAACTATTGGAATCCTGTTTTATATGAATCCTATGATTTTATAATTTGAATCCTATGATTTACGACTCAAAACCCAATTTACGATTCAAATTATATTTGTTTTCTTCTATTCTAAGCTTCGTTTGGCTTTCATTTTATGATTTTAAATTGGTGGGGGCTTTAAGAATCATTTAGGAAAAGCCTTTCCAAAAGAAAAAACAGAATCATTTAGAAAAGGTAAATTATTTTATTTTGTTTTTTATAAGAGATTAATTGATATATATTCTCTTCAACATTAAATCATAGAGCTTTCTTTTAAAAATGATTTCTTACTTCTTAACTAGTCAAAACACCAAATTGATGTATGACTTATCTTGAATGTTTTTATGGATGGTTACAATTATGTTGACTTATATGTATTGTGGAATGATGGTCAGAAATAAAAATATCTTTTTCTGTCAGTCTACAGAATCAAATGCCCACTTTTCCAATGTGATTCTACATTCAAGAAAGGCAATAAGAACATAAATTATTAAAGGATCCTCGTATGTTTTTTAAGAAAATTTTATTCAAAGACAAAAATAAAAAATAAAAAATAAAAGATAAAATCCTTTAACACTATGTTCACATGGTATTACCTGGTGCATATTGATGGCCACAGGATGATCGCTGAGTTTTTAATTTTTTATTAATTTATTTATATTTTTCATATTTTTAAGAAATCATAATAAATCTTAAGATTTACAAAACAATTTGCGATTCGATACGATTTAACCCCTATTATGATTTGCGATACGATAACGGTTATGACAACATTGTTGAAACATGATAAGAGACGGGCTAGTTCCTGACGCCGGTTGTGTTGTTGGTTCAGATTCCAGGCTCAAACATTAAGGGATGCCCAGATTTCCGCTCCTACAGAGTAATATAGCTTCTATCTCTCATGCTGATGGCCCTTATGTTGCTGGTCTGGTTTCATGCATTGACCCCAAAAAAAAAAAAAAAAAAAAAAAAAAAAAAAAAAAAAAAAAACTGGTTTTTCTTTAGCTAATGGAGCTAATTCTGCATTTCCCTTAAAAAATTAATAAATAAAAAACCAATTTAACTCAGATTCATGACCATTTAGCTCTGTTTACCACCCCTAACCGATTCCTCTGGTGTTGGTCTGGACTCAGGATGCAGATTCCCAACCCACTGCCAGTACCGATGAATCAATGGCTACCCCCCTACCTAAGGTCTATTTCTAGGTATCAGACCATCGGTATGCCAAACTTCTCTCCACTTCCCGTTGTTGGACACACTACCATAGTGTGAATGGCAGGGGGTAATGGTACTAACAATGGAACCACACCTGAACTATCAATTTCATCAACCAGGACTTGAACTGTGCTATAATTGACATCTGCATCTGACAGCACAGCTTCTAGACTTGCCATGTCTTGATCAGATGCTGATTAAGCAATATAAACTGGACCCGTTGCCACTAGGTCAATGAATAAATCCAATCCATTCATTCGACTAATCAACTGAAGTTGTCCTGCTCTAACTCCTTCTGCTATTCGGTCCATTTGTTGATAACCGCTGCTGCTGTATTTGCAGACAATTTATCTCTACCTCTGCTATCCTTGCACATGATGATTGAATCAGATCAACTGAAACAGGATATGCCATTGTTGGAGCTGGTTCTACCTCAAGAACATCATCTCCAATTGGATATTCAAGAACCAATTCTTCGATTTATGATGCAACTGCAGTTGACTGATTCTGGGCCCAGGGACTGACTCTTCTGCCAGTGCCTAGATGTTGCTTATTGACCAAACTTATCCTACTTCTGATGCTTTCAAGGGATTCTCCCAGCTGTCCAATCAACTTTTGGGGCGCTAACATCATGCAGACGACTTTCCCCTAGTCTGCTACAAAAATCTACTCCCCCAACCTGTCCCCTTCTTAAATGCACTCTTCTTCCTGCCCTGAAACCTCAGGCTCCAACCAGACTCATCTTCCAATCAGGCATCACCAGAGCACCCAGACAATGCAACGACCCCATTTGGAGGCAGAGAGCACCACCAACATGGCAAAGAGAATCAACGTCATCAGGTACTCCGAAGATGTTCGATCCCTCTGATTTCCGTCAATGATGAACCCCATTCCGTTGTCTTCAACACTAGAATTTTTCTGAGCCACGGACTGGAGGCTTTACATCTGATCTCAAATCAGGTATCATCTCTGTTTGGATTGTAAAAACCGCAAGGCCCAGTTGTCTTTCTCAACCTAGCTTTCTGCGAAACCCAGAGAACAGCAGCCTCTCCTTTCTGACCGCCATTGATGGAGGCAGGCTCACGCAAATCTACTTGTTATCATCAGCTTCTACTCACAGAACCTACCAAATCTACTTGGAAGGATGATTTCATTGAACAGCACTTTGATCCTAGCATCTTCCAAAATAAATAAATAAAAAATTAAAAAATTAAAAAAAAAAAAAAAAAAAAAAAAAAAAAACAGAACAAGCTGTAGACAACCCATTTTGGCATCCTTCTGAAATGAAATGCATATTGCTTATAACATGCCTGTTTTGTCAAATTTATAGTCATACCCTAATTTTTGACATTTTTCACCTCCCAATTGCTTCTAAAACCTATGCATTCAGAACCAGATGTCTTCATGAATCATCCTAGGCATATAAAGGTGTCAAAGAAGGTGCCCTTTGAGAGACATCGATTCCGATTCAGAGCCACTTAATGCATTGCAATGAAGGCCGTCGAATGTATAGACCACCTTTCTATGTCAGTTTGGACCACGATGCTGGCTATTGGAAAGCTTGTCAAAAAGTCGGTTTTCACTGGTCATTCTGCAGGGCACCCAACAAGTCAGTTTTAAGCGTCAATCCTAAACGTGACACAATCAATATGGACGTTGCATCTCCTGACGTTAAAAGGCCTAGCATGACGAATGGCTTTCATAAAAGGAGAATTCCACATGCCAAAATTGCACTCAAATTTGTCGCCTATGTAATCAACGTCGTCCATAGATATACTGCGAGCTATCTGGGTGCCTTTGTCCATTCTCTCCACATGGAAGACACTTACATCGCTCTAGTCAAGTCAATGCTACAGCCACGATGCATGCCATTAAATCATTGCTCGATAATTGGAACCTTCTAGCGCATGTTGGGTTGATATGTTGATTACGAAGATCATACCCCGCAATGGATGTGCCAATATCATCTCATAAGCGACAGGTTGTGCACCAACAGTGGAAAGACATCCGGATGACTTAAACAACATGAATCAAAGGGCGACGCATGGGTCATCTTCATTGCCATATAGATGTGACACTCATGAGAGTTGCGTTAGTATTAATTTCATGGTTCTGAATATCGGTATCAGCAGGTGCATCAGCCCGGCTAAAAAACGACACAATACGGGCATCGCGTATCGATATTGGTCCGTATCAAAATATATCGGCCTGTATCAGTCGAAATTTATTTTTTTAAGCCAAAGAATTAAGGAAAATAACAGGAAAAGAAAATAATAATAAGATATTCAAGAATCTATCATTTTTTTTAGATTTTGGACATGCATATGATGGTATATCGGACCATTCTTTGATAAAATGTTTCCGTCGGTTTGACTTGTTGAAGGTCAACTAAATAGGCCCTAATTGAACACAAATCAAACATGATTTGGTGAATTAGGGCCCATTACATTGAAATACAACAAAAAGAAGATGAAAATATTAAAAAGAAAGTAAAGGTTTACCCTACTTTCCGATTTTTTCCATAATGGCCTACTTCGCTTAGATTTGTCAAATCCCATTCAAATCATCCGTTTTGATCCAAAATAGGTCTAGATCTAGCTTAAAATGAGGTTTTAAGCTTCCTCCATGGTTTAAACGAAAAACGAAGAGGAGACATGAGTGCAATTTTGAAAAGAAAAAAAATCAAAATCAAAATTTGGCTTTTATGGGTGTATTGGCCCGTATCAATGCCAATACACCCTATATCAGCCAATACGAGTCAATTTTTTCGTATCGGGCCGAAACGTCCCCATATTGCGTATCATCTCATGCTGATATGGATACGATATGGTCGTTTCGGCTGATATGATACTGATATTTAGATCTATGATTCATTTCTTAAGCATTAAGTGACCCATTCTCCCCAGTGCCCCTAGGCTATTTCAAGACCACATCAACGCAAAACCTCTCAAAAGCCTCATTTCCAGCCATATATAAACCCCCCTCATCTCTCCATTCGATACTTATTACGTGTACATCTTTATATCCAAAAGCATTAAGCTGAGAGAGAGAGAGAGAGAGAGAGAGAGAGAGAGAAATCAAGCTCTAAAGAATCAAAGTAACAAAAGCCAAGGGCAATGAGAGGTTGAAGATTCAAAAAATGGATCCCTAAGATGAGGGTTCAATTTAATTTGTCATTCAAATTCACGCTTTCTTATCATTTCTTAGCAATCAAATATGCTTTTAAAATCTACATGTTTGTGGAATTAAAAGAATAGGTTGTGCACCAATGCCTCTTTAGTAAAAACTTTTCTATATTATTTTATTTCTCATGTATTCGAGTCTGATAAGGGGATCCAGTGAATATGGAAATGATCCCTATCAAAACCAAGGTATGCTAAAATGGTATGTAACAGCCATAATGGTCATTACCTAATGGTAACGATGGTAACCATTACGCGTTATGGGCCAAAACGGCCATCACAAGAAAAAATTGCCTATAATGGCGCCTCAAAACAGATTTTTTTTCAAAAACAAAAAAGAGTTCGTAACCGCTATTGTGGCCCATAACATACCGGTCAATGTTTTAATATTGAAGATATCAAACAATATATCCCACGAAATATCTTGTTTCCCACCTATGCAATACGAAACACACAGGTAGTGCTGATATATCCCACATGTTTGATCCGATGAGCATTTTCAATTTTTGATTCCTTTTTTTGTTGAAATTATGTTAAATCAGTGTCAAATGGTTACAAATCCATTGGTTCTTCATGTTTTGCATGAAAAAATCTGGAGTTGGAGCTTTGATTTTGATATTCATTGGTTCTTCATGTTCTCCTTGTTTTTTCCGAAATTTCCCTTCAATCAGCTGTCAATTAAGACTAATTTCGAAGTATTTATGAGTATTTGATAAAATGATCATCACATACACTCTAATTTTGAAATTTGAGTATAGGTGGTCAGATTTGGGAAATTTTGGGAAATTTTGAAATTTCCCCAATTTCTCCCAAATTGCTTGCATGTTGCACTCCAAACATGAAATCAAGCATGTATGAGGGCTGATCTACTAATTTGTTAAGTTCTTGTCAATTTTCGAAAAATAAAAATCATTTTTAATTAAAAATTAATAAAATTTATTAAAATGTTAATTTTTTTTTCAAGAGGAAGGTGTCGCGGGTTTGATAGCTGGGAATATGACACATGGTGGAGTGATGATGGGGACATCACGCGCACGCACGCCACCCCCCCTACGCACGTACGTACGAAGGAGGGCCCCACCGTCGATCTGCCTCGATGACGACGTCCAAGGAGGGCCGCCTAGTTAGAAGATGGAGTTTTGGTTCAAGAGAGTGGGCCCGATAGCCAAGTAAAGCCCATCATGGGATCTCATGATCGTGGCCCACTAGTCAGATTGATTTCATATTTTAGGTTTTGATTATTTATGTTATTTAGAATATCATGAATGCTTTAGATTTCTTTGATTAGTTTTTATTTTGGTTTACTTAATCACCAAATAATAGGTTGTGCACATGGCACGAGTTTTGGGGTATAGTGTTTTCCTATAAATAGGCACCCCTTGTAGATCTTTTGATTCTGAAGTTTAATAAAAATTCCTGCAAGTTTTTTTCTACTCTCTGAATTTCTAAGTTGTGGAAAGATTCAAGTGGGTGCGAAGCCCTACCCTTTTCGAAGGGCTAACTACCGTGGTGCGAAGCCACATCTATCCCCATCCGCCCCTACCCTCTTCCATCCATATATCTCACCTTCTACAGCCATCCTCTCCTCGAATCCATCAGTTTTGCAGCAGATCTTCTCCCTACAGCCAATTTTCAGAATCTGGCCCTGCAAGAGGGCTGAAACTTCGGCGGAGCACCGCGCACAGCCCGTAGCTCGAATCACCCTGAAACTTTGGGGGTTTGGAGCCCACCCCTGGCCGACCAGGGCCAAGGAATCGGTTTCTGAGTGTGGGACCCGCTCGCATGTGCAGCGAGGCTAGTGCGCACGTGCGCCAGGCCCAGGCCCGCTGTCCGCTCGTGGGAATTGTCTCCCGGTTCAGGTTCTCTTATTTTCCAATTTTCATACCTATTTTCATAAACCCTAACCCTAGATTGCATGACCCTTAATTTATTTGTCTTTTTTTCACCTTAGGGTTCCTTGAGTTGAAATTAGTGAATCCCTTGGATTAGGGACTGATTACTGTGCATGTGTAGATGATTATTTCTTATCTTTCAGTATTGTTTGGTTCATAATTTTTATTGATCCAGCCCTAACATGTGTAGGCCTGGACCCGCATAGATTCCCCTTAATTGAATGGTTTGGACTTTCATGTGGGATATGGAATTTGTGTAATTGTTTCTGAACTAACGTGATCTTAAGCCTGAAATCTCGCACATCATATTTGAATTCCATGTCCTGCATCAAGTGAGAAACAATGAGTTAATTTTTTCAAAAGGCAATAATGACGAGCGTCGGGTAGGTGAAAAGGAACTCGATGAAACATTGACGTGTGGAGAAATACCTAACGCATCATTAAACAAGGAAGAGAGAGAGAGACAAAAAGGGGGGTCGAGTTTTCTTTTGGAGGGGAGGTACATCTGAGGACCTATGGCATTATGTTTTCTCTGCAATCACGTGTGGTAAACAGCACGCATGCGACTTCACTCACTTATTCGGCACATGTGGAACATAACTTAAACGAGGGCATGTGTGAAAATTTTATATCTTCACAATTCCCTATGGGAGACCTTATTTCAATTCCAGTTTACAGAATGCGCAAGGAAAGGGGTACAGACGAGCCGAGAGATGAGACCTCAGATGGAAGGGCAGGGCTTTCAAGAAGAAGATGCAAACCTTAGATTGGCACCCTATACTGATTCCAGCAAGGATTCTTTTTCGGGAGGGGAAATACAAGTGGCTCAAGGCAAGAAATAGTGTCTTTGACCACAGAGGATGATAGTGATAGCAGACTACCAGATTAGAGGGGTAATCTCCTAGAAGTCTCAGAGGAGTTGATCGAAGATCAACTTGTAGCATCGATGGTCATTAATCAACAACCCAATAGTGAAAAGAAGGGGAGTTCAATTCAGTCATTGAAAATGAGGTCTATGATGTAACTTTCTCCAGCCAACTACAGAACAGAAAAGTGTCTATGGCCCAGGGAATGAAATGTATTAGGTGGTCATGGTGGAGACTGTGCGGTTAGTAGGAGCTACCTTCGGTGACAAGCCAAAGGATTACGTGGCCATATTTGAGTTTGTGGAAGAGAGGGACAGACAAATAAGTCATAAAGATTTGCAGGATCAGAACCATAGTAACATAGAGAGGCCGCCTGTACAATCTGGTCTAAAAATTAATGTGAGGTGGAGGAACCTATGAGTACCACAACAAGGGAAAACAAGGGATTTGTAGGTCCCCAATGAAGATAATTAGCTGGAACATCAGGGGGTTGGAGTGTCTGCAAAAAAGAGCTCATATCAACGACACATGCAAGAGATACAAAGTACAAATGGCAGCGTTTCAAGATACCTAACTGCAAAGCATGGCTCAGGGTACAGTGAACTCGTGGTGGTCAGGGCAGCAAAAGGAATGGGAAGCACTACATGTGAATGGGTCAGCAAGAGGAATTTTGGTTATATGGAACCCTAATTTATGGAGTAAGGAAGACTGTTGGAAGGGGAAATTCTCTCTATCTTTGCTACTCGAAGAAGTTTCATCTAGGTGGGTCTTCTTGGCAGTCTATGGGCCATCAAAATCAAGTATAAAGCAAGAGTTTTAGGCTGAGTTGGATATGTGTCGTAGCAAGTGGTCTATGTCGTGGTGTGTAGGTGAGGACTTCAATGTGGTTAGATTTTCATATGAGAAATCAAATGGGGTAAGGATATCCCGGAGCATGCAAAACTTTTCAGATAAGATAATTAAAAATGACATGGTTGATTTGCCAATTGGATAGGTTTACATGGACTAATGGGCGGACTGAAGTAATTAAGTCTAAGCTAGATCGATTCCTCTTTTCTCCAGAATAGGTAGAAAATTTCCTTTTAGTGCATCAAAGAGGTTTTACCCAGATTGATATCCAATCATTGTCCGATTATCTAGAATTGGAGGAGGAGAATTGGGGACCTCGTCCTTTCAGTTTTGAGCCTAGCCTGGTTAGAAATTGAGGGTTTCTCAGAAAAGGTGGTTGACTGGTGGTCATCCTTCTCAGTTCAAGAGAGTGCAGGCTTCGTTTTATTTCAGAAATTAAAAATGTTGAAAAGAAAAATTAATGATTGGAGAAAAGAAACTATTGGGGGTCGAGCAGAGGAGACGTCGAAGTTATTACATGATATTCAGCTACTAGACATTAAGGAAGAGTCATGAGAGTTATCGGAAGAAGAAAGAGCATGGCGGGAAGTCTATAGTGTAAAGTATAATGCAAAGCTAAGAGAGGAAGAAATTAAATGGAGACAACGATCTAAGGCCCTTTGGTTAAAGAAAGGAGATAAAAATATGAAAGTTTTCATGCTATGGTGAGTGCTCGAGCAAGAGTCAATAATATATAGTCATTAATGGTGGAGGGGGAAAGAGTAGAAGGTAGAGTAAAAGTGTGTGATTCTATAGTTAAATTCTATTCAGATCTTTTGACGAGAGAGGATTGGAAGCAGCATTCACTTGATAACCTTTCATTCGATTCCATCTCATCAGAAGCGGCGTAGTCTTTGGAGAAAGCTATTTCAGAGGAAGACAACGAGAAAGCAATATCATATATGGGAGGTGACAAAGCCCTAGGGCCGGATGGATTTCCGATAGCATTCTCCTAAAAGTTCTAGGTATTAGTCAAGCAGGATTTGATTGCCTTTCTTAAAGAATTTCACGAAACAGGTCACATAGCAAAGGAGTTGGGGGCTACATTCATTGCATTGATTTCCAAAAAAGAAGTCACGGACCCATCAATCTTTTGGGAGAACCATATAATTTTTTTTCCGAAAATGCTAGCATCTAAATTTCACTCGGTTATTGGAGAAGTCGTGTCCTTATCATAAGGGGCTTTTGTGGAAAGTAGACAGATAGTGGATACGGCATTAGTGGCTCACGAATGTATCGACTCTTGTAATAGGAGAAGATCTAAAGGAGTAATGTGTAAGTTGGACAATGAAAAAGCATATGATCACGTTGATTGGGACTCTGGATTACATATTAGGAAGGATGGGTTGTGGGCAGAAATGGCGGTCTTGGATTCGGGAATGTGTAAGCTCCATGAAATTCTCAGTCTTGGTTGATGGTTCCCGAATGGTTTCTTTTCAACATCTTGAGGCTTACAGCAGGGATACCCCATTTCTCCATATTTATTTCTAGTAGTTATAGAGGACCTTAGCAGAATGATAGATAAAGGAGTAGAGGTGAACTTGGTAAATGAATTTGGGGTTCGGAAAGGGCATGTATGGGAGGTGTTCAGAAGAGCCAAATCTCAAGTTATGGAATGGGTGATTGCACTGAAGCTTATTTCCCAGTTTCCGGAAAATTGGCTAGAGCTATAATCTTCTTTTTGTTTTTGGTTATTGTACTCTTTTGGTTGCGGCCTGTGATCAATAAATGTATCACCTTTTGAAAAAAAAAAAAGGGGGGGATCCAATCCCTTTCAGATACCGTGTAGCAGATTTACATAGTAAAAGAAGAAAAAGGAAGAAAGAAGGGGGAAAGAGAATGAACAAAATAGAGATAATGAGAGCTAGGGTTGGGCATCACCTCTCTCCTCACTTTTATTGACTAGAATGAAAATCAATTCAGTAGTCCACCATACCACTGAAATATATACACATGCACATACTTATTAACTGATTTCTCTACACCTCCTACTGTTCCTTTAGCTGGGCAGAATGAATAATGCTTATTGGACATTCCCCACCACTCGTTGATGTCTCTACCTGAAACATTTTGCAATTTAGATTCCAAGGATCACATCACAATTCTTATTTCTCAGCTAATTCATTTACAACTTGTCTGCAATTCGAATTGCTAAGGCCAGGATAATGATATTCCAAGATATTATCTTTTGTAAGTTTATGTCTTACCATACTTAACCATACATGCAGTGCAAGAAGATAACTCTTTAGTCAAACATGGAATGGTTTATGGATTTTTTTTCTTTTTTCAAGAATCTGAAACAACAAAACAAACAAGTTGATATGGCATATATCTTGCAAGGAATAAGCCATTTGTAGCAGAGAACCATAATAAGAAGGTATTGCCGTTATTGTTATTGTTATTGTTGTTGTTGTTGTTGTTGTTGTTATCATTATCATCATCATCATCATCATCATCATCATCATCATTATTATTATTATTATGTATTTTTTTGAAAGGTGAAAATTTTATTAAAAAAGAACCGGCAAAACAAAGAAACAGAAAGCAGAGAAAACACATAATAAACTACAGTCTGACAAGGCAAACTGCTGAAAAGAACAAAGGGGCTACGTCCTTGCCTAGTCTGACAACAGTGAAACGATTCCTAAAATTATTGCTTGGCTGGATCTAGAAATATCTAGAAATATTATTATTATTATTAGATAATGGTACCACAATATCAAAATTAGATATTAAAGAAGGAACTAGCCAAACCTGCAATCTTTCAAGTATCCTTTGTTCCCTTTGGACCCCAACAGCAGTTGGAAGGCATGGATACCTCTGACTAGATCGAAGCTTTGATGGGATTGATGAAATGGGAACGGATGTTTCCAGTGGAGGAGCACCTGATTCGGGCACTTCATTCACTGTGTCAGTTTTTACATCATAACTTGTACCTGTGATCTCATTGCCTAAACTCGGACCTGTTCCACCAATAACCAACTGCTTACTCTCATCATAGCTACGACACTCCTTATGGCTGAAGTTTCTTGGCGTCCAAACTCGATAAAGCGACGACTTGTTATGGTTTTCTGACTGGAGGGGCATTCCAAACCTTGAGAACATATTCTGAAGTCGATTTTTACTTCTCTTCAGTCCAAGGCGTTTCGAAACCTGTTTGTAGAGTAGTAACAAAACAACGAAAGAATATTAGTTTGATATGGTGACACATGCATAAGAGACAAGCCTGAGTGCAAACGCATATGCAAACATATACACAATAGACTCAAACATACAGGCGTCAGCTAAAAATATCATAACAGATATGCAGATCCATATAGAAATGCTCAAGCTCACATGAATTCACACTGCAAAACTACAGTATTTTTCTTTGAATGGCAACCGTTGTTTTCAGTATCAGTATCAGCACATGTATCGCACCCTGGGGATACAAAAACATATCAAATAGCATAGGAAATATCACATGAATCACGTAAAGTACAGCAGTTGTTGGGAAACATTGGGAAATTGATTGAATTTTCCAATGAAACTTCAGGGAATGTTAAAAAAAGACATTAATACACACTTAGAACTCAAAAGATCACCAAAAAAAAAAAAAACAGTACATATTGTAAGTTTCCTTTTGTATATGGTCATAAACTATGCATTGTATGATAGAAGTGATGCGACTATATTCAAAATCAGTTTGTATAATTTAAATCATAGAAACATGCATGAAAACACATCCAATAATATTCAGAAGCCAAATATGTCCTACAATGTACAATGCATTTATTTAAAAATAATTTTTTTAATTATTTTTATAATTCTTTTAAAAAAGAGGCACACTCAAGTCCAACCAGTTGGACTATACCTCAGGTCTAACCAGCATAGAAACTCACCATTAATTACTGTTAATAAATGCAAGGAGAGAACGAAAAGGGGTCGCCGGCTTGGGTGGACCCCACCGTGGTGTTTGTGTGAAATCCACCCTAACCACCATGTGCATCACCCATGTTAGGCCCAAGACACAAAAATCAGCCTCATCGGTGATTGAGGTGGACCACACAATTAGAAACAGTGTACAAGGCAAAGCTCACCCTCCAAATCGTTTCCCTTGTTGTGGCCCACCTAAATCACTAATCAACCTAAGTTTTGGGCCCAATGCTATGCTTTAGTGTGGCATCCAATGGTTGGAGAGGATTCAATTAATCACGATGGGCCCTATAAAAATCAAGGGTGGATATCCCTCTCCTAACCATTTCCATTGTTATGGCACACTTGAAGCACGGATCAACCTGGTTTTTTGATCTGGACCTAAAATGAGATTACACATCTAATGATCGATATTGATTTCACATACACATCATGGTGGACCCCTTCAAAAATCAAGGTTTATTCCCTAAAAAATTCTTTACTCCTACATGTTGGACCACAAAATATAGCACATCCATATGATAACTTCCAAAGTATTAAGTGCATGTGACATCCAGCCCTTCCAACAAGTTGGCCCCACCATGATGATTGCCTAATGCAATGTTCAGTCCTATCTACAAATCAATTGGGCCACATCGTATAAAACGTCTATACATTGGTAAATAGCAAAACAAATATGTGGTGCGCTCAGTGAATGGTTTTTACTGAGTTTTTCAAAAGGTGATGATCATGATGGGGTCCACCTATTACAAGGGTTGGATGTCATACATATAGGAAAGGTCAGAAGTTATCTCTAGTTAGATCTCAACCTATACTCCAACTAGTTGGACCTAAGACCTCATTTTTTCAGGGAGTTTTACGAATGCCCTCCCTTGATTTTTGACGGACCCACTATGATGTGTACGTGATATCCTCTCCGACCATTAGACGTGTAATCCCATGTTAGCCTTACAGCCAAAAAATCAGGCTGACCTATGGTTCAAGTGGGCCACAACAATGGAAATGGCTGGAAGAGAGACATCCAACCTTGATTTTTACAGGGCCAACCGTGATTATTATATTGAATCCACTCCAACCATTAGATGCCACACTAAAGCATAGTCTTGGGCTAAAAAATCAGGGTCATTAGTGATTTAGGTGGGTCAACACCAAGGAAAACAGTTTGGAGGGTGAGCTTTGCCTAGGATGTTGTTTCCAATTGTGTGATCCACCTCAATCATAGATGAGACTAATTTTTGTGTCTAGCATGGGGTGACACACATGGTGGTCGAGGTGGATTTCTCATAAACACCACTGTGGGGTCCACCCAAGTCGGCAACCCCTTTTCCTTCTCTCCCTACATTTATTAACAAAAAGTAATGGTGAGTTTTTATACTGGTTGGACCTAAGACTTCATTTTTCAAGGAATTTTACAGACACCCTCCATTTTTTACAAAGCCCACTATGATGTGTATGTGAGATCTACTCCGACCATTAGACGTGTAATCCCATGTTATCCTTAAAGCCAAAAAATCAGGTTAACCTATGATCCAAGAGGACCATAGGCCCACAACAATGGAAACAATTAGAAGAAAGATGACCACCCTTGATTTTTACAGTGCCCATCGTGACTATTATATTGAATCCACTACAACCATTGGATGCTAGACTAAAGCATGGTCTTAGAGCCTAAATATCAAGCTTATTAGGCCTCGTTTGGCACCATGGATTTGAAATACCCTAGATTAGAAATCTCCTGGATTTGGAATCCTCCGATTGCGTTTGGCTCCTTGGATTCAGAATCCCCTATAATCCAAAAGTAGTTATGCATAGTATATTTACAGGGGTTTGAATTTAGTTACTAAATCAACTTTAATATCTATAATTAGTGTACGAATGTAATGTCACAATGATTGTAATAAGCCCGTTGAAATATATACTTTGGCTGAAAACAATGAAATTCCACGTCTCAGATGGGCCACAAGAATAGGATCACATCTGAGCGACTAACCAACGATTTTTAATAGTTGATTTACATGGACAATGTTTGGACTGCGCAAATCATCCTATTGAAGTAATTTTAGTGATGTTGTTTGTAATCTAATTGTTTTGGGATATCATTAGTGAGCCACGTGCTCAATAGATTAGTAGCCTAGTGACATATGTTACACATGTGACTCATGGGAGGATTTTAGATGTAATCCTAGCTTCCACCTTGGGATTTCAAGCCCCCTCGAGAGGGGGTTTGAAATCCGTAGTTACTTTATAGTGCCAAATAGACCGGGGATTTGAAATCCCCCCAAATCGATGGTGCCAAACGACCCCTTAGCGATTCAGGTGGGCCACACTAAGGAAAACAATTTGAAGAGTGCGCTTTGCCTGGTACACTATTTCTAATTATGTGGTCCACCTCAATCATAAATGAGGCTGATTTCCTAGACTCCTGGGCCTAACATGGGGTGACGCACATGGTGGTCAGGATGGATTTCACGTAAACACCATAGTGGGGTCCACCTAAGTCGAGGAACCCTTTTCCTTTTCCCCCTGACATTTATTAACAATAATTAATCATGAGTTTCCATGCTAAATAGTAAACCCTATATTATACATAATTAATTAATTAATTAATACTTATTAAATAAAAAATTATAAACCCTATATTATATATTATTTATACATAATTATATATTACTTATTAAATAAAAAAAATCATAAACCCTATATTATATATTATACATAAAAAATCATATGTATATATATATATATATATATATATATATATATATATATATATATATATATATATATATATATATATAATGTTAGATTGATAAGTGATTCACGTATGTTGATGTTATAATTTAGATTGTAAATGACTTGATGTTATTGTTAGTTATTATTTACAATTATGTGATTTTAAATGTTCCCCACATTAAAGTAATGTTAATGTTAATGCTATTTTTTTCTTATTGTTAATTGTTATTGTTAATGTCAATGTTAGGTTGTTAATATTAATGTTAAACTACATTAACTTAACATTAATAGTAATGTTATTGTTATTGTTAATTTAATTAATGTTATTGTTATTGTTAATTTCTTATTGTTTAATCAGTAACATTAATTTTTTTAAATGTTTTATCGTTATAGCATAGGATAATTAGTTGCCCATTTAAAGATTTATATGTTGCCAGACATAGATTCAATATGTTTTTTTATGCATAGAAATTCTCAAATTCTCTTTTTAGATACTTTAATGTTGGATGGATAAGAATGTTTTCATTTATTCTAATTTAAACGCACAAGCATGTTTCGGTTCGTCCCCCCTATTCTTTCTGGATATATTTCTTGCATTTATTTCCTCATCAAATATCAACACTTTGTGTGGATAGTTGACGTGGGAATCAAATACAAGATTAATATATTCTGGAGAGATTAAGGGGAAATGCTGCCAAAATTTTGACATGGCATTTAAATTAAAAAAATAAAAACATTACAATTTATTCAACATTGAATGGGTGACTAATTTAGACACTTAGGAAATTCTAGAAAATTTAGAGGACATTTACATACACACCACTTGTGTTAATAAGTGTCTAAAAGTTAGTTTCTTATCTTTATATTTATAGATGGCTAGTGAGGAAGTCCCAACCAGTGTTCGAAATATTGGTATCGCACAATGTATCGCACCCTTGGTATACAGATACGTATCAGTTATCGCATGGGATATATCGTTTGTATCGCATAGTTTATCGCACTTTTTGGGAAACATGGGAAAACATTGGGAAAATGGTTAAATTTTTTAATGAAACTTTGGGGATTGTTAAAAAGGCCCTTAATACACACTTTTAAATCATAACATCTCAGAAAAAAGATGAACATAATAAATTTCCTTTGTATAGGGTCCTAAGTTCTGCGATATTTAACTGAATTAACGCAACTATATTTAAATTGAATGCATGATATTTATAAATATATCATAGTCATGTATGGAAACACAACCAATTCATTGAAAAGCAAAAGAAGAACTGAAGAAGTAAATTTTGAGAAATATACATATCAATGATGGGGACTAGTTGTGGTCTAGACCCACATAGAGTTGCGTGGTGGCTCGTAATCATCATCTCCATCTCGACAGGGCTGGGCATAGTACTGCTGCTCCACAAATCAACAATATTGTGCCCAAGTCATAGTAGAGTGGTATCAGTTAAGATACTCCCTGTCATAACGCCGGTACTCATTCTCTCCAAACTGAATCAATACGCCCATCCGTGGGTACTGCGTAATCGTCACAATCTGTAACTAATATGGATCTAGGAAGGGCACATATGAAGCTCCTTGGTATCCATATTGTTGGCCATATCCATATTATTGCTCATATCCTTGCCCATATGCAGAAGTGAACTCCTGACAGGGTTGAAAATTGATGTGCTGTAACTGCTGGAGTCACTCGTCGCATATCCACTAAGTCCATATCCATGCCCATACTGTGGCACAGAACTCGAGCTACTCTCCAGTGTTTGTGATTCAGATTCATGTTGTGGCCTATAACTCGAGCTCCCCTCCCTCGTCTGTGATCCAAATCTAGAGCCACCGCGCCTGCCACGAACGTTTGTGTCCCTCATGCATTTTTCCAGCAGCTCCTCAAAATTTGAAAGTTTATGAGTCTTCTTGTTCTGCAGTAGCTTTTGGCGCGTGTATGTCTTATTGTAAACAAGACGGGGTCGTAGTTCTCCTGGACGAGAACCATGGTCAGGGTCCTGTGTGGAATGATCGAAATTCTCCTCCCCGATAAAAGGGCTAAGAGGCCTCTTATCCTGACTCCCACCCGCGTCGCCACCATCCCCGTTGCCATCATCATCCTTACTGTCATCAGAATCATCGTCACCCTTATCGCCGTCATCATCATCATCGGATTCATTTCCCGCATCACTCTTTGACTCAATCTCGATGTCAAACAATGTTTCCCCGCCACGTGTCCCGCGTGATAGTGACTGCCTTGGGCTGCCCTCCAGACTCCTCGTCAATGGGTCGAATGCCTCATCAGGAGACCTCTGCTGCTCTACATGTTTGTCAACATCAATCCCTTGTGTCTCTGCTTCTGTCGCAATATGTGGCTCTGGTCGCCCATCCGAGGTATTTAAGTCATCCGACCTAACCCACTGGTAAATTGGGTCATCCTCAGCATATGCATGCTATCCGACCGTCATCAGGTCCAGTGGGTCATCCTGTGTTTTTCTTCTTCCTTCCGAGCGAAGCAACCTCTCTCGTAACTTCATGTTGTAGTGACAATACACTAGCTTCTGAAGCCTCTCATACCCTATTATATTACGTTTATTTGTATGTATGAGGGAGAATGTACTCCAATTCCTTTCACAGGGTGACGAGGACACCGTCTGTGCAAGCACACAGACAGTCAGTCGTTGTTAAACCTCGCAGTCAGTCCCATACATGGACCACCATTCGCCTGCATATCATAAGATTCCTTCGTTATCCTAGATTTTCCAAAATAATATAAAAATTAAGTTTACTAAAGTGACTAACATGCCATCATGGCGTTCCTTGACTTCACCGCAGAGTGACACCCAAACATTCCAACCGCGTCGCGGAATTTAACAATCTGTTGATGGCATATAGCAACCAAAATAAGCATTTAATGATTGAGATAAAGATAAGGAGAATGTAAGTGCGAAACATATTTACCTTACTACCAAAGGTGCCTTTCCCCGGACAGTCTGGGAATAAGTAATCGTACACCTCATGCACAGCCCTCTTTAATGAATTATCTTCGAAGAGGTTCTAGCTGTAGTGGTATTTGGGATTCAGGAAATACGCTGAAAACCAACATATACACATCAGTACAACCCTCGTTTATTATTGCATGTGTAAGAAAAAAAAAAAAAATCCATATAGGTACTTACCAGCCTGATGTAGTGGGTGAGAAAGCGTCTTTTCCCAATGGTCGTCTATTATCACATGCACCCACTTATATGCATTGGAAGCTTTAACCATGATGGCCTCTTTCATCAGCTGTATAAACGGATACAGCGACCCTATCGACGGATTTGTCTCATTGTCCACCATCCTCAACACCACATAAATGAGCTCTAGAATACCCACAACACCACGCACTTTATCCCAAAATGAATTTCCCAGCACCAGCTCCTCAATTCTATAGGTTACTTTTGTCAACCTCTTTTTTCATTCTACGTAATCATGAGAAGCGAAAAGCTCTCGTAACCCCTGTTTGTGTTTGAGAAGGCTACTTAAGGCAATATAATTTGTGGCGAACCGCGTCGCTCCGGGGCGCACTATATCCCCATCACACCTCTCGCGCATTATGGCTAATAACCAGCCGTGGTTGTATATAAAGTTTGTGATGAGCCGTGCATCAGTAATTACAGTCTTCACCAACGGCCTATCCCCGATCCCCTCCAGCATGAGATCGATGCAATGGGCTGCGCAGGGGGTCCAATACATATGATACTTGATCTGAATATCCTTCCCCGCCTTAACAAATGCACTCCCATTATCCGTAATAAACTGCACAATATTTTTCCTCCCAACATCTTGCATGACGTTGTGCATTAGTTTGTAAATGTAGTTAGAATCATTGATCTTACTACTTGCATCTACACTCTTTAGGAACACCGCCCGTCCCCTGGAATAGACCAAAAAATTTATAATTGACATCTTCGTCGGTCCGGTCCAACCGTCACACATGACGGTGCAGCCGTACATCTCCCATGACTGCCGATACGAATCAACGTATGTCTTCATTTCTGCATGTTCATCATCCAAGTATTTCCCCATGATCTATGCGGGTGTGAGCGGCTGCACACCCTCACCCCCACGCTGAACTTCACTTATCATATTTTTGAAGTGCGGGCTTGCTGCGGCATTTGTAGGGATTTGATCGTATATAAAAAAAAATTGCTATAAATTTTTCAACTTTTTTCCTCACATCCCCTCCACTACACATCTCATTTATTTTCTTTTGTCCCTCCTGCCACATTGTACATCCTCGGATCTGAAGGTAGATCCGGCACCCGCATGCTACTACTCCTGCCCATGCCCCATATTCCTCCCCGCCTATTACCTTCCCCTGATCCACCCCTAACACTCTCCCCTGCTCCACTCCCCCCTGCTCCACTCCCCCCACCACGCTCATGGATAGACCCCTCAAATCTAGGCCTACTTGTGTCCCACCTCCTATCTTGATCCCTCTCCCACTGATCTCGTATGGATTCTTGAATTGCACGTCTGTATTCGGGATCATCATCATTATCGAGATCCACTACATCATCCCCACCTGCATATGGTGGCCACCCCAACTCCTCCCTAATCTCCCTCTCCCGTGCATGTCGTTCATCTTTTGTCTTCACATTTTTTTTCAATATGGTCATCATCTGTTCTCACACATCCTGTGGGCACTTCGGGCAATCCACAACATTGCGATACCCTCCCGCTAAATGCTCCTTTAAGCGGGTTACCCCACCACTCCTCGATACATGGCCACATAAATTACAAATACTCCCGAATCGATTATCGGGAATGGGCCGACCGTACCTCCACCCTATATCAAGTTGCCTACCTCCTCTTCCTCCCAACATATTTTATCTGTAAAATAATATTATATTAGTACTTGTTAGGGCCCACCTTGGGGCATGTGTTGTATATCCATGACACTCATCCATTTTGTCAGATTATTTTAAGGAATGGTCCATAGAGCACCATCCACACGTATAGTTGTTCATGCATGCAACAGTACCACATGTAAATCAAGTGGACTAGAGCACCATCCACACGTACAGTTGTCTCATTGTTCATGCATTTTATCCAACCCGTTCATCCATTCCACTATGTAATTTTAAGTCTTTAGTCAAAAAATGAAGCTTATTAAAAAATCAAGTGGACCACATCAAGGCAAACGGTGTGAATTGAATGTCTACCATGAAACGCTTATTGGGGTCACAGAATCTCCGCTGCCATCTGTGGTGGGTCCAACTGATCTTTAACGGTGGCTTCACGAATTGTTTAACGGTGAAAATCATATTCTTCGCTGCCATCTGTGGTGTGGTCCAGCTGATCTTTGGATATGATTCATTTATTGGATAATGCTCTAATATGATCTCTAAAAATAGATGAATGGTGTAGATATAATAAATACATCACTTTGGGGCCCATGTAACTTTGATCTCCTTTGAACCGTTCGTACAACTGGAGCTCAAGGAGCATCAGTGCTCGTCTTTGCAGACACGGACGCAAATTTCCTGCGCTGGAAACCTGGGTGGGGCCCAACGTGATGTTTTTGAGAAATCCACCCCGTACATCCGTTTTTTGAGCTCATCTTAGGACTTAGGACCAAGAGTGAGAAGGATCCAAGACTCAAGTGGGCCACACTAGAGTAAAAGGTGGGTAGGAAAATTCCTACCGTTGAAAACTTTCTGGGGTAGAAAGTGATGTTTACATGACATCCATACCGTTAATAACGTCATTCCTAGTTGGATGAACTGAAAACAGAAATATTAGCCTGATCCAAAACTTTTGTGGCCCACGAATATTTCAACTGTGTACGTTCAATACTCACATTTTAGGTCCACTTGAGTATTGGATACGGCTCATTTTTAGTTGCACACTATAAAATGATCTATAAAAATTAGATGGAAGGCATGGATGAAACACACACACATCATGGTGGGGCCCAGAGCACCGACCACCAGCGAAAGGCCGGTGTCGCGTGGAGTAGCCAATCCGTCTCTGCTGTAAATCCTCGCACCGACTCTAAATCGGAAGAGGATTGCGTACTGAGTAAACCATGTGGGGTCCTCCGTGATTTATGTATTTTATCCACTCCGTCCATCCATTTTACCAAATAATTTTAGGACTTGAGCCTAAAAACGAAGTATATCTAAACCTCAACTGGACCACACCATAGGAAACCGTGTCAATTGAACATTTACCGTTGAAAATTTCTTAGGGGCTACAGAAGTTTTGGATCAAGCTTGTATTTGTGTTTTCCCTTCATCCATGTCTGTGTGATCTTATGAACAGGTTGGATGAGAAATAAACATCACTGTGGGCCCTAGAAAGGTTTCAACGGTGGAAGTCATTATTCCAACTGTTTCCTATGGTATGGTCTACTTGATCTTTGGGTATGCTTAAATTTTGGTCTCAACCACTAAAATAATATGGAAAAACGGATGGACGGCGTGGATAGACCATATACATTCACGGTGGGCCCAACAGAGTTTACTTAGTACAATAAGAGCGTACTGAGTAACTCGCAATCCGATTTCCTCTAAATGGCTACTGAAGTAACGTCAACAAGTTATGTGGGTCCCACCATGATGTTTTTTTTCTATCCACACCGTCCATCCATTTGAATAGATCGTTTTAGGGCGTGAACCAAAAAATGAGTCAGATTCAAAGCTCGAGTGGACCCCACCACAGAAAACAGTGGAGAGAGTGACGTTCACCATTAAAAATTTCTTGAGGGCCACAAGAGATGGATGGTCAAGATGATATTTGTGTTTTGGGATCAACCCCTTAATTTAGATGGGAAAACAGATGGACGGCGTGGATAGACCACATACATTAAAGGTGGGCCCAACTGAGTTTACTGAGTACGATAAGACCGTGCTCAGTAAACCAGCTCCTGCGTGCCGATCCCTAATTCACCCCTCCCGCGCCATCTTCTTCATTTTCCCTCTCCGTCACGAGCGCTCTCCCTCTCCCTCACGCAACGAGGGTTCCGGAGGAGGATTTCTCGTTCCATTTCCTCAAATCCGGCCTGATTTCTCGACGACTCTCCGAGAAATCCACCCAGGCATGCTCCAATCAGCGAAGAAAGAGAAAAATTGAAGAAAATAGCGAGAAAAATTCAAAGAAATAGGGATACAGATACTTACATGTCGAATGGCCCCCTTCCGATCACCTCTACAGCCTACGGCAACAAGTAGTCTTTGATTTCTCTCTCTCTCTCTCTCTCTCTCTCTCTCTCTCTCTCTCTCATTCAAAATTTTTGGATTCGCCACAACCTACGGCATCGGTTTTTTATCGTTGAGGGTTGTTGGCTACAGTGGGACTCGTGAGTCCCCTGCAAACGCACCCGTGAGTGTCCGTAACTCTGTTTGTCGATTTTCGACAATAATGGAAGCGAAAATACCGTGATATCGCACTGTGTGGGTTGTATCGGCGAAATCGACGATATTATCGTGCGATATCGACGATAATATCGACCGATATCTGAAGTTTTGGATTTTCAGTATCTTCCGGGTGTTATCGGAGGAGTTTCGTCTCACTAGGGCCCGATACCGATAATATCGGCCGATAGTATCGATATTTCGATCACTGATCCCAACTACCCCTGGTGCCGGTGCATCGGCCACATCTCCTCTTATTGTTGAGGGAGAAGGGTCTTCAGCTGCAACCGCAACCGCAACTAAAGGAAAGAAAAGGTCAGATGTGGGATAATTTTGAAGAAGTTCTACTTAATGATGTGCGGAAGATAAGATGTATGCACTACAAAGCACTATACAGCAAAAATCATGGGGAGTCAACTACTCATTTAAACAAACATAGGTAAAGTTGTTCAAACAGACCCAAAATTCCAATTATAGACGAACAGTTGCTATCATTTAGCAAGTCTGAAGGAGATGTTTCTCAAGGTAAACTTTCACTCATAAGTTTGAAAAAGAGAAGCTAAAAGAGTGGTATGCAAGACTTGTGATCGTTGATGAAAAACCATTTAGAATGATAGAGAGCAAAGTTTTCATGGGATACAGTAAATTCATTAATCCTCAGCTTGAGAAGGCCTCTCCCGTTACTGTAAAGAGAGAGTGCATGAAGATGTACACAAGTAAGAAAATGAAACTGAAAGCATTTTTGGCATCGGTCTCAAGAGTAAGTTAGACTTTTGATTTGTGAACAGCGTCTAATCAAAGAAAATGATACATTTCATTAATCGCACACTATATTGATAAAGATTGAAAACTTTGCAAGAGAATTTTGAACTTCTGCCACCTTCCACCTCCTCATACCGGTTTAGTTATTTCAGATTGCATTTATAAATATTTACAAGATTGGGGGCATTGAAAATAAAATCTCTTCAATAACTTTAGATAATGCTTAAACAAATGACAGTGTAATATCATTCTTACGTAACCAGTTCAAGGCAACTGGCAATTTATTTTTTGAAAGAAAAATATTCCAAGTTCGGTGTTGTACCCACATACTAAACCTAATTGTACAAAAAGGGCTGAAAACAATTGACTCAACTATAGAGAACATAAGGGAGAGTGTAAAATACACAAGGGGCTCACCTTCAAGATTGAGTATATGGAGTGATATAGTCCAACGTTTGAATGTAAAGTCTCAAAAAACGTTAAAGTTATATGTATGCACACGTTGGAATTCAACTTTTGAAATATTGGATTCGGCCGTGGAATTGGAACTTGCATTTCCTAAATATGCAGCGCGTGATAGAACTTATTCTTGGTTGCCTACTAAAGAAGATTGGAGCAAAGCAAAAGAAGTTCACAAGTTTCTCCAGGTTTTTTATGACTGCACGAAGATATTTTCTGGAAATAAGTATCCCACAGCAAATATGTTTCTTCCATCTGTTTGGAAGATCAAGGAAGCCCTAAGAAAGAGTGTCAGTGAAGGTCTAGATTTTCTACAACTTATGGCACTTGGTGTGCAAATGAAGTTCGATAAGTACTGGGATGAATGTCATTTGTTAATGGCCTTAGGGGTTGTTCTTGATCCTCGGTGCAAGATCAGCTTTATTAAGTTCATTTTTATGAAGATTTATTCTGATCAAATAGTGATAACTGAAACCTCCAAGGTTCATGACCCAATTGAAGAATTGTACACTATGTACACAACCACACCAAGTGATAAAGAAGTTAGAGCTCCTACTGTTGCTACAAGCGAAGACCATATGCTCGATGATGAATACATTTCTTTCTTAGCACAAGAAGATATAGATAATGAGACGGAATCATTAAAGTTAGACTTGTATCTCAAAGAGTCAATCGTAAGACGGCAAGATTCAGACTTCGATGTTTTGGAGAGGTAAAAGTTGAGAGCTAGTGAAGGAAAATACCTTACACTATCAGCAATGGCACGGGACATATTGTCAATTCCTATTTCAACAATGGCATCAGAATCCACTTTTAGCATAGGGAGTAGGGTCATGAGCCAACATTGAAGCTCCCTTACACCAAAAACAGTTGAAGCATTAATTTGTACACAAGATTGGTTGGGTTCGATTTGGGGAGAATAGTTTTGATATTGAGGAGAATGAAGAGAACGAGCCTCAAGACAAGATTGCACATGCAACAACAACAACGTAAATGAGGTTAGGTTTAAAATTATTGTTAATTTCTTGAAACTTGACAATAATGCAATGTGTACTTCTATGTTATGTTGATGGATATTATAAGTGCAAAGCATCAATGACTTTTATTTTATTTTCATATCATGCTATTGTTTATTTTATAATTCATATTTCATTATTGCTTTATATCTCATATTTCATTATTGTTTTTATATATCATATTTCATTATTACTTTTTATATCTCATATTTCATTATTGCTTTTTATATCTCATGTTTCATTTTTTCAACTGTTTTTCATATTTCATTACTGCTAAAACATTAATTTCTCCAACACAGAGTGTAGATATGTCTTCAAGTGAACCATCGACTGACGTTTGCGACTATGGTTCCTTAGTCCACTCTCCAAAATCCGGAAAATTGAAGATTGTCGCATTTCTGTGGGGCCAAGTTTGTTAACAAAACTAATTGAATCGGATTACACTTATCATATCGAGGTGGAAATGCAAAACCGTGTCCTAAAGCACCAAAGGAAGTCCAACTTCTTTTTTAAACCTTATTGATTCGAATAAAAAACATTTCACTCCCTCATCCAAACTTTCTAAGGCAGAGGAGGAAGCTAGATTATTAACATTGGAATGAGAACAATTCCAACTCACTTTAAAACGTAGTATGGAAGAGGCTTCTAGACATCAATGATGTCCTCCAAGACAACGTAATACCAAAGCAGGTTTAAGCTGCACGAATAAAAAGAAGAAGAGTAACAAACCATCGAAGTTTCTCTCCAGTCTTGGTGCATTGTACAGGGTATTGGGAACTACGTATAAATCTGCTTACAAAGAAAGTTTGAACAATTTAATTCAAATTATACAAGAGCACGATAAAAAGCTCTCTCCGCCTTCTAATTCGGGAGAGGTGAACGAGTACGTATATGAAGAATTGGATAGCAACTCGAGCTCGGCAAACGAATCTCCTCTCTAGTAGTAATTAGTAAATAACGACAGTAAAAAAAAACTTTTCTAATGTTGTTGTAATTAGAATATTTTTAGTTTTCAGTTTGTATATTGTTTTTTATTTTCAGTTTTATTGTGTTATTAAATGTTATGTACAAGTACAACTTTAACTCGAAACTTCCGACCTTGAACTTGAACTCATCTCGAAAACTCAACTCGAACTCAAACTCGAACTCAGCTCGAAAGCTCGAACTCGAACTGGCCCGAGCTGCTGACCGAGCCGAGTCGAGCTGGACAAAGTGGCTTAGTCACCGAGCCGAGCCAAACACGAGCTCGGGGTAGCAGCTAATCAAGCCGAGTCAAGCTGAGCCCAGCTCGACTCGGTGTACAGCTCTAGCCACAATCACCATTGCTTGGTTGTTGTTTGGGTTGTACTCACGTGGTTTCAGCCTCCCTGAGCATGGGATGTAATGCTTGATATGGCAACACCATATGATTTTCTTTTCATCCTTTTTCCACAGGGAGTAGCCATGAGGAGGTTGCTTTGACTGCTTTCTTTATTGATGGTTTCAGAGGTTTGAGTAAATGTGTTTCATTCAATGGTGATTTTATAGGATACATGAAATGTTATTAGTTGTAATCATCTCTACATGGTAGCAATTGCACCAGCCAATCCCCAACCTAGCTTAGGAGGGCTCATGTCAGGCAGCCAACTGGTCATCGAACTTTTTTAGAGCATCATGAGAACTCCAAATACCAGCAGTGGCAGTTGCAATGACCACGACAACAATGATAATTCCTCTGCTTCATATGTTTCCCATGAGATACTGAAAATTATTCAAATAACATATTGCCATTTAAAGGTCACAAAAGGCTAAAACAGGTGACATATGAACTAGTAGTCCAACGAAAAACACCAAGATGATGCTGCCAACAGTTATTTCCCAAGAAATGGCACTTAAATCAGTTGTAGTGGTTACTAGTCAAGGCCATTTCTCACAACTCTAATGACCATGCTTACAAAAGAAACTTGTAGAAAGAAGCGAACAACACACTAGATTAAAATTTAATTATCACAACCAAGAAAGTTATATACTCACCTCCATAACAGTTATCCCTTTTGAGCCTTCAGCATCAACCATATCATACACTTGATGCTCAATGGGAAGCTCTACAAGCAGGTCGCTTTTTTGTCCCCTGTTTCCACATTTATCTGGCTGGTCTGTGTCAAAATCATCATATGCAAACACTGCAGTCTTTGGCTGAAAACTTTTTGGATCAAATTTCTTCAATAAACGTAAACAATTGACGACCTGCAGAAATGTACAAAGACATGATAAACTAGCAGCAATGACTCCTGTTCAACAATCACAGTCTCTATAACAGGCATGAAAAGGCTTAGCTCAGCATTTACCAGTATGCATTTAAAATAAAATAAATAAGGAAGACTAATGACAAGCAAGATTGAGAACAGGGAGGTCATGTCCTATACTAATTTTAAAGAATAATTATAAAAAGGTGTGGTCAAATGGTCATTTCAGTGAATGAATAAATGCACACAAGGGGCCATCTGAATTGGGGGCACCTGCACTGCCAGGTATCTCAATTTCCACTTCCACCCCCATACCAACATTTGGGTTCATCAAGAAATCGAAATGCCCAGATATTACTAGCAACTCAATCTCCAGTTGTCTTCGTGACTCGAGATCGGCAGCATGTGTCACCCCATTGTGACACATGCTGAGATATTCCAATGATCCGAACTGCCCATTTCCTCGGTGCTACAGTGAAAAGTTATCGTCCCAAAGCCAAGCTTCAAGGATGCTCCTGACCTTTGGTTTTTGGAGTTGAATATGGGCCATTGAAAATGTATTCTCAATGTTGTACTGAGAGACTTTTAGAATCATCTGCTTGATACAAGTTTCCTATGGTTGTTTGTTTAGCATATCAGCTTTAACATGGACAGTTCCGATCATTAGACCATCTCAGCATGTGGACCCAATGGGGCGACACATGCCGGTAAATCTGACTCATGATGGAGGTAAAATTAACTCGGTTGTTGAAGACATACTGCAAAAGGAGACTGTTTTCCACTTCAGCAGAATGTGATGAAGTATCACCTCGCATCATCCATCAGCAGTTGCAATTCACACAAAAATGCAGAGACTATTGATAATAATCGTAAGAAAATAAGACCCAAGTGACTTGAAGAAAACAAAAACAATTAAAAAAATTGTTGGAACATCCAAAAACCATATCATAGCTCTAAAATAACAATATAGATCATAGCTAAAAAAACCCAAATCAATTATAGACTCAGTCAATCCCTGACTTCCCTCAACACATGATTCAACAGCTCAACCAAATGGGTCAAGAAGATAATGTTTTCAATTTATTTTAACACAGATATACATAAGTTTTTTTTTTTGTGTGAGTGATTTCCTTTCTGTCCAAGGTAGACTAAAAATCACATTTTAGGCCTTAAAAGTTTTCTTTAATTTTTTATGTAATATCCAGAATGCCTACTGCTTTAGATGTACTTTAAGTTAGACAATATGCTCATAAGAAAGACTTCTTCGCCTGGTTCCAACCCAAACCAAACTAGTCTTCAGTGGCCCATCCAACCTGCCAAACCAAGTATAGTGGCCAGTACAGTAGGTTTCACGCAACCCAGTAAACAAGTTCAAACCCACATTGAGTCGACTCCAGTGAGTCTGAATCTGCAACCAAGTTTCCAAACCTTAGTTACATAAAGCATGATGGGAAGCAGTGCAGCTTTGGATGTGGAAGTGATGAGGCATCTATTTCAAATTGTTAGGAATTGCAATTCCCAAGAAGCAACAGTGGGACCACGTGTCAGAAGCAGGAGTGACACTTTGGTAGGAAGTTCCTGTGGCTAAGTTTCAAACAATCAAAAGAGATATAAGCACATTTCAAACATAGCATACATATAAAACTATAAAGATCAATACATGGGAAGTACTTGAGAAATGAATAAAAAATAGAGGGTAATAATTGATTTATCTTTTCACATCATGCACAAAGGTCCAGCATGTGCATGCCCCACCAAAACTTCCGAAAAAAAAACAGGATAAATGGACTCCAATTTTCATAGTTCTCCATAACAAGAAATTCAACCAGCGATAAAACTCTGATGTCAGCAACTATAAGAGAGTAGGCATCAAGAAGCCAAGTTGCTAGTAAGGAACTGCTGAAGCTTACCTACCTACCAGAAAAATAATTTTTGAAGGAAAAAAAAAAAAAAAAAAACAAAAACAAAAAACAAAAAAAAAAAAAAAAAAAAAAAAACAAAACAAAAAACAAAAAACTGAAGTTTTACATCTAGTAGATGACATTTAATTTACACAGCCAAAATCAAGTTAAAAGGCCACGTTGATAAAGCACGAATTTGAAAACAAGTCAATTAAAAAGAGCATATCTAATATCATCATGTGCACCTTTTTGTTTACTTCTGCACGAAATTCTTCCACCAAACGAGCATCTTTCAACCGGTTACAAATCTGTGGGCACATTTAAATAACAAGTAATACAAGCATGATTAGATGAAAAGAGATAGGAGAACAAGACTACCGACTCAAAAGTTAGATAAATAAAACCCATTGGATCTAAAAATGGAACTTACATTTCTCCAAGCTCTATGACCTGGAGTCTTCCTATAGCCAAGAGCTTGTTTAATATCTGACACAACAAGAACCTTTAACAAAAGAATGTCAAAAAAAATAAAAATAAAAATAAAAAATGAATCAGCAGTTAAAGCATTTAAAAACTATCAGCAATCACATATGATTGACCTTGCCACCGGCTTCTTCAAGTTTATCACAGACAGCTTTCAGCTCAGGTACATAATCTTTTACAAGCACATCTTCTTTGCTACTTTCTCCAGAAACACCAACTCCAGTCAAAGTATTCCCATCTACATTGCCAAAACTTTCTACTGTATCAGGCTTTGTAATCTCAAGCCTTTGTTGAGAACTCAAATTCAAATGCTTTGCATAACGACATAAATGTATCAAATTTGTAGCAATAGGACTGCAGTTGGTGCTATTTTCCGATTTTTCTCCCTCAATGGCAGGTTCTTTTCTCCTTACAATGGTGGATTGCCTCACGATCAACCGCCGGCATTCAAGGTTCCTCACTGGGTAAAAAAGGTCATTTCCTTTCATACCAAATTCCTTTGCAAGTTGACTCTGTGTTATCCCATTTGTTCTGCAATATGTCAAATGCATTAACTAGAGAAAAATATGCATAGATGCATTTTAGGACAAGTTCCATGTTTCTTCTTATTTAGAAGCAAGAAAATTATTTAACTAAAGCAACAATCTGAAAATAGACAGAGAACACAAACACAACAGTCATGACAATGAAAATCACAAAAAGAAAAAAAAAAAAAAAAAAAAAAAAAAAAAAAAAAAAAGGTCATGTAAAGTGACAAATGGACTACTTGAGAAATGCGTAAAAATATCTTAGAGACAATGGATTACAGATATAGATAGATTCCATAGACATTGGATGGACAGGAAGCAAAAAGGTCGATAGATACCCTGTTTACTGCCCATCGAGCATTGTGTTCATCAAGTCAGTGGATGAGAGTGTTGACGTGAAGACAGATGCGTTGTCTAATTTTTTTGTCTTTCTCCTAAGGTTGTTATGCATGTGGTGTTCTACAATGCCATGCAGTTTATAACAAAAAATGAGCACAGTTATAAAGCTATAAGGAAAACTTTAAAGTGTGAATATTTGATTAGACCACAAGCGGAACACAATACATCAACAAAGTTATCTAGTGAGGCAGCATTGCAAGGTGGTGCAACCTATCAAGTCAATGAGATATCGACACCCAAATTGCAAAAAATAATAATAATAATAATCATAATTGAACAAGAGTAAGCCCACAAGAATATTTCAGTAGAGAGGCATAGAACTTCATTGTTATCTTCTTACAATTCTTATGAATATTCAATGAATATTCAATGAGAATCCCCTCAACTAAGAGACTAATTTCAAATCAATCTATGGTTTTTTAAAAATTAAATTTTTTTAAAATTTAAAAATAAAAATAAAAATAAAAAACTAATAATAGTAAAAGCAAATGTAGGATATAAATCCTCCAAATCTTCAATAACATCTTCGCATTAGCCCATATATCTTCAATCACATCTTTAAACGAGCCCCCATATTTTCCACATAGTAAATTGCAATTCTTGACATTTAGGCCCCAATTCTATAAATAAATAGTCCAAATCAACACATATTGAGCCCTACGGTGGTTGTGAGCCTAGGTGGGCCGCGGGCCTACATCAATTCCTCCCGACTTTAAGAGAACTCATCCTTGAGTTGGGAATCAATCTCAAACTTGTACTGCCTCTACAATGAATCTTCTTCTTTGGTGGAACCTAGGGTTACAACTCTAGGCTTCGACTCGGTGCAACCTTTGTTGGAGTTCACTATATATGATCTCTTTCACTTGCGCTTTTGTGGGTGCCTACTTGTTTATTGTAACTTTAAAGTTCTTTATAAACTATGAAACATCTGCACCGTTTTTCACGCCACAGTCATCTTTAGGAAAGGTACTTGAATTGAGTGTTGAGACCTATTTGCATGTCTATCAATGTCACTACTACTATCAATGGATCCATCATTTGATACATTGGTGAATTCAAGTGTAGATCCAACATTAATGCACCAATCACTTTAGATGTCTGTGGATCTCTTCATTGTTTCCGGAATATCTACTTTAATTCTGGGTTCTCTATCACAGTCTAACAATCGAAGGATTCGATCATTGGTGTTTTCATAAGCAAGGGCCGCCCGTTGTTGGTTAGGACCTTGGTAGGGGCATTCCTGTCCATGTGCTCCAACTTTAGTTTCTGAATTTCCTTCAAGCCGAAGCTCCCACACTTGATTAGTGAGATTACCCACCGCATGCATGAGTAGATCTACCTACTCATGAGTGTGTGGATCAATTGGATTACTTACACAAACTCTTCTTGTGTCACCTTCAAAGCCATTAGGAGATGATGTAAAGTCATCAGTTCCCAAACGATCACCCGCTCTGATAACAAAATGATGCAACCCAATCATCAAGTCAAATGAGATATTGGCACCTGAATCGTAAAGAAATAGACAAGAGTGCACCCACAAGAATAATGAAGTAGAGAAGGAGAAATAACTTTATCGATATTAAACTTTTTCTTACAATACTCAAGAAAAACTCATGCTTAAGAAAATTTTGGAATGCCTACCTCCTACACCACCCCCTCTTTTATAGACCCTAATGAATCTTCAATGAGAATCCCCTCAATTAAGGGACTGCTTTCAAATTAATCTTAACCTAAGATGGCAAAAGCCTAATAATAGTAAAAGCAAATCTAAGAAACAATCCTCCAAACCTTCAATCACATCTTCAAATTAGCCCATATATCTTCAATCATATCTTTAAATCAACCCCCATATTTTCCACAAATAGTAAATTGCAAATCTTGATATTTGGGCCCCAAATTTATAAATAAATATTCCAAAATCAACACATGTTAAGCCCTGCAGTGGGTCATGGGCCTGGGTGAGCTGTGGGCCTACATCACAGGGTATCGATGTTGACGTCATTCTTGAGAGAGAGGCATCTTCCCACAATTGTTTTGACCCGTTGATGAGAGAAGTCAGCCAACCAAAAGGATGGTAGAGTGCACTGGGTAGTCACTTTCTTCATGACAACGACACACACCAAAGTGGTAGTGGAGGCGTCGATGGTGGTGGTGGTGGTGGTGGTGGTGGTGGTGGTGGTGGTGGTGGCAACAACTATGTCGTCAATAGTCACGGGACTCTTGGCACATTTACTGGGGTTAGGGAGTTTGATCATGCCACCCAAAAGGGCTAGAACGAAGACCACAATTCTCTTCATGTTCCACCACAAGAATCTCAACCATAGAATAAGTATCGTTGTCGCAAAAAGTAACTAAGTGGTTGAGGAGTCTCCATCACGTAGTGTTGGGTCTATAGATATTACTGGTGGGCGGGACAAATCCAGTTCCGAGCCACAGTATGAATATGGAGATGGATCATATATAGTTATGGACCTCATGGATATGGGAAGAGCAACTCTAGCAACTACGATAGATAGTCGACTCACAATCATTCAACTACAAATATGGGCAGGAATATACATGGATACAAACAGGGGTATCACTTATATGACTATGAGCAAATGTATCTAGGATACTCTATCATACCCAATCTGTATCCAACTCCAGATCCACATCAGCCACAGACGAACACAAGTATAAAGTACTCATAGGATGGGCATACTCATCCAATTAGGAGAGGATGAATAGCAGCCGATGTTCGAAATATCAGTATCGCATTACGTTCCTTAGGACATAGATACATATCGGTTATCACACAGGATATATCGTTTGTATTGGATAATTTATCGCGCTTTTTGGGAAACATGGGAAAACATTGGAAAAATGGTTGAATTTTTCAATGAAACTTCAGAGATTGTTAAAAAAGATCTTAATACACACTTTTAAACCATAACATCTCAAAAAAGAAGTGCACATAATAGGTTTCCTTTATATAGGGTCCTAAGTTATGCGTTGTCTGATTGAACTAATGCAACTATATTCAAATTAAATGCATAACATTTGGAGTGTATGTGATGATCGTTTCATCAAACACTCCTAAATACTTCGAAATTAGTTTTAATTGACAACTAGTTGAAGGGAAATTTAGCAAAATTTTAATATTTTAATATTTTTTATTAATTTTAAATTAAAAAATTATTTTTATTTTCCAAAAATTAACAAAGTTGTAACAAATCAATTGATCAGCCCTCATACATGCTTGATTTCATGTTTGGTGTGCAAAATTGCAAGTAATTTGGGAGAAATTGGGAAATTTTTGAAATTTTCCCAAATTAGACCACCTACACTCAAATTTCGAAATTAGAGAAGAACCAATGGATTTGTAACTATTTGACAGTGATTTAAGATCATTTCAACAAAAAAAAAAGGATCGAAAATTGAAAATGCTCACCAGATCGAACATGTGGGATATATCGGCACTACCAGTGCATTTCGTATCGCATGGGAGGGATACAAGATATATCGTGGGATATATCGGCCAATATCGTCGATATTTAAAACATTAGCAATACTTGAGAGGGTAAGTGAGTTAGCATCATTCTACCATGACCTAGGCACAATACCACCAATACATGGAGTGATGGTACTATGACCACCATAGTAGAGCCGAAGATGACGACTATGAGTTGCCTTGTAACTCTATATGGGTATGAGGCACAAATGCAATGGGCACAAATATATCTTTGCGTCTCCTTTTTTTTACATATTATTTGTGTTTTAGTATTTATTTGTATGATTTATGAATTATATGAACTCTTTTCAGACAAAAAATGCATCACTTCTATATATAAAAATAATAATAATAATAATAATAATAATAATAATAATAATAATAATAATAATAATAATAATAATAAACAGCATAGTTTAAGACCATATAAAACGAAAACTTATTATGCATATTATTTTTGTAATGCTTTGAGTTCTAAACGTGTACTCTTTTAACATCTCTTGAAGTTTCATTGAAAAATTCCATCATTTTCCCTATGTTTCCCTCAGGCAACAATGCATCCCCCGATACATGCGATACTAATACGTTTTCGTCTCCTGAGGTTGTGATAATACATGCACCGATACCGATACGGTGAACATTGGTCCTATTCTCATCAATTTGTTGCCCAAGGGTGCTTGATAAACCATGGGTAGGGCTACTATTTGACTAAGGATATATAAGTAGAACCGTTTGGGAGGCACTAAGCCTATCCTCCATAAGTACACAAAGGAGTATTTATTTTTTATATACCATGTGTGTGCCGCACATGTCAATGTGTTGCATATGAGACTACCCATCTTCAACCACTCCATGTGCCAATGTGCACACATGTACATTTGTCACCATGCATCTTCAAGTGCCCCACATGTGCCAAACAATCCATCTTGTGTCTGCGCATGACCGGCATGTGCCACTACCAATTTACACGTACCCCGCATGTCTACATGCCAAATATAAGTGCCACATGTGCATGTCTATCCATCTAGATTCATGTGTTTAACAAACAGCAATCACAAAAGCAAGTGGGTCGGTGTAAGATGTTGTAAAAAAGGGTAAAGACTGATGTTCTTGAGTGGGTCAATTGCTTTCTAGCCTCCAAATCCAATCATAATAGTTTGGGCTGAATTGGCTGGGTGGTCATTGTAATTTTCTTACCACTTTGCATTCTTAATAGAAGTTAGTGTTACCTTTCAAAAAAAAAAAGCAATCACAATAGTAAAATAGCTCATCCATGTGAGCTTGTACGAAGAGGCCTCAACTAGACAGATGTGTCCAAAATAGCTTATTTGGACAAAACTTTGATGGTAACCAAAGGGCCCTCAAAAGTTGGACTTGTGTGCCTTTCCCATTAAAGGAAATATTATGTTGAAGATGATATCATATGTTCTATTTTGGCATTTGTGAAATGAGGAGAAATTGGAAGGCTTTTTATAACCTGATCATGTGTATGAAAAACATTAAAAGAGGAAACGCTCAATGGCTGCTGGATGGGCAATGGTGAGACTGAATTTTGGGATACTTCCAAGGCAAATTTCTTCAATGATTGGAAGAGAGCTATAGGTGGAGGGAGGGAGGCGCTCTACGTTAGCGCATGTTAGTCTCCTCCTATTAGTTATTTCAAGCTCAACTCCAATGGATGGTGGCTTCGCAATATGGGTCCCTTTCGCATGGACGATGTCCTAATGAAGGTGGTTGTTCATCTGCGATGCAAATCAATCAGATGGGTCCCAAATCATGAATGCTCAGTCAACCACTACACTGCTGCATAAGCATTTCAGAATTAAAAGAATAAACTTTTTGGTTTTGTTATTTTATCCATTCATCATTTATGAATCATTTCTTTTTGCATGATCCCAGGAAATTTCTTTCATGCACGCACACACCAAGCCGTGGGCATAGCGCAGTGTGCATGTGCACGCACGTGTTTTAATTTTTTTGCTTTATAAAGCTGGTTGGTGCCACATGTGCGACCCTAAGTGCCACGCATCTTGAGCTGCCACCATGTGTGCGACCCTGAGTGCCACGTGTCCAGGGCTAGCTTTCTTAGCAAGCCACCTTCTCTTCAAAATCACTTTACCTTTGATTTTTACAAACCTTGTTTTTCAGTTTTCTCTCTCCACTCTTGGTCTTCCTCTTCAACTTCCCCTTTTCTTCCTTCTCTACTTTCAGTGTGGGCAGATTTATGAAGGCAACTCTCAGTTCAAGAGCTTTTGATTGAGTGTGCACCTGATCCAAGCCATCCATCATCATGGAGAGCTATTGTATCCCCAGGACAAATGAGTTGCAACCCAGTGCATCAAAGATCAGATCCTTTGTGAGGGCAAATTTGTCTTTGAGACAGCGACTGTAACATGCCTCGGCTCTCCTCTCTTCGTTTCATTAAACATTTTATTTGTCCCCATACTGCGATTTCTGTGTTATTTCTATCCCAAACGAGCACCCACAAGATGTATGGCCCTAACCATCATATGCGTGCACCATGTGTACAGTATATAGTATGTTGCCAGTGCCACGGAATTCTCTTCCTATAGATATAATTCCAAAGGCCATTATGATTAACATGTGTTCCACTGACAGAAGGTATTGATGGGTCTCCTAGAATGCAACCACCATTGTTGGGTTTTTTTGTGCCTCTCTCTCTCTCTCTCTCTCTCTCTCTCTCTCTCTCTCTCTCTCTCTCTCTCTCTCTCTCTCTCTCTCTCTCTCTCTCTCTCTCTCTCTCTCAGCCAAATGCAGAAGTGTTTCATTGCTATGGGTAAACAAACATGGCATCAATGAAAAGCGTAGCCGGAATTGACAATTTCAGCTGAAAATAGCAGAATTCAACAGAACTATACTATAATCTGAACACGAGAACAACCGCAGAAGAGAAAAATCGAGACACACCTGGTGATGGCAATCCGCTCAAGCAGGCGTCGCTGATCTTCTGAAGTCTTGCCATCAGCAGCTTTCAGGTCATCGAGACCCAAGAAGCTGTCCCTGAGACGCTCCGGGGCGATGATCTTTAGCCCTAGCTTCTCTGATCCTTGGACAGTTCGGATCGAAGGCTCGTCAGGAGCAAAGGTGGAACCCCGTACTTCGAACTGCATGCCAGCAATGTTGAGAAGCCTGTTCCAGATTGATTCCTTGACGGCACTGCAAGGGTCGAGACCAGCTAAAGAGGGATGATTCTGCAATCTCATCCATAGATTAGGGAGGGCGATGCCGTTGCGGCCTTCGAGGCAAATCTCTTCCAAAGCTGCAGCGAATATCGAATCCATCGCTGGGATGGGAAGATTGCAAGCAATTTAAGGATTTGAAGGCATCTGAGAGAAAGCAAGGGTTTGGTGGGATTTCTATCGGGTATTGCTGCTACTGCCGTTGCTCTGAGAGAGGAAACTCCCGCCACTGCGGAACGTTTTGCTTTCAGTTTGTACTCGTGGGCACAATTTTCGGTGATCCAAACCGTTGATAATTCGGACTCGTTGCGGGTACTAACGGTGTTGTTTTCTCTAAAACGGGGCAAACGACGCGGATTTCCTCGGGAAGGCTTTCGCATGAAGTTCCTAAAGTCGGATTGCATACCGACTTACTCAGTACGCTCTTATCGTACTGGGTAAATTCAGTTGGGGACGCGGATTTCCTGGAAGTTCCTGCGCAAGGATGCTGGGTGGGGCCCACCGCCATGTTTGTGGGAAACCTAGTCCGCTCATCTGTCTTTCGAGCTTATTTTACGACATTCAACCAAAAATGAGTTGGACACAAAACTCAAGTGGGCCACACGAGAGGAAACAGTGGGGATTCAGTGAGAACCGTTGAAACAATCTTATGGCCATAAAAGCTTTGTTTCAGGCTAAATTTTTTGTATTTTCACTTCATCCCAGTGCTAATGACCTTATAGACGGTTTTGATGGCATATAAACATCAACGTGTAGTCCAGGAAGGTTTCAACGATAGATATTTCTTTCCCCCATTTTTCCTCTCGTGTGGCCCACTTGAGTATTATATCCACCTCGTTTTTGGCGTATTGTCATAAAATGAGCTCGCCAAACAGATGAACGGGGTAGATTTAACACAAACGTGACGGTGGGCCCTACCCAGCATCCCTGTGCAGGAACTTCATGCTAAAGCCTTGGCAGGAAATCCGCGTCCCTGGGCCCAAAGTGAGCGTACGTGGTTTATCACGCCGCCCATCCGTGCTTTCAGCTCATCTGAGGGGTTGAGCCCAAAATTTAATCATATCCAAAGCTCAAGTGCATTATACTGTAGGAAACAGTGGTAGTAATGATTTCTTCGTTGAAACTTTTCTGGCCCCACAGTGATGTTTGCTTGTCATCTAACCAGTTCATAAGATTATACAGATATGGATAATCCATTTAAGCTTGATCCAAAACTTCTGTGGCTCCCTAGAATATTTCAACTGTAGATGTTTAATTCATAATGTTTCCCTCCGGATGTGCTTTATTTTTTAGCTTAAGCACTAAAATTATCTGGTATAATGATGAGATGGAGGGCATAAAATACATAAATCATGGTGAACCTCACAGAGTTTACTCAGTGCACTTCCTTAGTACCCATTCTGCTTCCCAAGTTCCTGCACTAGGTAGCTAGGTGGGGCCCACCGTGATGTTTGTGATAAATTCAACCTGTCCATCCATTTTTACTAATCCTTTTTATACATGAGACTAAAAATGAAGCAAATACTAAACCAAAGTGGGCCACACAAGGAAAAAGTAGGAAAAGAGTTAACTACAATTGAAACCTTCCTACATCTGCCTTGATGTCAATGTGCCATCCAAATCATTTCTACTAGATTAACTGAAAAAACCTTAGACTTATCCTCATGGTAAAGTTCAGTGTCCCGCTCATCCCCATTATTGTATTCTTCTGCTATAACCAATCAGGAGTTATGTGATCTAGACGGATATGGATGGTGCATTTGAAGATCTACAGGTATATACATAAAAGATTTCTTGTAACCTTAGCTGGAGCGTGTCATACGGTGTCATGTAATGCTAAAGTTGCCAATGAATGAGCAATCGTGTGCGAACGATTATAGGACAAGGGGCAAAAGAAGAAGCAAAAGTTCAAGTAGTGTTTAAGGTTTATCAGAACGTGAGAAGGAACCAAAAGAATGGATTGAAACTATAAATAAAAGAGGAATACAAAAAGGAAAATGGTCTCATACCAACCCACATATACCTTTCAATTATCATTTCAATTTACATTCTATAGTAACCCCTTACTTTTCCCGTCAAAGCAAGTTACATTTCTTAGTGTAATCTTTACTTTTCAGCTTGTTGTTTACATTAGATCCTTACTCTTGCTACGATGGTAGACTCTCAAGAGTTTTAACACCCGGTCAAGGGTTCGAGTATCCATAGGTGGTGAAATCCCACTATGGCATAAGTGTGTGGGGGTGTGTGTGCTTGTGTTAAAAATAAAAAAAATAAAATAAAATAAAACCCTTGTTGTTTACATTGTATAGCAGTAACCAAGTAGCCAGCAATCTTTAGTTGTAATTTGACGCCACGCTCGTGCGCTATATTCAGTTCATCAACCAGAAAGGTGTTTTGCAACTATTCTTCACGATTAACTGTAAGAATCCCTTCCTCATTTCCATATATCTAAATTGAAAAGTCCTTTCATATGTAAGGCAAATGAATAACCCACCATTAGAGGACGAACCCCACCCTTTGAATATCGTCTGATCCAATTTTACACATTGAGCAAGTGGCTGAATAGGCGACCGATCTCATCTGATCTCGGTCATACACTACGTGTCTGCCTACGTTGGCGCTCTGGGTCATCGTTGTTAGGATTGAAACGAAGCCGCAATTTCAATTATGGCACGGCAGCGCATACCCGGTGCCGAAAACAACAAACAATAAGTTTTTGGCCTACTCGATGGGACCTTGTCTCTAATTTATCGGTGTATTATTGTCAATCATGAATAAAAGAAGTGTTCGTATTGCCAGGATCGATCCCTTTACACCAACCGCACCACCTCCAGTCAAGGACATGCTGTTTTCCAATGGCCCCTGAGGCATTAAACTTAAATAATAGTTCAATGCATGCGATTGGGGATCAAGGAGAAGCAACAACATCCCAGACTGTTCTTCCAGGCGAGGTTGTTGTTGTGCTCAAAGATATACAAATGAGCATTCAACTTGTGCAAGAGTATGGAATGGTTCAGGGAGAGCAATTTCATATTCGGGCTAAGAATACCAATTGATATGCCAAAATGAAGTCATGCATCGATTGATAGCTATGATGACCGAACGAACACCATTGGTAATGCAATATAATGTCGAGGGAAGTTCTATCGATAATGTAGCTCTGTTGCCACCCATGCCGCTTCCGCAACGTAATCCTCCACCGGTTCCTATCTCAGAGATGAAGAATGCACCATCTCCTATAGAAGTTAGGTGACCGGAGCGAGAGGCTAGGAACTTTATACTCGAGAATAGGAATCAAGGATTGTCAGGGATTTAATCCCCAACAATTCCCTATATTCTAAGATAATGCAAACCGATTTGGTCCAGATCACTTGCTAGTCTTAGAACCTCATCGGATGGATCGCGACTAGATCATGCAAATTGTCCAAGAAATTGTTGGCCAAGTTCTCAGCCGTAACACAATCCCGGTGTATCATAAACCATGCCTCGAATGGATAAATCAGCAAGACTCGTTGCTAAAGAATTATCGATTGGATTTTGCACGTCGGGTTGGTTGTCTAAAGTAACTCGTTCTACCCCAAAATCATATATTTTACGTCAGCTAACTCATTCCGGATTGCGAGATACGCCCGATCTAAGGTCCGACGGTCCGGATCACTTGTGTCATCAATTGGGCCTTTTCTGATCCATCTTGGCCATGAAACTGTCCGCGACCCGCTCTACATCAGTCCCCTCCACTTCAAAAGAACTCGTCCTCGAGTTCTCATCCTGCACTGGTTCATGATACTCGGTCAGGTCCGCGACGTTGAAAGTCCGTGAGATCGCCATGTCATCTGGAAGATCAATAACATAAGCATTGTCATTGATCTTTTGAATGATTGGGACGGGTCCAATCTTCTTATTTTTCAACTTGTTGTACTTCCCAGTCGGAAATCTCTCTTTGTGCAGATGGACCATAACGTGGTCGCCTACCTCGAACACTTTTTGTCACCGGTGCTTGTCCGCTTGTTCCTTATACTTCTCGTTCGAGGCATGTAGCTTGGTCTGCACTTCCGCATGGATGCCCATGATCTTGTTTGTCATATGTTCTGCTGCAATCCTCGTGCCTGGGTGCTTGGGCAGAGGGACCAAGTCAAGCGTGTGGCGAGGCACTCGTCCATAAATAATCTGGAACGGTGATTTTCCTGTCGAGCGGTTCACCATGTTGTTGAATGCAAACTCCGCTTGAGACAAGGTCAAATCTCACTGCTTCAATTTTTCTCCTGAAATACAACGAATGAGGTTTCCCAACGTGTGATTCACAACTTCGGTCTGCCCATCAGTCTGTGGGTGGTAAGCACTGCTGAATTGAAGCCGTGTATCAAATCGAGTCCACAAAGTCCGCTAAAAGTGGCTAATGAACTTCGTGTCACGATCAAAAGTAATGGTCTTGGGGACCCCGTGTAGCCGTACGACCTCCCCGAAGAATAGATTTGCTATGTGTGTTGCATCGAGGGTCTTCTTGCATGGGATAAAGTGTGTCATCTTGAAAAAACGATCTACCACCACGAACACCGAATCCATACCGCGTTGTGTTCGTGGGAGACCAAGCACGAAGTCCAATGATAAATCCTCCCAAGAACCGTCAGGCACAGGTAACGGGGTGTAGAGGCCCTGTAACATCCCGAAAAATCGAGGGTCGAGTAGTAACTCAACTCTCGAGTTCCAGAACATCACTTATGCAACATAGATAATGATGATTAAATGTTGTCTGTGTTAGTACACTAAACATGAGTGAGATTAAGCCAAAACAGCATATCATACTCCAGGGACAATTAAATTACAAGCGGAAGATTGTGATAGATATATAAAATATAAAAAATAGTGGTGGGTCTCCAGAGTGTGATAATGTTACCAGGTTAAATAATTTCAAGTACATTTCTAAAATATACCAAATGTGTAAGTGTAATGTCTTCTATCACAAGTATCATAGCCCCGTCAATACAATAACAGGTCTTCATAAACCTGTCAGAAAGCTACAAGTAGGAGAACTCCTCCTCCACATCATAGTAGTCCGGCTCTACTTCAAAAGCATCGCCATCACCTGAAACTCAGCAAATCTGGTTGGTATGTACAACACCGTCCCGTAACGTGGGAGTGAGTGATCAACTCAGTGGAACAATAAAGCATAGGTTAACATGTTATCAACTCAGTCAAGCAGTAATAATAAAGCAGTACAATCAAACAATTCTAACTACTCTTATTTAATGCAAGTATGAATGCAGTCATGATGTATGCCCTTGCCAAACCACCCACAAGCGACACCATCTTACGTTCGCGAATGCGTTCATCCCTCAGTGCTCCACATCTACCAGGCACATGCAATGCATGATGAGCATGATTACCGAGTTGTTATGTAACATCCCGGATTTTTTGCCAACCGGGGATTAGACATCCTTAGGCATTGGGTCAATCTTAACACCTGATTAACTTTTCAAACGCTCAATTCAAAGCCTCAAATCCCGTCTTAAACCATTTTCTTCACAAATCCCACCCTTCACTACCTTGTGCTTTCAATTTTTCAAAGCACTTTCGTCCTAAACACTATCTTAAACTAGCTAAGTGTAAAACTTGGATCACTTTATATACAAACTGCAAAGGCCTAAGTACCATCTCAACCAGAAAACAATTAGGATTAAATCCTTTAGAAATTTAACAAAGTTAACTAAGTGTAAAACTCGATTAGCCATGAAATCTGTTGGGATCACTTTAAATACGATCTGCAAGACCCAAAACTTGCAAAATCAGTGACTCTAGGTTTCCCTAAAGTTTAGAACCAAACTCATTTCCCGTCTGCTCTCGGGAATGAAACGAAACTTCGTATTAGGTCTAGACCGCACATCGGGAGTCCGATTAACACGAAGCTAAGGAACTAGGACCGCCTCACTGGGCTTGACAATCATCTCAAAAATCAGATGATTCCGTTGTCCCACGGCCATTTATTTCGATCCGGAGCGAGGGAGTGTGAAAAACACTATTCCCTTTGAAATTAAAATATCTGGAATAGTGATCTGGCACCTTTCGCTTGCGCATCAGTATTAAGCAACCAGACCGTCAGAATTAGACCAAATTACACCCTCGGATCAGGAAAAATTTCAGGAACATTTACATGTACTTGGAATTTCGGATCGTGGCCCACTGACCGTTGAACTGAAAGTGGTCCGCCACGTGCGATCTGGGAATCCGATCGAGTCGAAAACGTAATCCCTCATAGATCCATGTGTGGTGAGCTTAAGTCTGACGTTTGGCTCAAGGAGGGCCACCAGAACCTCTCTTTTGAGCTGGAAAAGTGACGAAATACCTATATTAGCAGTAACCTTTGAACAGGAGTCTATTTCGGTGAGTTTTGAGACTATATAAGGACCTTAAACCCTCTCTCATGGCAGCCATACGAATTTGGAATTGAGAGAGGGAAAAGAGAGAGAAAGTGAGGGAGAAGTGGGAGAATCTCCCTGCCGTCGTTCCCTGCCACCACACGGGCTGCACCATCCCTTTCTTGACGCTTTTCCGGCGTTTCCGGTGTCGTTCCTAGGTAAGAAACCCTAACCCTAATCTGTTTTGGGGTTTAGACTGTTGTAGGTTGTGAAATAGCTAACCTATTTCGTTCTATAGGTTGCCAAACTGCCGAATACGGAAGCATAGCAAACCTATCGATTCCGTTGCGATTCTACAACAAAAGGTGCGGACTTTAAGTGTATAGGTTAGGGTTTTCAACGCTTTCAATGTCAGATAATGATAGATTCATGATCTGCATGCAATTGCACATGTACAAAGTGTTTTCCGTTTCCTGTTTCGATTAACGTTGTAGAATATGGAATTTCACATACTCTAGGTATACGTAGAAATACCGTATACGTATTTTTTTTGGAGAAATGTTTGACATGTTTATTTAATGTATGATTATACTATATATGGATAAAATACTAGTTTGGCGAAAGGAATCGCCGTAATACATGTTCACTTGTAAATGCTACATATGTTGAAATTGTGTATTCTAGAAATACCGTATATGTGTAAGTTTTGGAAATGTAATTGTCATGATTATTTGTTGTATGATTATGGTATACATGGATAAAATACTCGTTTGGCTAAAGGATAACCCTAATACATGTTTTACTAACATACACCACGTATGTTGTAATAGTGTATTCTAAGTGTTTGTGGAAATGGCTGAATGAGTATAGAATTCTCATTCGTGCTCGCCATGACTAATTGTCATGGATTCATGATTAATGTATTGGCGATACCCCCTTTGACGAAAGGATTTGCCCTAAGTCACGCCACGGCCAATATACACTATATATGCTAAAATGTGTGGCCCAAGTGTTTATGGAAATGACTGAATGAATATGGAACTTGGATTCCTGCTTGCCATGACTATCCATCGTGGGTGTACGCGTGTTATGATTGGGGCAACTCCCTAGTGAAAGGATTTGGCCTAATGCCTATGTGATTGACATATGTCGTGTATGTTGATGTATGTTTGTTTAAGTGTTTCTTGAAATGTCTGAATGAGTAGTAGTTAGCAAATTGTAAAGTATAAGGGTGTTGAGATATGATTCTCAATCTCTTTTAACTATGTGTATGATTTCCTTTGATAGTTGTGTGATTAGGAATTGAACATGTACAAACTCATGCTTGTGTTGTGATTCATAACATGCTCAACTGCTTTATGATTTTAACTATGTAAAGCATATGTTTAAATTTATGTTTACGTTGTATGATCCGTCATGGGTGATGGGGGAGCGGAGCAACGAGTGCGTGCAACAGCCCTGGCAGCCCTAAACGGATAATACCAGACCTTGACTGTATGAGTTGAATCTTAATCCATTACTGCTTTATCTATCTGCAATTGATTTTGTTTGGGGCTATGATTATGGCCCAGGCAATCGGTAACGGGATTGAACTCGTGGCTGAGATTCATTTGCCACGTGGGATGTGTTCGACGAATTCGAGTCGTGCGTTGCCTGTCGGCGGTGGCTAGACCACACGAAGTTGTTTATGCACTTCATGTCGTGCAGCTCAACGGGCGATCGTGCTAGTCGAGCTCGTCAAGTAACCCGATCTGCCTTATGTATGTTCACCCTGTTTGGACGCTACTGCTTGAACCTAGGGTACCAAACTTACCAGTGAATCCCCCTTTTAACCATGGTACCTCGATCCGCTAAGACGCATGAGCCGGGCATGGTGGTATGGGACACCGTGGTCGAGCTGTCGGCCTACGCTAGGGCCTTGTGCCTCCCCGTAGTGACCATTGCGCAACCAAACTCGTGAGCCGAATATGGTGGTATGGGACACTGTATTCGAGCTGTCGATACTTACGGCGAGAGCCGAGTACGGTGAGACCTGTGCTCGTGTTGACGGGCGACGAGTCCTCCGTAGTATCATCGAGTACACTCCAAGTGTCTGTGATTGGCGACGAGTCTTTCACAGCAACTAGAGTGTGAGTTGAGCCGAGTACGGTGAGACCTGTACTCGAGCTGACGGCTAGTGATTGAGCCGAGTACGGTGAGACCTGTACTCGAGCTGACGGCCAGCAATTGAGCCGCATACGGTGAGATCTGTATCCGCGCTGACGGGTGACGAGCCCTTTGCGATGCCTTCACTACGCTTCTCAAACTATAATATCGTATGAGAATAACTAGGATTGACGACCCTAGAATGGATCATGTTGGGAATGATACAAGGGAGGTACCTTAGTTTCCCAATACTGCTGGTCGAAATGGACTAATAATAACTTGGTAATCATGAGCATCATCGCACCGCATGTGCTTTGTAGATGTGGCGCACTGAGGGAGTTAAGCATTCGCGAACGTAAGATGATGTCGCTTGAGGGTGGTTTGGCAAGGGCATACAGCATCATGTCATTTCATTTTCGCACTTAACAAGAGTAGTTAGAAATGTTTGATTTGTACTGCTTTATCATTACTGCTTGATTGAATTGATAACATGTTAACCTATGCTTTACTGTTCCACTGAGTTGATCACTCACTCCCACGTTACGGGACGGTGTTGTACACACCAACCAGATTTGTTGAGTTTCAGGTGATGGCGATGCTTGTGAAGCAGAGCCGGACTACTTCTATGATGATAGGAGGAGTTCTCCTATCTGTATCTCTCTGGCAGGTCAATGAAGACCTGATATTGTATTGACGGGGCTATGGTACATGGGATAGGAGGCATTACACTTCCTCACATTTGGTACATTTTAGAACTGCACTTGTATTTATTTAACCTGGTAATGTTATTACACTCTGGAGACTCATCATAAGTTATATATTTTATCTATCTATCACAGTCTTCCGCTTGCAAACTTAACTGTCTCTGGAGTATGATATGCTGTTTTGGCTTAATCTCACTCATGTTCAATGCACGAATACAGTCAACATTCAATCATCATTCATTTTGTTGCATAAGTGATGTTCTGGAACTCGGGAGTTGAGTTTATGCTCGACCCCCGATTTTCAGGGCGTTACATGTTATTAATCCATTTCAAATAGCAGTATTGGAAAACTAAGGTACCTCCTTTATATCATTCCTAAACATGATCCATTATAGGGTCGTCAGTCCTAGTTAATCTCATTCGATATTATGGTTTGAGAGGCATAGCGAAGGCATCACAAAGGGCTCGTCACCCGTCAGCACGGATACAGATCTCACCGTATGCGGCTCAATTGCTGGCCGTCAGCTCGAATACAGGTCTCACCATACTCGGCTCGATCGCTGGCCGTCAGCTCGAATACAGGTCTCACCGTACTCGGCTCAACTCATGCTCTAGTTGCTGCGAAAGGCTCATCGCCAATCACAGACCTTAGAGTATACTCGAAGACACTATGGAGGACTCGTCGCCCGTCTGCACGAATACAGGTCTCACCGTATTCGGCTCTCGCCGTAGGTGTCGACAGCTCGAATATAGTGTCTCATACCACCATAATTGGCTTACGAGTCTGGTTGCTCACTGGTCACTACGGGGAGGCACGTGGCCCCAGTGTAGGCCGACAGCTCAACCACGGTGTCCCATACCACCATGCCCGGCTCATGAGTCTTAGCGGATCGAGGTACCATGGTTAAAAGGGATTTCACTGATAAGTTTGGTACCCTAGGTTCAAGCAATAGCGTCCAAACATGGTGAACATACATTAGACAGATCGGGTTACTTGACGTGCTCAGCTAGCTCGAGCGTACAACAAGTTGAACGATATGAAGCGCATAAGCACTTCGTGTGGCCAACCACTATCGCCAACCGAAGTACGACTCGAGTTCGTCGAACACATCCCACGTGGCAAATGGAACTCAGCCACGCATTCATTTTCGTTACCGATTGTCTGGACTATAATCATAGCCCCAATCACATTCAATTTGCAGATAGCTAAAGCAGTAATGAATCAAGATTCAAATCATACAACCAAAGTCTGATATTATCCGTTTAGGGCTGCCAGGGCTGTTGCACGCACTCGTTGCTCCACTCCCCCATCACCCATGACAGATCATACAACGTAAATAAGAATTTAAACATATGCATTACATAGATAAAATCATAAAAGCAGTTGAGCATGTTATGAAGCACAACACAAGTATGAGTTTGTACATATTCAATTTCTAATCACACAGCTATCCAAGGAAATCGTCCACATAGTTAAAGGAGTTGAGAATCATATCTCAACCCCCTTATACATTACAATTTACTAACTACTACTCATTCAAATATTTCGACAAACACTTAGACTTCATACATCAACATACATGAAATATGTTGATCACATAGGCATTAGGCCAAATCCTTTCACTAAGGAGTTACCCCAATCATAACACGCGTACACCCACGACGGATAATCATGGCAAGCAGGAATCCAAGTTCCATATTCATTCAGTCATTTCCACAAACACTTGGGCCACACATTTTAGCATATAAAGTGTATATTGGCCGTGACGTGATTTAGGGCAAATCCTTTCGTCAAAGGGGTATCACCAATACAACAATCATATATCCATGACAATTAGTCATGGCGAGCACGAATGAGAATTCTATACTCATTCAGTCATTTTCACAAACACTTAGAATACACTATTACAACATACATGGTGTATGTTAGCAAAACATGTATTAGGGCTATCCTTTCGCCAAGTAAGTATTTTATCCATGTATAATACATTCATACAGCAAATAATCATGGCAAATACATCTCCAAATTTTATACGTATACGGTATTTCTAGAACACACAATATCAACATACATAGTGTACATAAGTAAAACATGTATTAGGGCGAGTCCTTTCGCCAAACAAGTAATTTATCCACATATAATATATTCATACAACAATTAATCATGTCAAACACATTTTCAAAATTTGTACGTATACGGTACTTTCTACAAATACGTAGAGTATGTAGAATTCCATATTTTTCATCTTTAATCGAAATGGAAAACAGACAGCACTTTATACATGTGCAATTGCATGCAGATCATGAATCTATCATTATCTGACATTGAAAGCGTTGAAAACTATAACCTATACACGTAAAGTCCGCACCTTTTGTCGTAGAATCGTAACGGAGTCGATAGGTTCGCTAAGCTTTCGTATACGGCAGTTTGGTAACCTATAGAACGAAATAGGTTGGTTATTTCATACCTACAATTATCAAACTCCAAAATAGGTTAGGGTTAGGGTTTCTTACCTAGAAACGGAACCGGAATCGCCGGGAAAGCGATAAGAATGGAGCGGTGAAGCTCGTATAGCGGCAGGGAAGAGTGGCAGGGAAGTTCTCCCACTGCTCCCACACTTTCTCTCTCTTTTCTCTCTTCTCTCTCTAGGGTTTCTCTCAAATTCGTATGGCTGCAATGAGAGAGGGTTTAAGGTCCTTATATAGCCTAAAAACTCACCGAAATAGACTCCAGGTCAAAGTATACTTAGGTTATAACCAAATCGAACCTGTTTCAGCTCAACGGAGGACTTCTGGCGGGCCTCCTTGAGCCAAAGGTCGGGCTTAAGCTCACAAACTATGGATCTAGGTTCTATTAAGTTTTCGTTTCGGTCGGGATTCCAGATCACGCGTGGCGGACCAGTTTCAGTTCAACGGTCAGCGGATCTTGATCGAAGATTCCGAGTACATGTAAATGTGTATGAAATTTCTCCTGATCCGAGGGTGTAATTTGGTCTGATTCTGACGGTCTGGTTGCTTAAAACTGATCCGCAAGCAACACGTGCCAGATTACTATTCAAGATATTTATTTTCTAAAGAAAACAAGTGTTTTCACACTCTCTCGCTCCGGACTCAAGCGAACAGCCGTGAGACACTGTCTGGATTTGATTTCTGAGATGGTTGTCAAGCCCAGCGGGCGATCCTAAGTCCTTAATTTCGTGTTAATCGGACTTCCGACGTGCGGTCCAGATCCGATACGGAGTTTCGAGATGCTCCCGAGAGCAGCGGGGTAATGAGATTGATCCTAGATTTTAGGGTAACCTAGCGTCAATGATTCTACAAGTTTTGGGTCTTGCAGATCATATTTAAAGTGATTGGTGCTAATTTCACAAGTACTCTAGTTTAACACTGGCTAATTCTCGCCTCATTTCTAAAGGATTTAGTCCTGAGCACTTTCTGTCTGAGGTGGTACCTTGGCCTTTGTAGTTTGTATATAAAGTGATCCAAGTTATACTACTTAGCTAGTTTAAGATAGTGTCTAGGGCGAAAGTGCTTAGAAAAATTGAAAGAACAAGGTGGTGAAGGGTGGGATTTGTGAAGAAAATGGTTTGAAAAGGGATTTGAGGCTTTAATTGAGTGTTTGAGAAGTTAAACCTGTGTTATGATTGACCCATCGCCTAAGTACATCTAATTCCAGGTTGGAAAAAATTCGGGCTGTTACAGGCCCGTATTCTGAGATTGCCCTTTGGAGGTCTGACAAACATAACAACGTTGTACGGCTTTTCCCACATCACGTACTAATTGCGACCAGTAATACCGCTCTTCTACAAGAGCTCGCGTTTTGTCTTGCCCAAGGTGTCCACCGAGGCCACCTCCATGTAGCTCCTGAATAATCTGCTCCCTTTGAGAACTTTGGGGGATGCATAATCGATTCCCTTTGAAGAGAAAATTGTCTTGTATATGAAGGTCACTGGGGTGACCTTCTTGGCACTTCGCCCAAGAATCTTTGAAGTCCTCATCCTTGGCATACAGCTCCTTGAGACAGTCAAAGCCGACCACCTTGTTGCTCATCGTAACAAGTAGTGATGTACGACGGCTAAGTGCATCAGCCACCTTGTTCTGCTACCCTGACTTGTGCTTCAGAACGAATGTGAATTCCTGTAAAAACGTAACTCATCTAACATGCACACGATTCACGTTAGTCTGACTATTAATAAACTTTAATGCTTGATGGTCAGTGTAAAGAATAAACTTTATTTGAATAAAATAATACTGCCAATGTCGTAGCGCCTGAACAACTGTGTACAACTCAAGCTCATAAGTCGACCACTTCTTTCGAGTTTCGCTGAGCTTCTCGCTATAGAAGGCTACCGGCCTGTCTTCCTGTGATAATACTCCCCAAATTCCGACGTATGAAGCGTCACGCTCAACCTCAAATAATTTGTCAAAATTAGGAAGCGCCAAGACTGGTGTTGTAGACAAACGATGCTTGAACTCATGAAAGCTCTTGTCAGCTTTATCGGTCCACTGGAACGGTCCTTTTTTCATGCAATCTGTTATAGGCGCGACTATGGTGCTAAAATCTCGCACAAATTGACAATAAAAAGTCGTCAACCCTTGAAAACTCCTCACCTCATGAATGATCGTCGAGATCGGCCATTCCCTAATAGCCCGCACCCTTTCATCGTCCACACGAATGCCTGCGGACGTTACAACAAACCCTAGAAACAACAGGCTGTCAGTTAAAAAACTACACTTCTTCAAGTTGAGGTACAACTTGTTAATTTATAGGACTTGTAGCACCTGCCTGAGATGTTTCTTGTGCTCCGCCTCATCCTGACTATATATCAATATGTCATCAAAATATACTACCACAAATCGGCTAGTAAACGGTTTTAGCACTTGATTTATCAAATGCATAAAAGTACTTGGTGCGTTCGATAGGCCTAAGGGCATGACCAGCCACTCATACAACCATTCATTGGTCTTGAATGCCGTTTTTCACTCATCACTGGGTCGGATACGAATCTGATGGTACCCGCTCCTTAGATCTAGTTTAGAGAACACCTTGACCCCTTCTAGCATATCGAGTATGTCGTTTAACCATGGTATTGAAAACCGATATTTGATGGTAATTTTATTGATTGTCCGGCTGTCGACACACATGCGCCAACTTCCATCTTTTTTTGTGTTAATAATGCTGGTACGGCACATGGGCTCATGCTCTCTCTCAAGAGATCCTTACGGATCAATTCCTCCACTTGCGCCTAAAGTATCTCACACTCCTTCGGACTCATCCGATAATGAGGGCGGTTGGGCAGGCTAGCCCTAGGGACGAGGTCTATGTGATGTTGGATGTCCCTCATGGGAGGCAATCCATCAGGTAAATCCTCAGGCCAGACTTCTTTGAATTCGTTTAGCAACAGTCTTAAACTTGGAGGGATGTTTGAGGGTTCCTCTTCCTCGTTCTTCACCACTACAGCGTATACCTCGCCGGTTTCTTTGGATTCTTCCATGAAATCCAGAATAGTCAAGAAGGAACTCCCCTCCACTTTATAAGCTTCAGGGTGGTTCTCTAGTGCCATAGGGGCAATGATTATTTTTCGACTATCCTTGACGAATACGTAGACATTGTCTCGTCCCCGATGGGTCGCATTACGGTCCGACTGCTAGGGTCGACCGAGTAGCATGTGGCAAGCTTCCATGTCAACCACGTCACAAAGTTCTGATCCTTATAATTTTTACCAATTGAAAATGAGATAGTGCATTGTTCAGTTACCTTGGTCTCATTCACCTTTTTTATTCAGCCAATTGAGTACAGGGAAGGATGTTTCGTCGTTGGTAGCCGCAACTTGTTCACCATCACCCTTGAGACGATGTTCTCGCTACTACCACTGTCTATGATCACATCACAGACCTTTCCGTTGACAGTGCACCGAGTACGAAATATATTGTGTCGCTATTGATATAATTCCTTTCGTAAGGTATACAACAATCACCTCACAACTAGAAATTTGCCACGATCCTCGTCCATCATTTCACCGCCACCTGTTATTTCTTCAGTGGTTTGATCATGTTCATCATACCCATAGCCTTCTTTTGCAGCCTCATCTTCAGTGCCCCCTTTGTTTATAGTCAAGTGTGTTGCAGGACGTTGAGGACAGGTGTTTGATAAGTAGCCTGGTTGGCCACAGCGGTAACAATTGTTCGACATTTGCCGAGCATAAGGATTTGGAACCCTACTCGGGCCCGCAGTTGTGGGCGCTGCACGTTGAGGTTTGGATGAGCCGCTCCTTATATCACGGTTTGCGGTTGTAAGAGATTGAGAACATTCTTCTACTGGATCTTTTCCTCGTGCCAGTAATGGATCCTGCGTGGGACCCGTCATAGGGGGTCAAGTTGAAGGATATGGACGAGCGGGAGCTCTTGCAAGTTGTGTTTCTGCCCTACCAGCCAATTGAACTGCTTCATCCACGGTCCCGACTGGATACATCTAAACTCGGTCCTGAATTGTCGGCCGCAACCCACCTATAAATCATGCCACTTTCTATGACTCAGATTCTGACAGATCGTTTCGTGCAGCCAACCGCTGCAATTCTTCAGTGTAATCTGTGACGGTTCGATTTTCTTGTCAACAATTTTTGATATTGTTGGAATAGTATCTGCTCATAATCACTGAGGAGAAATCGTGATCGAAGAAGACGTTTCATCCGTGGCCATGATGAGATAGGTGCCTTGTTTTAGCGGGCGTGAGAGTTTTAATTGTTCCCACCATGCAGAAGCACCAAATTTTAATTTAAACGCTACAAATTTTACCCTTTTATGATCTGGCATGTCCATATAATCCAAATATCTCTCTACTTCGGCTAGCCAATCAAGGAAATCTTCTATACGTAATAAACCATTAAAACTAGGAAGTTCAGCCTTACCTCGATAGTCTCTTTCAGCATGATCTTAGTGATCGCCTCCATGCATTGGTCATCGGGCAAAACCCTCATTAAGGTCCTCGTCGCTAGAACTTGAATCATTTGGCGTAGTCCTACGATTTGCCACTGGTAGTGCTCTACGAAAATCGGGGTTGTGTCGTACAGTAATCACGGGTGGTGGAGCCACCCTGGGTGGTGGAGCACCGCTTAGAGCTCGGGGCGAAAGTAGCGCATCCACAAGACGGTCGAGGGTTACCTGCAGCCCTTGCATGGTTAACTGACTCTCTCGGTGGAAAGCTTTCATTCTTTCCGAAAGATAACGAATCCGTAAATCACTGTCCAGGAATTCTAAGAAATTTGAAATTGATTAATTGATGACTAAAAACGAGTTCATAACCCTTTAAATAGGGGTACCAAGCAATGGGAAAGAAATTAGAATCAAACTACAACTAAAACTCCTAGAAATCGCGACTTACTATAAATAGTAAACTTACTATTTATAGACGGTCGTGATGTCTACTAGTGCGCAAGGTTTTCGGCCAAAAATAGTAAGTGTCCTATTTGGCTTCACCAAACTGTTCTCCTCATTATTCTAAGCTCTTTTCACGTTGGGCGCAACTCCTAAAGCCCGACGGATGAAGAGTTATAACCAAACTAAAACTTACTATTTATAGTAAAAACGAAATTAAAACAGGGAAACGACCGTCGATCCAGGGGTTTTTCGCAATTCCGGGCGTCGCAACCCGGCATAGAAGGGTTGGTTGGCTAAAGTAGCTCATTCTACCCCAAAATTGTATATTTTACGTCAGCTAACTCATTCTGGATTGCGAGATACGCCCGATCTAAGGTCTGACGGTCCGGATCACTTCTGTCGTCGACCGGGCCTTTCTTGATCCATCTTGGCCATGAAACTGTCCGCAACCCGCTCTACATCAAAAAAATACCCCATTTTCGAGGGATATGCTGACTACTTGGTTTAAACTAGAAGCTGGAAAGAACCTTTGTGGTTGTTGAGATGGGCCAACTTGATTGCTGGCTATGGTGGCCTGTGCCTGTATGAATTGCAAGAACAACCCATGCATTGCTTTGACTCCTTGTGCCAATTCTTAGATGATCAGTATGACTTCTGCCTACTGCGTATGTGCAAGCTGAGCTTCTGAGAGATAAAGTGTACAGAAGGATTGAATTTCTTTCTCATGGTTGGCCATGGCTGTTTGTGATCTGGTTTGAATGATGCTACTAAAGGAGAGGTTTTTCCTGGACCGCCTGTCTCGTAAAGGCACAATGGTTTTAGATTTTTGATGAATTTTTATTTTTTATTTTAAATTGACGTGGATGCAAATGCTTAACAATTGTTGACCCTCTAGGACTGAAAAGATCCTATTTTTCAAGTTAGGTCTCAACTGGCGTGGCTAATACATCCCCAAAAAGAGTTGTCATTCTGTGGACGCCGGAATCTTGGGCCGGAATCGACTTAAGGCCACTTTCTTTACGGGTTGCCTCTTTCGAGGGCTTTGCATTGTGATAAATTGTTTTGTTTTACCAGAGTCAGCACTAGCCAATTTCTTTGTCTTTGTAGCTGGCTAGACCCTATAGAAACATCAGGGCAGGGATCCAAAGATCTCCTGCCCTAAGATGACTCTTTGGTTCTGTGATCAGAGATTCAGAGTAAGAAACCACGGTTATAAAGAGGAAATGCGTTAATCACCCACTTTGCCCGTACATATGTACAGTCTCTACTTCACATGATTTGATTGTTCTTGAGGGATAGGATTCAGTTCTCGTATATAAATGTGTGTGATGCTTGCGACAAAATATGAAGTAATTGGCAGGTTTTGTTTTGTTGGACAGGATCCGATTAAATCGGCAAGCCTCAGAGCATAATTTCGAGCCAATTTGGTGCAAAGTGTGTTGAGGGATGAGATGAATGTTGCGATATACAAATGTTATAGCTGGATGGAGCTTGATTGAAAACTGTTGGGCAGACGGTAGCGTAACATGGATCATATCGAGTGGCTTCGATTGAACTTGGGTCGGCTGAAGAGGCTAGTGTTAGGGCTGGACCTAGGCTAGGCTTTCTTCCTCACTGTCACTCTCCTTGGTGGGATGGATGCTTGATTGTGGATGGGTATAGATTATTATGTATGATTGTAGAATTGAGGGATGCCTGAAATGTAAATGGAAGGGGAGTACTTATAGCCCTCAAACCTGGTTTTTTGGTAATTTCTGCAAGACTTAAGGTTAAAAAGAGTTTGGATGGTTGAGATTTGAGATTGCCATGTGGCAAGATCTCATGTGTCTATTTGGATGGCATAAGGTGTAATTTTGACTCAAAGGAGGGGCATCGGAATAATTGCCAAGTTTTGCACATGCATGAAATAGGTGGGAGGATAACAATACATGAGTGGGCACCTAGCCAAGGTACGCTTAGTGCTATCATTTCTTTTTGCTACAGCTTCGAATGAAGGTTTCTCCTGTACACGTGGACAGGTTTCGTCCTCCGAAGTTGCTTTGTAGTCTCCCATTTCCTCCGAATCAGGCTTTGGAATGGGCTTGTGTCAAAATGGGTTATGAACTTGGTTTGACAAGGTGAGTTGAGTGAGTAAGCTATGTGGGCTGACTAGGAGAGTTGACTTAAGGGTTAATTATATCATTTAGATTTTTCCTAAAGTTGGGGTTTGTGACCAGTTTTAGGGTTCTGTCGAATTACTGCAACTTGGTTAACTAGGGTTTACGGTTTCCAGGGTTTGGATTTAGCTTAGTGTTAAGGGTATGGATCAGAATTTGGCTTAAGGTTAAGGTTATGAATTGGAGTTTAGCTAAGGATTAAGGGTATGGATCAGCGTTAAAGGTATGAATTGGGTTTCCACTCAATCAAGCTGATTGGCCGAGGTAGGTTCCTACACTCTAGTGTGGTTGACATAAGATTTGGATGTCTCTTTTTAGTCTCATCACCCGTAAGGAAATTATTAGTCAGCATGGATAAAACACAATTATGATGGGCTCCAGTCCAAGTCCACTCAAAGGTGGGCAGGCCCACAAGCTCATCGGCCAACTCGGCCCACTCGGCCCAATATACCCCTATAATAGTGTGTGTGAGACTACTGGTGGGCATATTGTACATGCAGAGACCGTGGTTTGGGGATCATCACCATTGATGTGAAGGAAGCTCACGGTTGTGGGTTAAAACTACGGGATATCCTCAGATACATTTATACCTCTTGATCAGTGGCCGGCCAATAATCAGGGAGGGAGAAACCCAACAACCGTCCACATATGCCAAGGCCCATTAGATCAACGGTATGGATCATCCAAAAATGGAGCCTTACATGTGCAAAGAAGATCCACCAGGACATCCTTACATGCCTAAAAAATTAAGATAGTCCACTCATCTCGTGGGCTACATTTTATGAAATAAATGGACGGCTAAAAGACTCGGCCAAGTTTCTAACATTTTGGGCCCAAGATGAGTGGACCAGCCTCTCTTTTAAGCCAGGGCATCCAATATTCAGACCCACCTGATGGACGGCTTGGATATATTATTTTGAAGATGGACCCACCGGTTTGGGCCCAGGCCTCACCAATATTGGGCCAGGCCAGACTCGAGCTTTGAGTCTTAAGTGTTGAACGGATCCGAGCATAGCTGGCCTGTCCCAAGCTCAAGTGGGCACTGGGCACCACACCCAAAACCCATGTCCATATGTATGGAATGACCACCGTTGAAATTATCTTGGGCCCACATATTTTTTGGATCATGCTGATATTTGTGATTTTCCTTAATCCAGGTTGGATGGTATATACACATTATAGTAAGCCCCATCAAGGTTTCAACGGTGGTCATTTCAATCTCTACTGTCTCTTCTGGTGTGGCCCACTCGAGTTTTGGGTCTCCCTCCTGTATGGGCTTGTGTCCTAAACTAAGCCAGCAAAAAAGATGAACAGAGTCGATTTAAAATAAACATGACGGTGGGCCCACAAAGCTTAGGATTACAGCAGGGCAAATTGCATCCTGTTCATCTAATATTCATCTCCAATTTCTTTCTACCTATTCCTTTCAATCTTGCCATACAAATGATGATGGCCCATTTATGGTCGCTACATGATCTTCAATGATAATGGCCCATGCTCCTGATAAGAACAGTTCTTCTAACCATCCTCTACTTAATGGTCCACCTGTTTCATGCTCTAAACAGGTAGGATATGAGTCAGATGTTGCAATATCCATGCCTAGCCCACTTAAAAATTGAATAGTCGAATAATATAAAATATTTTAATCGGCTAAGGGCCTGTTTGGATACCACCAAATAAGTTATTTTTTCTACTTACAGCATTAGATAAGGAAGTTTAGTTTATGATCAATTATAAATAGCTTTTTTATTTAAAATTACTTAATCACTTTGGTTTAATAAGTAGGCTCCTTAAAGATCTCAAATACGAATGTGGGGTTCTTGAGTCTAATAACCATGTCCTAGTGCAACCATTTTATAAAAGTCCATTCCAAAATTGCAAGACCCATTGAATGGTTTTCTAGATTATTGATATTATGGCCGCCTACGTGGTGGATGCATGGGTTAAACACATTTTGGGTTAGCTGAATTTTTCCGAAAAATTTTTAAAAACATAAATGTAAGAAAATTATTTCACTAGGCTGAATCACGTATAGAATACGCTGTCCTTAAAGCGTGATTCGCCCCCTTATCAATTGTTGATGGGTTACAGGCGAATTGCTTCCAAGATAAGACAAGCCTGTTCTGAATCCAGCGTGTAGCAACCACAATGGGTCTACTATGGAACGTTGTAACACAATTGATCTGTTCTAGTAGGATCGGATAGAGAGAAATGTTCACAGTATTCACTAAGGAGATTTGGATGTTTATGATGGGAGAGATGGTGTGTAGATATTATGAAATCAGACTGGAATGGTTCAGTTCCTATAAGCATAAGGTATAACACCGTTGCTGTGTGGTATTCGATGGTCCAGAATGTTTGAAAAATATTTATGGCCGTTGACAATTAATCTCAGACGTTTCTGGTTGTCAGATTAGAAGATCTGACCGTCGGATCATCCTGGCCAGTCCGTTTTCGGACTGTTGTGGCTTTCAAGGTGGCTATCAGTTTTTAAAAACGGCTGGACATTTCAGATTTAAGATCCGACCGTTCTTAGTCACCTATAAAACCTATGCTCATTTCGGATTTCAGATCCACCGCCCTAAGGCTCTGACCAGACCTATCACACCGTCTCGTGCTAGTTCGCGTAAGGTCGCGAGGGAGCGACCACTCTACCTCATTGCCCACGCCCTCGCCCTCGCCCGTGCCTGTGCCCGAGCCCCCGCACGCGTGTGTTCTAGTGCTACGAATTGGAACACGTAACCCGGGTATCACCTCCTCCAAAAACTCCAAGTAAGAATACTCTTCACAAGTTCTCATATAAACCACAACTTTTCTTTATATTTCTGATGTCGGACAAAGCACACACACCGCACTTTTTAATTCAAAATTTTCAAAAGGCTTTTGACGGGAAATTTCCAAAATTATGAAAAATTCGAATTTTCTTTTTTCAAAAAAAGCCACTAATTTTCAACAAATATGTCATGGTTATTATTTAATATTTTTGTTAAAAATGACATTAGTTAGATAAATTGCAAAAAGCTCTGAACCAATTCATATAACATATATGGAAGGAAATAAATGATATAACAAAAACTAAACTTTTAAAAGATTTCACATAGATGAGTCTTTTGCCAATAAATAAACAAAACGAAAGAAAAGATATATATATATATATATATATATATATATATATATATATATATATATATATATATATCTATCTCGGAAATGCTCACTTGCGAACCAGTTCGTACGTACTACGTGTGAACATTTTTGAGAACCTATCATACGTGATAGGGATTTGAAATCTGAACCGTTCATGTGAAGCAGCACCTCGTGAAACCCCTCGGGCCCAAGTTTAACTTTGATCTAAAACTTTGATGGGCCAGGAAAAATGAAAACAGTTTCCTCCCTTGATTTGCATTTCTCTTTGCTATGGCCCACCAGAATTTTAGATCGGGGTGAAAATTTGTCACATGGGGTTTCATGGGATTCCGCATCACATGGACCGTTCAGATTAGACACCCATGGCACGTGTGCAAAGGTGCGCACGTGTGTAGGTGCGTAGGGGAGCATGACTATATATATATATATATATATAGAGTAAATACACTATTTTTAGAAGATTTATTATTCTTTTTTTGCAAGTGAATCATGCCCTTCACACTTACCAAACTGCAAATTTCTTACCATTGAATGTTTGGTCTCTCTTTGATTAAATGTAGGTTGTTGGTGTATTTCTTCTTAATCATGTATTTCGTTGCAATAAGTGGACCCATTGAGAAGATTCCTTGGGCATGGTCCATTCATGATGAGGTCCATTAAATCAACGGTTTAGATAAACAAACTTTGGCCACACATGTACAAATTTGGCACACAACAAGAAACTTTCTTGTTTATCACAAAAAGGGGACTGTCTCACAACTCCTTTGTCATTTTTACTATTACCATTAGAAAAAAAGGGCCCATTTTATATATTTTTAATTCATGTGTTGTGTATGTGTGTGGTCGCTTTGTACTCATGTAAATGGTAACTTTTAAGGGGTGGATTTAGTTAGGTCGAAATCTGACTGAGTTCAGTAAGTTCGTGACTATGGGCCCACCTTGATATATGTGTAAATCCAAAACTTAGGTGGACAACAACACAAGAAACTTTCTGGGGCCCATCGTAATGTTTGTTTGCCATCCAACCTATTTATAATGCCAACAAACCCAAATGAAGGGAAAATACGAATATTAACTTGATCCAAAACTTTTGTGGCCCACAAAAGTTTTTAACAATCATTCACCATTGTTTCTGTTTCCTGTGGTGTGTTCCACCTGAGATTTTGACCTGCTTCATCTTTTAGCCCCTGTCATAAAATGAACTGGAAAAGTGGATGGACGGCGTGGATATACAACAAATACATTAAGGTGGGCCCCATAGTGATCGACTGACCTGATTCGATTTGTGCCCAATGGTCAGCCTTACAACATTTGGGCCCACCTGTGGGGCAATCAGCAATGGGTTTGATCTTCTGTGACCTATCCCTTCATCCTCTCATAATCCCTCTTAAAAGGATGTCCTTCTTCTTTGGACCAACACCTGCCCAAGGCATTCTTAGGTGGGCCGTTGGAAGGAGTGAGGAGACCACATCTTCAATTTTTTTCATATGACTCTACATATCCTGACCGTTTATCAATATAACTGTGGCATGTGTATTTATCAAGCCAGGTTGTAAGCTTGGCGGTGCAAAATTCCTTGAAATCCTAACCCTTCCAATTAACTTGTAAAAGGATCCGTTGAAACGAACTGCCGTTTGACTACTTAAAAAAGCAGCAATTTGAGCATGCCAATGTCGGAAGCGTGCAGTCTAGCCACCATTCATCGTGCTTTAGGATGCGGATTGCGTCCTACCCCCGCCCGGACGGTAATCGGTCCAGGCAGGCTCTCTGGGCCCACTGTGATGTAAGTTCTTTATCCAGTTGAGATTTTCTCTTAGATCATTTTAATGTATGAGATAAAAAATGAAGTAGGTTCAAAGCAGTAGACCACATCAAAGGAAGCTGCAGTGATATGACACTCACAGTTGAAACATTTCTAAGGGCCACTGTGATGTTTTTTTACCATACAACCTATTCATAAGGTCACGTAGATGTAGATGTGGATGAAGCGAAAACATAAATATCAGTTTGATCCAAAACTTCTCCAGCTCCTAAGAAGTTTTTAATGGTGAACGTTTAATCCCCAATTTGTAGTCCATTTAAGCCTTTTACGTGGTTTTTTTTTTTTTTTTTTGTGTGTCATAGCTTAAAATAGGATAAAAAACTTACATCACGATGGCTTTTTTTTTGTGTCATAACTTAAAATAGGATTACTGTCAGGGTGGGGGTAGGATGCAATCCGCGTCCCATGCTTTAGATCAGAATCGTAAAAAACACTGGCGTCTAAAACACCCAAGCTCTATGGGGCCCACCATGTCATATACAGGTGGATCCACTGATTTCACAAGGTGAGAATCCTATTTTGGACCATGCTTACAAAATGATTAACCCATAGAAAACCGGGCCTCACTAATTGGATCAATATCAAATTATTCCTAAAGTCTCTAAGTGTAGCTTACTTGAGTTTTTAATTAGGTCAAATTTTGTATCTTCACTTCATCTCGGTGAATTACACCTGATTAACGGTTGTAATGAAATATAAACACCACAGTGGCCTGACACACAAACCTATGGTTGGCATCTCATTCCCATCGTTTCATCCTGTGTGGCCCACCTAAGCCGTGAATATGGCTTTTTTTCCCTTTTTAAGGGTAGAACCTGATGAACCGAGTGGCCTACATATACAACATTGTGGTATATGTTGTAAGCCGTGAATATGGCCTACATATACAACATTGTAGGCCCCACAGACATATATTGTGGCCCCACACATGTGGCCGCTCTTGCTTATAAGTAATGGACGCGGCTTAGCTACTGGCAGGTTGAGCAGCGAGACTCACTACTGAAGTGACGTCACCATGTTCTGTGGGGTCACCATGATATACTTGTTATATCCACTCCGTCCATCCATTGGGAGAGATCATTTTAGGGCATGATCCAAAGAATGAGGCAGATACCAAGCTGAAGCGGACCGCATCACAGAAAACAGTGGGGAGAGTGAGATCCACTGTTGAAACCTTCCCAAAGTCCACCATGATGTTTATCTGAGATCCAACATGTTAATTTGTTAACTCACACATGAAAGAAGGAAAAACATAAATATCAGATGGATCAAAAACTTCCGTGGCCTTTAGAACTTTTTAATGGTGGTTGTCACTCTCCCTACTTTTTTCTGTGGTGGGGTCCACTCGAGATTTAGATCTGACTCACTCTTTGGCTCATGCCTTAATATGATCTCTCCAAATGAATGAACGGTATAGATACAAAACATACATCATAATCGACCCACGTAACTTAGTGACGTCACTTCAGTAGGGGAGTCTCGTACTCAACCTGACAGTAGCTAATCCGCGTCCCTAAATAATGCTAGTCCATCCATCACGCACGTGACACATTGTGTCTGAGAGAATGGAGAGATGAAATTGACGGTTAAAAATGCAGGTGTGGGCCGATCTGATGGATATGATTTTTGTGTTATAATGGACATTATTTATACAGGAGCTGGCAAGTATCAGACGGTCTGAATTGACGTATATGTACGCCCATGTGCGTGGCAGATGAGTTGCCACTGCCTACAATTTCATACCGCAAATTCAAGAGTCAACAGTCGTCGATCGCTTCCCAGAGCCATGGACACCGTCGGTCCACGTTGTCTCGCAGATCCTAAGTCGTTCTGGGATGAAGATTGTCTTGCATTGATTGCTCAGTGGCCCACATCTCGTCATGGTCAGATGATTGGAAACATCTATGGGCGCTACCGTATTAGCAAGGGCAACGAATGCTTAAGTAATCCTGACCGTTGTTTGGCGTACTTTTCGCTGTTGAATGTGGACCATTGGCTAACCATCTATTTGGATGTCCACCAATCCATGCTCATGATCATCCGGTGAGCATGGGACTTCGGCCCCACACAGGATAGATGGTCCCAATCCTCTGACCATTTGCATGTAGGCCCATCTGAGCACCACCATTGGACGCAGATTGCGTGTTGACTGGTGTAAGGATTCTGTGAGGCCCACCGTGATGTATGTGTTTTATCCACATTGTCCGTCCTGTTTGACCGTTCATTTTAACGCATGAGCCCAAAATTGAGGCAGATCCGAAGCTCAAGTAGACCATACCATAAGAAACAGTGGGGATAATGACATCTACCCTTGAAACTGTCATGGGGCCACAGTGATGTCATTAAAACAGCCATAACTCTTTCATTACTGGTTGATAGATCTAAGGCACGGGACGACTTGCTCAGCAAAGTCTGACTCAAACTAAACCAAGAGGGTGAGTCGATCGGAATTGGGATGACTTGGTCCAATCCGAATTCAAACCAAGTCGAGTTCGAGTTACCCGGTAACTCGACTCAACCCTCCAGCCAAACCGAGCGGGTAAGAAAAAGCACTTTTAGATAGACAATAAAATAAAATTTAAAAAAGAGATGTTAAATTGGGGCTCCCACCGTGGGTTGAATCTACATAAGGAGAAAAAAAAAAGAAGCCATTTAAACCAAGCCTTAAAATAAGCTGCACAAACGAAAGGAAAGCATGGATTCTAACAAATACATAAAGGTGGCCCACATTCATAGCTGGACCTGACTGAATCCGCAATTTGTGGACCTTTGAGCCCCACTTGTATGGCAATCAATAATGGATGGGTTTGATCTTCTATAACCTCTCCCTTGATCCTCTCACAATCCATTATTAAAAGGATGTCTGTTTTCTTTAAACCAACACCAGCACTGGGCATTCTTAGGTGGGCCATTGGAAGGAGAGTGAGGGGACCGCACCTCCAATTTTACCATACAAGTCCACATATCCTGACAGTTTTTCAAAAGTAGCTGTGGCATGCCATTTCATCAAGCCAGTTGTGAGCTTGGCGGTGGGCTAACTTGAAATCCTAATCCTTTCAATTAGCCTTAAAAATGGATAGATGAAAAGAACTGTCCAATGGTTTCTTAAAAAAGCAGCAATTTAGGTATTTTCAATCCCTGACATGACATGCAAATGTCGGGTGCCCCCAATCTAGCAGCCATTTATCGTGCTTGCATAAGAATATGCAAAAACACCGGCGCTGTGGGGCCACCATGTCATACATGTGAATCATGCCCTCCATACTTACCAGACTTCAAATTTCTTACCATCGAATGTTTGGTCTCTCCTCTGTTAAATGTAATTTGTTGGTGCATTTCTTTTTAATCATGTATTTCATGCTAATAAGTGGACACATTGAGAAGATTTCTTGGGCATGGTCCATTCATGATGAGGTCTATCAGATCAACGGTTTAGATAAACCAACTTTGGCCACATATGTACGAATTTGGCACACAATAAGAAACTTTCTTGTTCATCACAAAAAGGGAATTCTCTCATAACTACTTTGTCATTTTTACTATTACCATTAGAAAAAACACCGCCCATTTTAAATATTTTTCATTCATGTGTTGTGAATGTGTGTGGTCGTTTTGCACTCATGTAAAATGGTAACTTTTAAGGGGTGGATTTAGTTAGGTTGAAACCTGACCGAGTTCAGTAAGTTCGTGACTGTGGGCCCACCTTGATCTATGTGTAAATCCAAATCTCAGGTGGACCACACGATAAGAAACTTTCTAAGGCCCATCGTAATGTTTGTTTGTCATCCAACCTATTTATAATGCCAAACAAACCCAGATGAAGGGAAAAAATATAAATATTTACTTGATACAAAAATTGTGGACCATAAGAGTTTTTAATACTATATCACCATTGTTTCTGTTTCCTGTGGTGTGTTCCACTTGAGATTTTGATCTGCTTCATTTTTTAGTCCATGCCATAAAGAGAGCTGGCAAAGTGGATGGACGGCGTGGATATACAACAAATATATTAAGGTGGGCCCCATAGTGATCGACTGACCTAATTCGATTTGTGCCCAATGGTCAGCCTTACAACATTTGGGCCCACCTGTGGGGCAATCAGCAATGGGTGGGTTTGATATTCTGTGACCTATCCCTTCATCCTCTCATAATCCCTCTTAAAAGGATGTCTTTCTTCTTTGGACCAACACCTGCACAAGGCATTCTTAGGTGGGCCGTTGGAAGGAGTGAGGAGACCACATCTTCAATTTTTTCATATGACTCTACGTATCCTGACCGTTCATCAATGGTAACGGTGACATGTGTGTTCATCAAGCTAGGTTGTAAGCTTGGCGGTGCAATATTCCTTGAAATCCTAACCCGTCCATTTAACTTTTAAAAGGACTCATTGAAAAGAACTGCAATACAACTACTTAAAAAAGCAGCAATTTGAGCATGCCAATGTTGGAAGCGTGCAGTTTAGCCACCATTCATCATGCTTGAATCAAAATCGTCAAAAACACCGGCGCCTAAAACACTCAAGCTCTATAGGGCCCACCATGTCATATATAGGTGAATCCACTGATTTCACAAGGTGAGAATCCTATTTTGGACCATGCATACAAAATAATCAACTCATAGAAAACCCTTATGGGCCTCACTAATAGGATCAATTTAAAATTATTCCTAAACTCTCTAAGTGTAGCTTACTTGAGTTTTTAATTAGGCCGAATTTTGTGTCTTCACTTCATCTTGGTGAATTACACCTAGGGCTGTACATTGAGCCGAGTCAAGTCAAGGTGGGCCAAGCTCAGCTCGACTCGTCCATGCTATATTCGAGTTTGAGCTCGAGCTCGCCCTCGAGCTCAACATTGAAGCTTGGCTTGTTTGTCAAAGCTATCGAGTCGAGTATGAATCGAGCTAGTGGTTCGAGTCGAGCTTGAGCTTGTTCAACCCGACCCAACCCATCGCTCAATGGCCAACTAGCCAACCCAACCCAATCTGATTATTATGTGAAAATAAATATTCTAAAAAAAATACAACTAAAATCATATAATTATTGTATTAAATAAAAAATAAACCTACCTTTGTTTGCGGATGCTTGGATGGTGGCCGAATAGGTTGATTGCTGAGTGGGCCGAGTCAGAGAATGAGAGAAAGAGAGAGTAGAGGGCAGGCCGGCGGCGATCGGCAGGCAGGCAACGACTGGGTTTGGTTTGGGGAAAAAAAAAAGAGAGAGGGAGGATAAGGGGAATGGGTGCTGTCGGGTCAGATAGGGTTTGTTTGTTTTTTTTTTTTTTTTTAAAAAAAAAAAAACTTTTAAGTGTGTGTGTGTGTGTGTGTGTGTACACCATTAAAAATTTTACTCAAGCTGAGTCGAGCTCGAGTGCAAGCTTTGAGTTGAGTTGAGTTGAAATGCATCCTGCTCGAACTCAACTCGAACTCAACTCGAGCTTCAGAAATTTAGCTTGACTCGACCCAAGTCGGACATTCAAGCCAAGTCAATCCGAGCTGACACGAGCCGAGAAGCTCGCTCGACTTGACTCGTGTACAGCCCTAATTACACCTGTTTATTAACGGTTGTAATGAAATATAAACACCATAGTGACCCGGCAAGAAACCTATGGTTAACATCCCATTCCCATCATTTCATCTTGTGTGGCCCACCCAAGTGATGGGTATTTTTGACCCATCTTCAACCGGTCGTGAGCCCTGCTGGACCGGTCGTGGGCTGGTGTTCGACCAGTCGTGGGTTCGAGTCGTGGTATGACTCAAAGTCCAGCGAGTTTGGGATAATTTATTCCGGGGTGCTCGACCGGTCGTAGGAGGTCCTCGACCGGTTGTCGGTGGCTCTCGACCGGTCGTGGACTCTCCACGACTAGCCGTGGGTTACGCAGTTTGTTCCGCGATTTTGCGCGAAACTGCGGATTTGAGTCCTTTCGCAACTGGGAAGTGAAAGGGAAGTTTCCTAAACTATAAAAGGGGTTGCCTAGGGTTTTCTAGGTAATGACAAGAGGGTTTCCTAAAGCTTTACAAGGGATTTGCTAAAGGGTTTAGGGCTATCAAAAGGTGAGAGAGAGAGAGGAAGAGAGAGGAAGCTTATAGAAGGAAGGTTCTGCTCGTGGAGGTTATCTACTGTGCAATCTATATCTCAGCACTTCTATGTCCTCGTAATCGGTTAGATCTCTCCGTTTTCTCTATTTCTCTTATTGCTTCCTGTGTGAGTGAAGAAGGTCGTAACGTTCTACTTCATAGTGGATTGTTGATCTGGACGAGGTCCCGTGATTTTCACTTTTTTGAGGGTTTTCCACGTAAAAATCTCTTGTGTGGTGTGTAATTGATGCATTGATTGTTTTCATTGCTTTATTATCCATAATTCTAGTTTGTTTTGGAGGGCTAGATCCTAAGGTTTTGTGCAAGGCCCCCAACAAAGTGGTATCAAAGTTTAAGTTCATTGAACGGGTAGGATTGGTTTTGAATTATGGAAGGTAGCTCATCAAGGATGATCAGCCTCAATGGTTCTAACTGTACCATATGGAAGGCTAAGATGGAAGACCTGCTTTATTGCAAGGACCTATATTCTCCAATTTTAGGCATATCAGTAGAAACCAAGGATATGACTGATGATGATTGGAAGAAGATGGACCGAAAGGCGGTGGGGTTTATTAGACAATGGTTGGATGATTCTGTGTTCTACCATGTGTCTATAGAAACCTCAGCCGCTAGCCTATGGCTGAAATTACAAGGGTTGTATGAGAGGAAGACAGCGGGTAACAAAATTTTTCTGATAAAGCGACTTGTGAATCTCAAGTTCAAAGATGGTGGTTCTGTGGCCGAACACATGAATGAGGTCAACAATATAGTGAACCAACTCACCTCTATGAAGATGATCCTGGATGATGAATTGCAGGCTTTACTATTGCTTAGTTCATTGCCTGACAGTTGGGAGACAATGGTGGTCTCTCTAAGTAACTCCGCGCCAGACGGAAAGATATCCATGGAATAGGTAACCAGTTGTCTCTTCAATGAGGAGACAAGGAGGAAGTCTCAGGGGTCTACTCAAAAAGAGGCTCTTGTGACACAGGAACGGGGGAGAGGAAAGAACATGAAGGGCGGGAAGGCTCGAGATAAATCAAGAGGTAAGTCGAGTAACAAAAAAGATATTGATTACTGAAATTGTGGCAAGAATGACCACTACAAGCATGAATGTCGTGGTAAGAAGAATGACAAGAAAGGAAAAGGGAAGAAAGATGAATTAGATTCTACTGCGGTCGCTTCAGATGGCAACATGGTAGATATTCTTTCTGCAGATCACGATGTATGTCTCACGGCTATGAGTCAAGACACCAACTGGGTGATAGACTCAAGAGCTTCTTTTTATGCGACTCCATACAGGGACTCCTTCACAAGCTATAAGTCAGGTGACTATGGGACTGTGAAGATAAGAAATTCTGGCGTATCAAAAATCATGAGAGTTGGTGATATTTGTGTGAAGACCGATGTGGGCTGCGCATTGGTTTTCAGGGATGTGAGACATATCCCAGACCTTCGCCTCAACTTGATGTCGACAGGAAGGTTGGATGATGATGGCTATGAAAGCCAGTTTGCTGGTGAGCAATGGAAGCTCATCAAAGGTTCATTGATCGTGGCCAGAGGAAAGAAGTGTTGCACCCTTTACAAGGCAAGTGTCAGTATGTGCAAGGGTGGGTTGAACGCAGCGGAAGATTCAACTATTGACATGTGGCACAAGCGTCTAAGCCACATGAGTGAAAAAAAGCTTCAGGTACTAGCAAAGAAGCGACTCCTTCCAGACGTGACAGGTACATCTCTCAAAATCTGTCTTGATTGTTTATCAGGAAAACAACATAGAGTTTCATTCGTTAAAACTGCTTCTCATGTTAATAAAGTGCATGCATTAGATTTGGTTTATTCTGATGTTTGTGGTCCTATGAGGACAAAAACCTTGGGTGGGGCATTGTATTTTGTTACTTTTATAGATGATGCATCTAGGAGGGTTTGGGTTTATGCTTTGAAATCTAAGGACGAGGTCTTTGGTGTGTTTAAATTGTTTCATGCTATGGTCGAGAGAGAGACATGTAGATCATTAAAGTGCATCCGCACTGATAATGGTGGTGAATACATTGGCGACTTTCATGAGTATTGCAAGTCCATGGGTATACGACATGAACAGACGGTTCCCAAGACCCCCAACATAATGATGTAGCTGAGCGAATGAATCGCACAATTGTAGAGAGAATCAGATATATGTTATCCCATGTGAAATTGCCCAAGACGTTTTGGGGAGAAGCAATGCACACATCGATGTATTTGATAAATTGGTCTTCATCAACCTCGTTGAATGGAGAAGTACCTGAGAAGGTGTGGACTGGACATGATCCATCGTACAGTCATCTCAGGGTGTTTGGATGCAGGGCATCAGTTCACGTACCAAAGGACGAGAGGTCCAAGCACGATATGAAGGTCAGACAGTGTGTGTTCTTAGGGTACGGTGATGAAAAATTCGGTTACAGGTTATGGGATCCGACCGAGAGGAAGCTCGTCAGGAGCAGAGATGTGGTTTTCTTTGAAGATCAGTATATAGAAGACATTGGTAAACCAGAGAAGAACCAGCCTAGTTCAGGGGAGCTAGAGGACATGGATCCAGTTACTCCTCCCGTGGTGCCTGATGACGGGGGAGTACAGCAAGGTGCAGAGGACGAGGGAGTTCCTTTAGAAGATGGACCAGGGGAGCAGCCCCCACTTGATCCACCTGTTGAGCCACAGGTGAGGAGGTCATCTAGGGACAGACAGCTGTCCAAGAGGTACTCGCCGCATGAGTACATTATGCTAACCGATGGGGGAGAGCCAGAAGATTATTCTGAGGCCCTAGCCGACGAGCGTAAGGAGGAGTGGTTGAAAGCTATGCAAGAGGAGATGAAATCCTTGCATAAGAACCACACCTATGACATGGCGAAACTGCCTAAGGGTAAGAAAGCTCTGAGCAACAAGTGGGTGTTCAGAAAGAAGATTGAGCAGAAGAATTCACAGACGAGGTTTTAAGGCCAGACTTGTGGTGAAAGGTTTTGGTCAGAGGAAAGGCATAGACTTCGATGAGATATTCTCACCAATGGTGAAGATGACATCCATATGGGTGTTGCTTGGGTTGGTGGCTAGCATGGATCTTGAGATAGAGCAGTTAGATGTTAAAATTGCCTTTCTCCATGGTGACCTGGAAGAAGAAATTTATATGCACCAACCAGAGAGGTTCGAAGTCAAGGGCAAAGAGCATATGGTGTGTAGGATGAGGAGGAGCTTGTATGGGCTGAAACAAGCTCCACGGCAATGGTACAAGAAGTTTGACTCGTTTATGTTGAAATATGAGTATGACAGAACGGAGTTGGACCACTGTGTGTTCACGCGTAAGTTCTCAGATGGTGATTTCTTAGTTCTGCTCTTATACGTTGATGACATGCTCATCATGGGAAAAGACATCAAGAAGATCGATAGGTTAAAACAAGAGTTGGGCAAGTCTTTTGCGATGAAAGACTTGGGCCTAGCTAGACAGATCATAGGAATAGAGATAACCCGTGACAGAAGCAGCAGGAAGTTATGGCTGTCACAAGAGCGTTATATTGAGAAAGTCCTAGAGCGGTTCAATATGAATGCAGCGAAGTCGGTCAGTACTCCAATAGATGGTCACTTCAGATTGAGCGACAGGCAGTGTCCTAAGACGAAGGCAGAGGTGGAAGAGATGCAGAAGATACCTTACGCGTCAGCGATAGGAAGTTTGATGTATGCTATGGTATGTACATGCCCAGACATAGCATATGCGGTTGGTGTTGTCAGCCGGTATATTGCCAATCCTGGCAAAGAGCATTGGATAGTGGTGAAGTGGATATTGCGGTATCTAAGAGACTCATCCAGGTTGAGCCCATGCTATGGTGACGGTAAACCTATATTAGAGGGCTACACAGATGCAGATATGACAGGTGACGTAAACTCCAGGAAGTCTACATCGGGGTTCATGTTCACGTTTGCAGGGGGAGCGGTTTCTTGGCAGAGCAAGATACAGAAGGTCGTAGCATTGTCGACGACAAAGGGCGAATACATTGCAGTCACAGAGGCATGTAAAGAGATGCTTTGGATGAAAAGGTTCCTACAGGAACTTAGCCTAAAGCAGGAGGAGCACGTGGTCTATTGCGATAGTCAGAGTGCTATACACTTGAGCAAGAATCCAAGTCAGCATTCCAAGTCGAAGCACATAGAGGTTCGGCATCACTGGATCAGGGATATTTTGGAACAGAAGGTGTTACAACTTGAGAAGGTCCACACGGACGATAATGGGTCAGACATGATGACAAAGGCTTTGCTTAAGGGCAAGTATGAGGTTTGTAGAAACTTGGTTGGCTTGAAGAAGGTGGATCCCTCCTGGGTCAAAAAGGGAGAGATTTGATGGGTATTTTTTATCCATCTTTGACTGATCGTGAGCTCTGCTCGACCGGTCATGGGCCGGTGTTCGACCAGTCGTGGGTTCGAGTCGTGGTACAACTTAAAGTCCAGCGAGTTTGGGATAATTTATTCCGGGGTGCTCGACCGGTCGTAGGAGGTCCTCGACCGGTCGTAAGTGACTCTTGACCTGTCGTGGACTCTCCATGACTAGTCGTGGGTTACGCAGTTTGTTTCGCGATTTTGCGCGAAACTGCGGATTTGAGTCAATTTGCAACTGAGATGCGAAAGGAAAGTTTTTTAAACTATAAAAGGGGTTGCCTAGGGTTTTCTAGGTAATGACAAGAGGGTTTCCTAAAGCTTTACAAGGGATTTGTTAAAGGGTTTAGGGCTATCAAAAGGTGAGAGAGAGAGAGAGAGGAAGAGAGAAAGGAAGCTTATAGAAGGGAGGTTCTGCTCGTGGAGGTTATCTACTGTGCAATCTATATCTCAGCGCTTATATGTCCTCGTAATCGGTTAGATCTCTCCGTTTTCTCTATTTCTCTTATTGCTTATCCACTCCTACGTGAGTGAAGAAGGTTGTAACGTTCTACTTCATAGTGGATTGTTGATCTGGATGAGGTCCTGTGGTTTTTACCTCTTTGAGGGTTTTCCACGTAAAAATCTCTTGTGCGGTGTGTGATTGATGCATTGATTGTTTTCATTGCTTTATTATCCATAATTCTGGTTTGTTTTGGAGGGCTAGATTCTAAGGTTTTGTGCAAGGCCCCCAACACTAAGCTGTGAATATGGCTTCTTCTTTTTTAACTTCAAGGGTAGAACCTAATGAACCGAGTGAATGTTACATATACAACATTATATAGAACATCATAAGCCCCACAGAGATATATTGTTTTAGGCACGGTGTAAAATAGGTGTTGCCGCTCTTGCTTTGGAAGCGGATTGTGTAGTGCTCCATCCATCCATTTTAATAGATAATTTTAGAGCTTGAGACAAAAAATGAAGCATATACAATGTTCAAATGGACTACACCATAGGAAACAGTTGAATTGATCATCTACGGTTGAAAAATTCTTGGGGGCCATAGAAGTTTTGGATCAAGCTTATATTTGCTTTTTCCCTTCATCCATGTCTGGATGATCTTATGAAAAGTTTGGATGGCAAATCAACATCACTGTGGGGCCTAAAAAGGTTTCAATGGTGGAAATCATTATCCACACGGTTGCCTGTGGTATGACCACTTGATCTTTGGATATGCTTCAATTTTGAGATCAACCCCTAAAATTATATGGAAAAACGAATGGACGGCATGGATAGATTACATACATTCAAGGTGGGCTCAACTGAGTTTACTCACTAATATTAGAGCGTAATGAGTAACTCAGTACCAATCCGATTTGGATTGAGTCTGCATAGTGGACGCGGATTAGCTGCTGGCAGACTCACTACTGAAGTGACGTCACCAAGTTCTGTGGGCTTCCCATGATATACGTGCTATATCCACTCTGTCCATTCATTGGGAGAGATCATTTTAGGGCATAATTCAAAGAATGAGGCAGATACAAAGCTGAAGTGGACCCATACAGAAAACAGTGGGGACAGTAACGTCCACTGTTGAAACCTTCCTAAGGTCTGCCATGATGTTTATTTGAGATCCAACATATTAATGTGTTAACTCACACATGAAAGAAGGAAAAACACAAATATCAGCTTGATCGAAAACTTTGGTTGCCCGTGAAAGTTTTTAATAGTGGCCGTCACTCTCCTCACTGTTTTCTGCGGTGGGTCCACTCGAGATTTAGATTTGACTCATTCCTTGGCTCATGCCTTAATATGATATCTCCAAATTAATGAACGGTATGGATACAAAACATACATGATAGTGGACCGCACATAAGTTGGTGACGTCACTTCAGCAGCAGAGTCTCGTACTCAACCTGACAGTAGCGAATCCGCGTCCCCAAATAATGCTGGTCCATCCATCACGCACGTGACACATGGAGAGATGAAATTGGCTGTTAAAAGTGCAGGTGTGGGCCAATCTGATGGATATGATTTTTGTGCACGTGTGATATGGACATTATTTATACACGATCTGACAAGTATTAGACGGTCTGGATTGACGTATACGTATGCCCAAATGTGTGGCAGATGAGTTGCCACTGCGTACAATTTCGGACCACAAATTGAAGAAGAGTCAACAGTCTTCGGACGGCTTCCCGGAGCCTTGGACACCGTCGGTCCACGTTGTCTCGCAGATCCTAAGTCCTTCTGGGTTGAAGAATGTCTTGCATTGATTGCTCAGTGGCCCACATCTCGTCATGGTCAGATGATTGGAAAGAGTCTATGGGCGCTACCGTATTACCAACGGCAACGAATGCTTACCGTTGTCTCGCAGATCCTGACCGTTGTTTGGAGTACTTTTCGTTGTTGAATGTGGACCATTGGCTAACCATCTATTTAGATGCCCACCCATCCATGCTCATGATCATCCAGTAAGCGTGGGACTTCGGCCCCACATAGGATATATGGTCCCAATCCTCCGACCGTTTGCATGCGGCCCCATCTGAGCACCACCATTGGACGAGGATTGCCTGTTGACTGGTGTAAGGATTCTGTGAGGCCCACCGTCATGTATGTGTTTTATCCACACTGTCCATTCTGTTCGGACGTTCATTTTAATGCGTGAGCTCAAAATTGAGGCAGATCCGAAGCTAAGTAGAGTATAGCATGGGAGACGGTGAGGATAATGACATCCACCGTTGAAACCGTAGTAGGGCCCACAGTGATCTTTATTTGTCATCCAACTGTTCACAAGGTCACATATACCTGGATGAAGGGAAAACACAAATATCAGTTTGTTCCAAAACTTCTGTGGCCCCTGAAGTTCTCAATGACAGGCATTCAATCCTCATTGTTTATCTAGTGTGGTCAATCTGAGAGTTGGATATGCTTCAATTTTTATCTCACGATCTAAAATGATATGGAAAAAAAGGATAGACGGTGTAGATGAAACACATAAATCATGGTGGATCCCACATACTTAGTGAACCGTAGCGAAGGGAAACAATAGTGATTGAATATCCACCATTAAAATCCTCCTAAAGCCTACCGTATTGTTTATTTGACTTCCAATCTGTTGATTAGGTCATACACACCCAGATGAAGGAAAAACCAAATATCAGCTTGACCCAAAGCTTTTATGGCTTCCAAAAAGTTTGTAACGGTCGACGTTCATTCAACATTGTTTCCTGTAATGTGGTCACTTGAGATTCGGATATAACTAAATTTTGGTCTCATACCATAAAATGATATAGAAAAATAGATGTACAGCATGAATGAAACACATACATCATGGTGGGGCCCACAAAGCACCAACCATCAGCGAAGGGGGGCGGAGTAGCCAATCCATTTCCACCCAATCCACGTCCTTCGATGGCTTCACATGATAAAAATCAAAAATCAAAAAAAAAAAATTGAGGGTATAGGTGATGTAGAGTGGGGCACTGACACTTTCATATCTAAGATGGATTAGAAGAGGCTCAATCAGAAGCAGAAGAAGTCATCGAGACCTTTAGAGCCTTAAAACAAACTATCTTGCAAAATGGAATAAGTTGTTCAACATACCATATGATTTTGGCGTAAGACAAGCTACTTTAGGTAACTAACCTGGCTATGCCAGGTTGCGCCCAAAGAATTTGTGAGATTCCATTATATCGACGATTGAATTTCATGTTAATTCTGTTTTTAATATAAATATTAAGTTTTAATTTAATTATAACTCTTCATCCGCTGGAATTTAGGAGTTTGAAAAGTGTTTAGAAAAATTAAAATAATAACATGGTTAAGCCACACATAGTACAGTACTTATTATAAATAGAAATTTTATTCTAAATTTTAAGAAATTTTAGTTATAGTTTAATTCTTAAACTTCTTCTTAGTATTCCTGATTAAAGAATTATAAATTCGTTTATTTTATCGATTAATCAATTAGTGAATTTTTTTCATATATCTTAAAATTATTATTATTATTATTTTTTGTGGATTTGAAAAGTCTGTCTAAAACATCAATCCCTGCCTTGCAGGATGTCGATCTTGAAAGAGGATTAGCCACTGTACCACACACCAGCTATATAGGTACTATAGATACATGTGGTGTGAAGACAAGCACTGTTGCTCCTCGAGCTCCTAGTTGTACCATTGGTTCAAAGGAGATCAAGGTTACATGAGCCCCACAACAATTTATTGTAGGGCCCACTATGATGTTTGTTTTCCATCCAATACGTACATAAGGTCACAAAGACTTGAATGAAGAGTAAAAACAAATTTCATATTAATCCAAAACTTTTGGGACCCCAAAAAGGATTTCAATGGTAGACGTCCAATCCTCCGTTGCTTTTTTGCTATCCGTCTTATTTTTCATTTCAAGCCTTAATACGACCTCACCAAATGGATGATTTTAATATATCACATACCTAGTGATCACACCCACAGAACTTTGTTAACGTCAATACAGCAGCTATACACAGCGGGTGTGACGTACACCAGCCAATCGGCTTCCCTTCAGACCGGTTGACCTTGAAAAACAAAAAAAAAAAGGTCTAAGAAGAAAAGTTTGATACTCTGGCACAGTGATAGTTGATACACACGCACTTAGATATTTTACATGTGAAATATTTTTAAGTAAAACTAAACTGCTCAAATAGTGGAACCCACTTGTCATGGTTTATTTGAAAACATTTACTTTGAATTATCTCATTACATAGTTTTTTTTTTTTTTTTCTTTTCTTTTATAACTAGTGGACGCATGAAAATCGACCAACAGTTCAAATTCAACGAATGGCATCATCTTAGATTTCTAATGCACCTAAATTTGGCTTGTATGATCTGGATTGTTAACTTGAGTTTTGTATGTGCCACGTGTAAAATTGCAAGTTCTTCATGCAATACCAGAGTATCGAATACCTACTGCGAAATCGATCCTGAGATCCGGTTGTCAGTTACAGTTTTATAACCTGTAATGAGCCTGAACAGCGCGACGTGCACTACCTGAGGTAGACACTAGTTTCGCAGAACGCTTGTGAACAAAGAATATATGGGAGAAATCGAAACCATTCATCAGGTAGTATGGACCGTCATCCCTAGATTGCACAAAAGTCATATGGTTTACTGATATGTCTGTTTGGAAAATTGGAGAGCTAGAAAAGATGACCATGGTCCATTTCCAGTCCCACGAGGACGGAAAGAGCTACATGTAGCCGACTATTCAATTATTGTACCGGCTAAAGGTCTTGCACGTCTATGACTTTTGTGGGCAGAATGTGTACTAGTCTATGTGAAGTTACCTGTGAAGTTACCGTAAACGTGAAGAGCTTGCACGTCTGTGACGTCTATGACTCTTGCACAATTATTGTAACTTAACAGGTAACCTCGCATAGACCTGTGTACATTCTGCCTGTAAAATTCATAAACATTTAAAATATTCAGTTGGTACAATAATTGAATAGTGGGCCACATGTAGCTCTCTCCATTCTCATGGTTGCACATTTTTAATATGCACCGGACTATAAATGGACCAGGGTCATCTTTTCTAGCCGTCCAATTTTCCAAACAGACCTGATCAGTAAACCAGTATAACTTTTGTGCAATTTGGTGATGACAGTCCATCCTATCTGATGAATGGTTTCGATTTCTCCTAAGTATTCTTTGTCCGCAAGCGTTCCGCAAAACTAGTGTCTACCTCACGTGGTGCACGTCGCGTTCTTCAGGCTCGGTTACAGGTTGTAGAACTGTAACTGACAACCGCAGATCTCATGATCGATTTTGCATAAGGTATTCGATACTCTGGTATTGGGAAACGGATTGGCTACTACCCCTGACACCAGCCCCGGAGCTGATGGTCGGTGCTCTGTGGGCCCACCATGATGTATGTGTTTAATCCATTCCGTCCATTTATTTTTACAGATCAATTTATGGTAATACAAAAAAAAATTGAGGTATATCCCATTCTCAAGTGGACCACATTACAGGAAACAGTGTTTAATGAACTTCGACCGTTAAAACCTTTTTTGGGGCCATAAAAGTATTGGATCAAGTTGATCTTTGTTTTATCCCTTCATCTGGGTTTTTATGACCTAATCAACGGATTGGATGTCAAATAAACAGTACATCGGGCTTTAGGAGGATTTGAATGATGGATATCCAATCACTATTTTTTTTCGTGTGGTGTGATCTACTTGAGATTTATATTCCTCACCTTTTTTTCATAGAGACATAAATTGATATTTAAAAATGGATGAACGAAATGGATGAAACACATACATTATGGTGGACCCCACAGAGCACCGACCACCAGCTCCGGGGCTGGTGTCAGGGGGAGTAGCCAATCCGTTTCCCTGGTATTGCATGAAGGACAATAGGCAGGAACTTGTAATTTTACACGTGGCACATACAAAACTCTAGTTAACTATCCAGATCATAGAAGCCAAATTTAAGTCCGCTATAAATCTAAGACGATACCTTTTGTTGAATTTGAACTGTTGGTTGATTTTCATGCGTCCAATAGTTATAAAAAAAAAATGACTATGTAATGAGATAATTCAAAGTAATGTTTTCAAATAAACCATCACAAGTGGGTTCCACTATTTGAGCGGTTTAGTTTTAGTTAAAAATATTTCACATGTAAAATATCTAAGTGCGTGTGTATCAACTATCACTGTGCCAGAGTATCAAAATTTTCTTCTTAGTCCGTTTTTTTTTTTTTTTTTTTTTTTTAAAAAGGTCAAGTGGTTTAGAAGCGGATTGGGGTGTGTGCGCGTGTAAAAAAAAAAAAAAAAAAAGTGCTTTAGAAGCGGATTGGCTGGTGAACCACACACCACCGGTCTGGCTGGTGTGGGTACGTGTCGTGCGAGGACGAGAGCTGCCGCTCCTCGAGCTCTGAGTTGTACGAACGGTTCAAAGGGGAAAGGGATTGGCTACTCCCTTGCCGGTAGCAATGGCTAGTGGTTGGTGGTATGTGGGCCCACCTTGATGTATGTGTTTCATTCATGCCTTCCACCTATTCTTCCTTATCATTTTATGGTATGAGCCCAAAAATGAGATTGATCTAAATCTCAAGTGGAACGCACGGTGTTGATTGAACGTGGCCGTAGGAGGATTTCAGTGGCCGTTGGAGGATTGATCTAAATAACCATTACAGTGGCCGTAGGAGGATTTCGGTGGTGGACATTCAATCACTACTGTTTTTCATGGTATGGTCCACTTGAGACTTATATCTACCTCATTTTTGGGATCAATTCCTAAAATTATCTTTCAAAATGGATGAATGGCGTGGATATAACACATCATGATAGGGTCACATAGCACTGACCTCTGGGGGTGTACATGAACCAAGTTAGCTCGGTTAGCTCGTTCGACTTGACTTGAAAAAGGTTGATTCGAAGCTGAGTTCCAGTAGAGTTGAGCTGGTTTTTTTAGCAGGAAAAACTTTCTAACTGAGTTTGAGCTTGGCTTGACTCGGTTTGAACCCCAACTCGAATTGAACTCAGATCAAACTAGTTCAATGACCCGGTTAGTTTTATATTGATGTTGCTCACCAAGTGTTTGATGAAATGACTCAACAAAGTATCGGCTAGTAGTAAAACAAATATTATTTTTCCTTGGTTTTTATGTTGCTAGTAAGGTGTTTGATGAAGTACTTGTAAACAGCTACTGTTGTTTCACATACAATGAGAAATTGAAAGTTCACTGCATGTGTTTATGAAAATGTCGTAGAGGCTCGATTTTGGCTCGAATTGGCCCAAGTTGTTGATTGAATCGAGCCGAGCTGACCAATCAAGTTCGAGGACCGAGCCGAGCCGAGTTCAAGCTGGGGTCAGCTAGTGGCTGAGCCGAGTTCGAGCTGAGGCCAGCTTGACTCGGTGTACACCCCTACCGACCACTAGCCATCTCACTGGTGGTGGTGTCATTAGCCAAACCGCCTCCTTAAGAAGAGATCGAAGTTACATGGTCCCAAAATGACGTATTTATTATATCCACACCATTCATCTATTTTACAATATCATTTTAGAAGATGAACCCAAAATTGATTCATATCCAAAGCTAAAGTGGACCACACCACAAATAGTCGTGGGACAATGATTCTCCCCATTAAAACATTCATAAGGCCACCGTAATGTTTATTTTCCATCCGATCTATTCATAAGGTCATACACACATGGATGAATATGAAAAAATAAATATCATATCGCTCCAAAACTTCTGTGACCCTCAAAAGGGTTTTAATGATAGACGTTCAATTCCTCACTTGATCTTTGGATCTTTCTCATTTTTAGGTTCAAGCCTTAGGACGAGCTCGCCAAATGAAAGGATGGTTGGGATATAACATCCACACGTATGTAAACCTTTTTTTTTTTTTTCACACGCACCCATGCACGCGGTAGTGGGATTTCACCACCTATTGGTTTTGAACCCAAGACCTCGTGTTGAAACTCCTCAAAGTCTACCACTCAGGCAAGGACTAGACCCCAGTTAAAACCTTCCTAATGCCTACGTTGATGTTTATTTGTCATCCAACCTGTTCATAAGGTCACAAAAACACGAATGACTCTAAGATACAAATATCAGCTTTATCTGAAAATTTTGTACCCTTGAAAAGGAGTTTTCAATTGCACAGGTTGAATACCCCATTGTTTCAAAATCGAATTGCGTACTGAGTTACTCAGTGCACTTTTATCATACGGAGTAAACTCAGTTGGGCCTATCGTAAATGTGTGTTGGTTATTGACGCTGTCCAACCATTTTTCCAGCTCATTTTAGTGGTTGAGCCGAAAAGTGAAGCATGCCCAAAGCTCAAGTGGACCACACCAAAAGGGAATAGTAGGAATAATGACTTCCACCGTTGAAACCTTAGTAGGGCCCACATTGATGTTTATTTGTCACCCAACTTGCTCATAAGATAAAAAAGACATGGATGAAGGGAAGACACAAATAACAGATTGATCCAAAACTTCTGTGGCCCCCAAGAAATTTTTGATAGTTGAATTTCAATTTACATTGTTTCTCGTGGTGAGGTCAACTTGAGATTTGGATATATTTCATTTTTGGACTAGAGCTAGAGCTGGGCAATTTTGACCTGTTCCGACCAGATCCGACCCGATCCGAACTGATTTGACAGCCTGGATTGGTGCGGATTGAGTAGGGCAGTTCAGATCCGAGAGCATTTCGAGTTAAGTTCAGATCCATACTTACTCGGACTGATCCAATCTGGAATCCGATCTAATTGGATCCGATCTGATCCGACCCGACCCGATCCGAAGTGGATAAACCACATGCATTTTCACAATGGGCCCCAATAGAGTTTACCCAGTACGATAAAAGAGAGCCAAGGCGGATTTGCTGGTGTACCACACACCAGCTATATAACTGCTGTAAGTATGTGTCGTGTGCGAAGAAGAGCTCCGGGCGCTCCTTGAGCTCCGAGTTGTATGAACGATTCAAAGCAGATCAAAGTTATATGGGCCCCACAGCTGCTGTTGGCACGTGTCGTGTGCGAAGACGAGCTTCGGGGGTTCCTCGAGCTCCGAGTTGTACGAATGGTTCAAAGGAGATCAAAGCTATATGGGCCCCATAGTGCTGTATTTATTATATCTATACCGTTCATATATTTTTAGAGATCATTATAGAGTATTATCCAAAAAATGAATAATATCCAAAGATCATCTGGATCACACCACAAATAGAAATAGGAATGATTTTCACCATTAAACATTTCATGTGGTCCACTTCATAGTTAGATCTGTCTTATTTTTCGTCTCAAGCCTTATGACGAGCTCGTCAAATGGATGGACGGGTGGGATATAACACATACCCCATGATCAGACCCACAGAACTTGCTAACGTCAATACAGCAAGTCACTTGCGTGAAAAGCACTCATTGCACTTTCGTGCAGCGTACGTCAACACCAGTATATGTTCGGTAAAAGCATGGATACGATAACAGAGAATTCTTTCAGAGCCATGTGGGGACCACCTTAATGTACATGTTTTATCTAAGCCGTTCATCCATTTTGATATATCATTTTAGGCCTTGAGCACAAAAAGGCAATATATTGAAGGCTGAAGTGGATCACATCACATGAAACAGTTGGATTAAATTCATACGATTCGAATCCTACCGAACTCGATCCGACTCTGTTTCCCTGACCGAGTCAGACTCGGTTTGGGTCAAGCGAACCATGCATCGGATCGGTCCGAGTCAGGTGACCCAAATTCAGTCCCGGATCAAATCGAGTTCGAGTCAGGTCATTGAGACTTCGCGAATTGGGTCGAGTTGGACCCAATCTGATCAGATCCAGACTGATGCCCAACTCTATCTAGAGCCCTCAAATTATCTGTTAAAATGGATGGATGGAGTGGATAAAATATGTAAATCATGGTGGACCCAGAGAGTTTACACAGTACACTTAGCATGCTGAGATACTCAGTACTCAATCTACCTCCCAATGACGTTTCCTGCAGTATGGTCCCCTTGAGCTTTGAATATATTTTAATTTTGAGCTAATATCTTAAAATAAGCTGAAAAGAAAAACGGACGTACGGATGGAAAAATACATACGTAACCGTGGGCCCCACAAAGCTAAGTTGATTCAGCACGCTATGCTTAGGTGAGCTACCGAAAACAAAATCCGCCACCCTTGCTTGGCCGGGAGTGAATTCTAGAAGGTGCGGAGGGCTACTGTTAACATCCCATGCATGCTAAACGCCGAAATCGAATTGCGTTCTGAGTTACTCAGCGCGCTCTTATCATACCGAGTAAACTCAGTTGGGCCCACCTGGAATGTATGTGGTCTATCCACACCGTCCATCTATTTTTCCATCTCATTTAAGGGGTTGATACCAAAATAGAAGCATATCTAAAGATGGATCATACCACAGGAAATAGTGGGGATAATGATTTCCACTGTTGAAACCTTGCTATGCCCCCACAGTGATGTTTATTTGTCATCCAACCTGTTCATAAGATCATACATACACGGATGAAGGGAAAAAATAATATAAATTTGATCCAAAACTTCTTTGGCCCCCAAGAATTTTTCAATGGCAGACGTTCAATTCAACTGTTTCCTACAGTGTGGTCCATTTGAACATTGTATATGCTTATTTTTTGGGCTCAAGACGTATAATTATCTGATAAAATGGATGGACGGAGCGGATAAAATATATAAAATCATGGTGGACCTCAGAGAGTTTACTCAGTACGCAAAGCGTAGTGAGTTACTCACTACGCAATCCGCTTCCCGAAACGCCTACATCCTTTGGTCCTTGACACATCACACATGTGAGAATGTTACGTCCATGTGCGACATCTGAGCCATCAGTAGAGGGGAAGGCCGTGATATGATGCCTTGGCTCGTGTATAAAGCCAATCCATTCACCATCTGGCTACCACTCGTCCGAGAAAATGGACCGGTCGAAAGAAAATAACCAACCGTCTGGATTGAACGTAAACATGTGATCCATTTTGTGAGTGGACGAGCTAGCTTCTGGGCACGTGGATTGACCATTTCCAATAAGCCAAGTGGCTCATGCCAGGAACCTCACATTGTACGGTGGATAGACAACAACTAAAATATTACTCTTGATAATCCTCTAAAACATTTTTTGTATTTTTTGTGCAGTGTGTTTAGTATAAGGGCTCGGTGGACCACCATTTTGTAAATGTGATATCTACTGGGTGGATTCTGCCTTCTCATGCACATGCATAGCCTAAAAGAATCAGCTCGATGCAAAGCTTAGCTAGGTAAGCAGGCCGTATAAAAATATATCAGTCAGATCCAAAAATCAAGTGGGCCAGTGGATCACCTGAGTTTGAATCCAACTGATTTTTGTAATGTTTTTTCCTGGTGCGGTCCACTGATGAATGTCTCTTTGTTATTTACTGTGATTTGGCTCACTTGAGTTGTGAATCGGGCTGATATTTAGTCATAGAGCCTAATAGTGATAGGAGGGGCAGACCTAATAAATATTGTGATTGTCGCACAAATGACATGGTGAGTGAGCCCATGGAGCTAGGGTGCTTTCGTGCCCACCGGCTGTCCCCAAGCGGCTCAAACCTATAGGGGCCATGGTGAATTAAAACTTGGCCTGATGGAAGGGGTGGAGCTTGAAATCTAAGCCATGTGTATGGGTTAGACTGGCCCAAGACAATGATTAACAGTCCAGCCCTGCCTGTTAGTCCAATCAAAATCATCAATGGATCACCATTAACCTACTAGGGCTGAAAGTCGGGTGGGTTGGGTCGATCGGGTTGGCGCTCAACCCTAGCCCAACCCAAGGTTCCTGTACCTCAACCCTAACCCAACCCAATCCAACCAAACCTCAGGTTGGGAATTCTCAACCCAAGCCTAACCCAAGCGGGCTCGGTTGGGTTGGCCGGTTTCGTCGGGTAGATATATGATAATATTTTCGTTATTACATTAATGTATTATATTTTCAATACGTGTCTTATTTTTTGTACCTATAATTTTATTTATTACATATGTAGTTATTTATTGTAAAGAAGTTCATTTTTTCTAAACAAACAAGTTAAAATATTGGACAACTGCTCATTTAAAAGTCACATTGTGTATCAAGCAATCTATTTGGGAGAGCAAAATCCGGCGTATGTTGTTAGCTTGAGTCATTGAAAATGGCGTGGACCAATGAAGCCCGATAGCATTTGAATTTTATGTGCCTTCAACATAGACAATCCGCACTCAATTATAATTAATTTATAAGGAACCTATATATTGATCAGGTTCAGGTTGGGTGGGCAACCCGAGCCCAACCCGAGTTTTATTGGGTTGGTGTTTGTATGACCCTAGCTTGAGACCAAACCCGATACATCCTGCCCAACCCCAACCCAATGTCGGGTCGGTCATGGGTCGGTCGGGTTGAACCCGCCCAACTTTCAGCCCTACAAACTACGAGAATGAAAGGTTTAAAGAGCTATTCCCATTCATCGTACATTGGACACTCATTGCATTTGAGTGATGTTCCAACAACTTAAATTGCTTTTAACTTCATTGGAAGCAATTTCTTTGATTAAACTAATTTTAAACTGAAGACACTTTAAGCCTTCTTCCTTAAGAGGGCTGGCCTTGGCTAAACCTGGCCATGAAAACCCTGGATGAGGTTGCGCCCAAGCCTTTTTAAATGGACTAAGGCTCAAGCCAGTCCAAACCCAACTGCGGTTGTGCTAGGGTAGCCCTAACCCAAGCAATCGCCACTAATAAAGATTGGAGAATTTTGATACCTTAAAAATGGTACGTACAACTTTTACTTAATTAGCAAGAGCCATGCGATGCACAGGTTCACAGAAACTTGAGATAGTATAGAAAGTTTTTACAAGATATAAGCTGTAAAATATAAATATGTGGGCCCATCTCCAATACGCAGCGGCCCATAAATCAAGCAGATTTGCATGGATATCGGACAATACATATTTTATTGAAGTATATATCCATGCATTTACAGTATTATTTTCTTGACTAATTCGCATATCAACATGTCATATTTTAAAATAATTTTATTTAAAATTTTAAAGTTTTTTCTCTCTATTTTTTTAAAGTGTTTTTGTTTTTAGTGTAGCAATCTCATCTCACATTGAAAAGATAAAAAAAATCTCATGTATATATGAGATATGGTTTGTATAAGATAACCATTTGTGTTGGATCATTTCTTTACAATGTGCCACGCCACGCTTGGTCGTGGCCATGTACACGCAGGGCAATGTCGGGTCTTAGTCCTGGGCTGGGCATTTGTTCTGCACTCCACGAATATACTCGCACCTATTGATTTTGCACGAATTTTTACATCAATGACACATCTGTTTGGATGATCGCACAATTAAGTTTAAACCCAAAGAACTTAACCCATTTGAAACCGTATTTTAAATACATAATTAATCGGGGTCTATATATAGACATACTCTTTTTTTCAAGTTCATTCATTCAAACGAACAATTTCTTTTTCTTTCTTAGTTTTTTTAAAATTCATTTCTGATTCAGTGTTGTTTTGCCAACTGAGTTTGCTGCTGAGTCAACTCATTTTAGTTAAGTTCTGCACGCTGGTTCAAGCCCGTATACAACAAGCGCACTATTGGAACCAAGTAATAATCATCGTATATTATTGTTGCATTTTGGGCGCAGTCCAAAGAGAACAAATTTGATTTCAAGCCGAGTGACTTAGTCACTCTTCAACTCAAACAAATAAATTAATTTTTCTTATATTATTTGTATTATTCATATTTTATATTTTTTTAAATATTATTTAATATTTTCAACATATTACTTTCAGCGCGACTAAGACTCCCGACAGGAAACAGGCTTCTAGAAGAGAGAAAATCCCAATTATAAAAAAGAGAGAGGGAGGAAAAAAGTAGAAAGAACCGGGAAGAAGGCTGCCACTTAAGCATGGAAGGGAGTCCCCGTTCTAACCCTGCAGGATGGCTCACCGAGATATATGTATTTTTTTATTTTTGACGATGTTGATTTATTTTAAGACATGAACCAAAAGAAAGGAGGCAGATTCAACGCTCAAGTCGACCACTGAAACTTTCATAGGGCCCACCGTGAGGTTTACTCGGCGACTGACTTTTTAATAAGATTAGGAAGTCATGGATGAATAAAAAACACAAATATCAACTTCATTAAAAGCTTCCGTCGTTCCTGGAAGTTTTCAACATTAGGCGTTTAATCCCCACTGTTTGTTGTGTTATGGTCTTCTTTAATCTTTGAATCTTTCTCGTTTATGAGAGATACCTTCATATGATCTGAAAAAATGAATGGACGGCGTGGATCAAAGATGTACAGCCGTTTGTGATGATGACCTTTCCTAACCGGACGCGCCTGCGAAAGCTTTTGCAGGAAGTTCCTCCGCAGGAAACTTTGGTGGGCCCACAGTGATGTTTGTGAGAAATCTACCCCTCCAACAGCTTTTTTTATATCTCTTTTTAGGACTTGATACCAAAAGTGGGCAGATCCAAGACTCAAGTGGGTCACACTAAAGGAAAAGGTGGGTATGAAAATTACTACAGTTGAAACCTCCCGGAGGTCGACAGTGATGTCTACATACTATCCATACCATTCATAACTTCATTCCTACTGGGATGAACCGAAAACAAAAATATTAGCCTGATTGAAAACTTCTGTTGGCCCATGAATATACCGTTCATAACTTCATTCCTACTCGGATGAACTGAAAACAAAAATATTAGCCTGATTGAAAACGTCCGTGGGCCCATAATATTTCAACTGTGGAAGTTAAATCCTCACGTTTTCGCCCACCTGAGTATTGGATCCCCTTCATTTTTGGCCCCATAGCTTAAAATAATCTAAAAAAACGGATGGACAGAGTGGATTTCTCACAAACATCACTGTGGCCCCACCTACGTTTCCGGCCCAGGAACTTCCTGTGAAAATCCTCGTCCTTCCTAGCCTCCTTTTATTAAATGAATAATCCGCGAGCCACGTATCTCGTAATAAGAAATGCTCTCGTGCCTCTGAGAGTACTATAAGTTATAGTGCTCCTAGTTGTAATGGGACACTAAGACAATCCACTCCATTGATCCAAACTATAAGTTAGGTCCAGCGAACATTAAATGGCTTACCATGTGAAATTCACATCAATTTATAAAGACTAACCATGGTAAAAATGATCTTTAATACGGACGGTCAAGATTATTTAGACAAAATAGGTCCAATCAACATTTTGATCCATCTATTTGTTGTAGCACATCTTGGATTGCTTATGATTCTAAAGAATAGAGCTAGGCATTTCAGATCCGATCCGGTGGATCTGACCCGTTCATACCCGATCTGACCCGATTCGAACCGAACCGATGGTCTGGATCGGTGCGGATCGGGTAGCCCTATCCAGATCCAAAATCTTTTCGGGTCAAGTTCGGATTGGACCTGATCCGACCCGATCCGATCCGATTGGATCCGATTCAGACCGATCCGATCCGATTAGATCCGATTTGGACCGATCCGATCTGGATTGAATGTATTTGATACACAGGCACTCCAATTAAGTTACAATCCCGACTTGATACAAACTTGTAATTGCGGTTCGATTCGATAGTACATGCAAATGCATCCTTAGGGTTTTGAAATGGGTTCCAGCTATTTACCTTTGTAGTAGTATACAAGAAGCAATTGTTTGAAAATACATGAAAAGGCAGCATCTTTTCTGCAAATCCTAGCGAAATGAGACCGTATGACTAGAATTTCAAGAAAGACAGCTTTGAAAATTCACAGATGGAGATTACTAAATTAGGGTTTTGGCATGAGTTTGTGGAGGTGCGGGAAGAAGATGAGATGAAATTGGAAAGAGGAGTTGTATGATACTCCCGCTCCGTATGACACTTGATACACAGGCACTCCAATATTGCATACGTGACATATATTAACTCACATCTGGACCGATCCGAACCTTGCCCAATCCGATCCGACTTGATTTTCTTGACTGAGTCGGACTCAGATCGGATCAGGTAATGCACATTTCGGATCGGTTCGAGTCAGGTGACCCGGACTTGGTCTCGAATCGGATCGAGTTTAGGTCAGGCCATTGAGATTTTGGATTGGATAGAGTTGGACCCAATCCGATCGGATCCAGACCGATGCCCAGCTCTACTAAAGAATCACTTTTTCCAAGGAATTTAAAGAATCCAATCGATGGCTTGGGAAAAGGAAGGGAACAGAAAAAAAAGAAGCCAAACCAAGGATGGATTAGATCATCAGACCAGTGAGATTTTTGCCTTGTAACCTGATAAATGCGATATGGACTTAATGGGCGATCCAGATCTATCGATTTGGACTGTCTTAGAGTCCCAATTCTCTGAGAGGACAAGAGCATTTCTTTTCATATGATACCCGGGTGTGGATTACGTCCTACCCTTGCTGAAACCGTGTCGGTCCAGGAATAGGCTCTATGACGCAGGGGAGGACGTCTTGAGGTTGAGCACAGTCTTCCTCCGGCGATAACTAGTCGGAATCTATGAATTTCTTAGGACTCTTTATTAAGATACCTAGAATCCTGTAACATTCTGAATTTTTTACTATTTTAAATTTCCGAAAATCCTTGAAAACTTTCGATATGACTAGCCTACGTTGTTGCTTATTGGCCCTTAATGATCGAAGTGAGCTTATGCGCGGGTGGAACTGGTAAAGAACCGTATAAATCTGATTAATCACTTAAACATAGAGCTTAACCATAGGATTTATTCACGTGGGGTCCAAATCTAGTTGACCTATCACTGACTTTTTGAGACGACCGTAACTGAATAAAGACCCGTCAAAAGCTAAGACAACTAGGAGTCATATCTTAATTAACAAACCAAATCAATCCAGTTACTCCTTTAGCCTAAGAACCAAAGGCTTAGACTGACTTTATTCAAATCGCCATTTTCGTTAATTACGAATAGGCCACACTACAAACTTAGCTAATCTTTGCGCACAAGAAATCTAGATACCCAATTCATTCCAGAAATGCCCTGATTATCCAAACAAGTTCTAAACCGCTCGTTAGTGGGCCGCTAAACCTAAGACTATAGAAAAACGTTCTTCTTAGTGGGCTTGACGTCCATCGTGAGACATTGAGTCGAGGTCGCATCTTGAATCGCTCAACTTGGACTCGTAAGGAGAGTGCTCAAGTTATGCGAATACCTTAGATGAAAATTCAAAACTTAAGTGAAACTAGGCACTTTGTTCTTTCATGAAGTTGTGGCTTTCGGACCGTCGATTCATGGCCAAATTTGAGGTACTGACTAAAGATATTTTCCCACTCATATCCGTATAACCACAGTGCCGATCGACCATTGGTGACGTCGAACAGACTTATGATCATACCCCTCGATTGACGCATCCAAATGGCGGGTCAGTCATATCTATACGTAGATCATCATTAGGGCTAACTATCTTATGGTTTATATCAACATGTACACCCCATAATGGGCCCTAGAGGTTAAAAACACTCTCCCATAGGGTTAATATAATGAAAACCTAGCCCTTAGGGCCATTTTCATCAATTCTTGCACTATATAAGGCCCTTGCTTGGGCACCCCCTCCTCTCATACTAATTTCATGACTAGATTAAGAGAAAAAGGGAGAAAGAAAGAAGAGAAAGAGAAGAAAGGAGAAGAGAGAGAACTTGGGGTGTGAATGTTGGTGCACCTCCACCCTTTCATCCCCTCTCTAGTCATCTCGCCGTAACCGAAGCCATCATCAAAGCTTTTCCAGCAACGATTGGATGTAAGTATTGAATCCCATTTATGGTTCAATAGTTGTTTATCCCTAATCTCACAAGCTTGTATGCTTGTTTACGCATTTCACTATAAGAAATTGTCCTTTTACCGATGAACTTATTTCCGACGAAATAAATTTCGTCGGTAAACATGACTTTCCCCGACGAAATCATATTTCATAGGAAAAAGATTCCCACCACGACCAAATATATTCCAGCCACCATTACAATGACAGCTTGGAAACTTTTCCCAATGACATTATGTATCGTTGGTGAAAACTATTTTTCCGACGATTATTTCATCGGTAAATGTAATTTTTTCCAACGAACCAAATAGTTCGTCTACAAAAAATCCCTTAGTGTCCTTTCCGATGATGGAGAGGCTATTTTTACCGACGTTATACAATATTGTTGGTAAATAAACTTTTTACCGACGAAAAAAATTATCGGTAAAAGAACTTTTTACCGACGAAATAGACTCATCGTCGGACAAAATGAATGGTGGACATATTATTTCACTTTATGTGGTTGATCATGGATATTGAGTTGTAATTTTTGTTTTTGGTGTAGCTAATAAGTATATTTAAAAACATATATACAAAGCGGATGGGGCTGATAGAGCACGGGTGGGCCCAAATAATTTCGAAGCCTTTTACCAACGAATTGTGAAAACTATCACCAACGAAAATTTTCATTGGTAATAATGTTATGTTTTAAGTCGAAAATATTTTTTTACCCTTCTCTCTTCTTACCCTACCCCCCTTTCACCCTAAACCCTAACTCGCTAGGATCATCTGACCTTTCATCTTTTTTTTTTTTTCTTTTTCTTTTTAAATGTATGAATGTTCGTGAAGAGGATGTTTTACATCTATTACAATTTTGAAACTAGTATCATAATGATGTGTATATATATTTTCCTTCTCTCTCTCTCTCTCTCTCTCTCTCTCTCTCTCTCTCTCTCTCTTCATCACAGGACAAGCTGATGGATTCGAGAACGGATCAGTTGGAGAAATTTTTGATGACATCTTACTCGATGTTCACAACCCACATGGATTGGAGATGGCGGTTCAGCAAGGCAAGCCCCCTTTGAATCAAAACGTTGCTTATGGCAGCTTGTGGAGCAATTCTTCCAGGTGATTCCAATTTCGACATTTCCTTTCTTAGATTTTTTTTTTTTTCGTTTTGCCTTAGTATATATTTATGAACTTAGCATGTTTGATTGGGTTAGATGATTTGATGTTTTTATGATGTGATTAGTACATCTGAGTATTTGAACTCGAGTAATCGAGTTTATCTTAAATACCCTAGTTCTCTCTCTCTCTCTCTCTCTCTCAACAATGGCATCACATAGTTAAATAGAAAATGCGAATGTTAGGGGACTATGATTTAAATCCTTAACATTGTCATCCGTGTATTGTGTTGGTGGCCATGGATGAGGTTGTCTAGGGATATTGCCGTTTTGCGTTAGGATAACACTTCCTGGATAAAATTTTCTTGAAAAGTTGACCACAGGAGGATATAGTGAAGAGTGAGCTATGCCACATGTGCCTGTATGAAACACATGCGTGAGACTCCAACCATGAATCGGTTTTTCAAATGTAAACATGATCCCTCTTGAAATCAGTTCCAACCCGTGTTGGGTTCTGTTTGACTTAGTATGGTAGGGATGTGGACTAGAGAACTTTTTTTTCTTCTCAAAAGTCAGGCAGTTTTACTCCTCGGTGGGCCACAATATGCAAAGTGAACTGACAATCAAATGGATGCTTTTTATCCATCCATTTGTTCTATATGCTTTAGCCCGCCTAAGTTTTGAAAGAGCATGACTCACCTGATGGAGCATACCTGGATGTGCGTCGGAGCTATCCGGATGTTGAGCGGTGGTCCCTGGAAGGTGGGAACCGCTGTTATGACCATGATGAAGCTTTTCATTTCCTATGGACAACAATATGGGTGGCCTGGCCATTTGGACAGGCCCGTGTTTATATATTAGCTCGAAATTGATGGAGTAGATCCGGATGTGTGTCGGAGCTATCTGGATGTTGAGCGGGGGTCCCTGGAAGGTGGGAACCGCTGATATTTATTTTTTTCCCTTCATTAATGTCTGTGTGATCTTGTGAACAGGTTGGATGATGAATAAACATCACTTCAGGCCCTAGAAAGGTTTCAATGATGGAAATCATTATACCCACTGTTTCTTGTGGTATGGTCCACCTGAGTTTTGGATATGATTCAATTTTAGTTTCAACCCCTTAAATGATCTGGAAAAGCAGATGGACGGTGTAGAGAAACTACATATATTTACAGAGGGCCTAACTGAGCGTACTGAGTAACTCAGGATGCAATCCAATTTCAGGCGTAACTAGCTTAGTGGGTTAGGCCTTGACTGTGGGACCCAACTCGATCTATGTGTTGTACATCTACGTCGTCCATCTGCATTTGCAGCAGCTCATTTTAGAGGATGTCCCAAATTGAGGCACATCCAAGGATCAAGTGTGGATCACACCACAGGATAACAATGGTGATTGAATGCCCAGCATTAAAAACTTCGTCGGCCCACTATAATGTTTATTTCGCATCAAACATATTGATAAGATCAAACAGATCCCTAACCTAAACCTAAACCTAAACTCAAAAACCTTAACCTAAACCCGATCCCGAACCCGAACCCGAATTCCTAAACTTAAACCTAAACTGAAACTCAAATCCCTAAACCTAAACCTACACCTAAACCTAAACCTATAACCCTAACCTAAACCTAAACCGAAACTCAAATCCCTAAACCTAAACCTACACCTAATCCTAATCTCAACTCCCTAATCTAAACCTAAACCTAAACTTGAAAACCTAAACCTAAACCCAATCCCGAACCCGAACCCGAATCCAAATCCCTAAACCCTAATCCTAAACCTAAACCTAAACTTATTCTCAAATCCCTAAACCTAAACCTACACCTATAACCTAAACCTAAACTTGAAAACCTAAACCCAAACCCGAACCCAAACCCGAATTCGTAAACCTAAACCTAAACCTAAACCTACACCTAAACCTTAACTTATAACCCTAACCTAAACCTAAACCTAAACCTATTCTGAAATCCCTAAACCTAAACCTAAACCTAAACCTCTAACCTAAACCTAAACCTTAACCTAAACTTAATTCGCTTAACTTAAACCTACACCTAAACTGAAACCTATAATCCTAACCTAAACCTAAACCTAAACTTAAAAACCTAAACCTAAACCCGAAACAGAACCCAAATTCCTAAACCTAAACCTAAACTCAAATCTCTAAACCTAAACCTACACCTAATCCTAAACCTATAACCTTAACCTTAACCTAAACCTAAACTTGAAAACCTAATCCTAAACCCGATCCCGAACCCGAAACCGAACCTGAATCCCTAAACCTAAACTTTAACCTAAACCTAAACCTACACCTAATCCTAAACCTATAACCCTAACCTAATCTTAAACCTATTTCCGTAAACTGACTCTAATATTTTCATTGTAGAGATGTATAAGAGTTGGATGCAAGCTAAGAATAGGTTTGGTCTAGAGTATAAACAAGGGGTTCAAGAGTTCATGGAATTTGCGCGATATCGGGCAGATTCAGGCAATAGGATTAGGTGTTCATGTCGAAAATGCAAGAACATGGTTCATAAGACTTTAAACAAAGTAGAAGATGATTTGTTCATAGTTGGGATTGACTAGGGTTACAGTTGGTGGATCCATCATGGTGAAGAGTTCCATTAAAGAGTTGAGGCCACTGAAGTCCTTGCTGACCCAATTGTGCCGGATGACGAGGATGAAGACGTTGAAGAAATGCAAGATATCATAGGGGATGTGTTCAGGGGAACAATTGTGGATACTGATTTTGCAGCGACAAGTAGTAGCCAAGATATTCCTCCTATGGGTGATGTCGAATTAGAAAAGTTTAGTAGGTTGTGAGGGATGCACAACGTCCACTTTATCCGGGGTGTGAGAACTTCTCCAAATTGAATTTTTTTACAAGGTTACTTCATTTGAAGACAATAAATCGTTGGAGTAACAAATCGTTCGACATGTTGCTTGACTTGTTGAAAGAAGCATTACTGGACAGTGAGACATTGCCTAAGTCTCATTACGAGGCAAAATCCTTGATGCGAGATTTGGGCCTTTGTTACATTCTTATACATGCATGTATAAATGATTGTGTATTGTATTAGAAAGAGCATGAAAATGTTGAAGAGTGTCCCGAATGTGGAGAGTCTAGGTGAAAGTATGACGAAGCCAAGCATAAGAAAATTTCGTAAAAGGTGTTAAGGTACTTTCCATTGAAACCCAAATTATAAAGATGTTTACGTCTCGCAAGAGGGCTGAAGATATGAGGTGGCATAAAGAGAAACGCGTTCATGATGATAGTACACTGAGGCATCCTGCGGACTCTGAAGCCTGACAAAATTTTGACAAGCAATATGACTGGTTTGCAGAGGATTCTCGCAATGTTCGACTAGGTCTTGTAAGTGATGGTTTTAATCCATTTGGTAATATGAGTAGCTCATACAGTATGTGGCTAGTGGTACTTATGCCCTACAATTTACCTCCTTGGTTGTGTATGAAGGAGTCATTTTTCATGATGTCATTGCTTATTCTTGAACCCATGTCACCCGGGAATGACATTGATGTGTATTTGCGACTGTTAGTAGATGAGTTAAACGAGTTTTGGAGTCAAGGTGTACAGACGTATGACACATTTGCAGGACAAACATTTCGATTGCATGCAACGATCTTGTGGACAATAAATGACTTCCCCGCGGATGAGAATTTGTCTAGGTGGAGCACGAAGGGAAAGTTGGCTTATCCTACATGTAGTATTGAGATTTGTTCATTGTCATTGAAACATAACAAAAAAACGTGTTATATGGGCCATCGTCGCTTCCTTCTGAGCTATCATAGTTGGCGCAGGAAGACAATGATCTTTGATGACAAACAAGATCATAGGCTACCACCGAAAGAGCTATCTAGAGAAGATGTGATACAACAACTGAGTAGCATTGGAGAAGTTAGATTTGATAAGGCACCACATTTGAAGAAGAGGAAACGTACAGTATTAGAGTATAACTGGAGGAAGATGAGCATTTTTTTAGTTGCCCTATTGGAGTATCTGAAATTGCGACACAACTTGGATGTCATGCATATTGAGAAGAATATATGTGACAATGTCTTCGGAACATTGATGAACATAGAGAAGAAAACAAAAGACATTTTTAAGGCTCGATTAAATCTACAAGCAATGAGTTTAAGGAAAGAGTTGCACTTGCAACCACATGAAATTTCATATACTATACCAGTAGCCTGCTACACATTGACAAAATTAGAAAAAAATATTTATGTGAATGGTTGAGATCGTTGAAGTTTTCCAATGGGTATGCGTTAAATATCTCTCGGCGCGTAAACATTACGGACTGTAAGGTAACAGGAATGAAAAGTCATGATTGTCACGTCCTTCTGCAACGTTTACTACCGGTTGCGATCCGTGGATTTCTGAGCAAGGATATTTGAGCGGCGCTGATTGAGTTGGGGATATTATTTTAGGATTTGTGTTCGAAATCGTTAAATGTAGAGGTTATTAAACGACTGGAGAGGGATATTGTCGTAATCCTTTGCAAACTTGAAAGAATATTTCCACCCGCATTTTTCAATGTCATGGTACACCTAGCGATTCACTTACCACATGAGGCGAAGCTTGCAGGCCCAGTACAATATCGTTGGATGTATTCGATCGAAAGGTGGTAGAACCTATTAAAATTTTTATTCATTCCATAAACTACATATATCCATGTTTTCATACGTACAACATAGTGGTTTTATGTACAGATACCTTCACACACTAAAACGATTTGTGAGGTATAAAGCACGTCTAGAGGGATCCATTGCTGAGGCGTACATTGATAATGAGTGCTTGACATTTTGCTCCATGTATCTTCGTGGCATAGAGACTAGATTCAACCGAGAAGATCGGAACGCCGACGAAGGGCAGGAGCATGAACAAGGACTCATGTCTGTATTCGCACATAACGCCCTTCCTTTAGGATCCCCGACGTTTTAGGATATGGACCTGGGGATCAAGCAAAGGCGTGGTGGTATGTGTTGCATAATTGTGAAGAAATAGAGTCGTATTTAGATTATGTTTTCCTTCGATAATTGTATCTCTACATACGATGATCTTAATGTTTCTTGCTGATGACGTGCTAATTATGTGTAGCGAACACATTAAGGAGATGAAGTCTCAAAACCCTACAAATTATGATCGAATGCATCAGGATCAGTTTCCAGAATGGTTCACAAAACGTGTAAAATTTCACCTTGTATTTTACCACACTTAGAATTTTGTTGTATTGCACAATATTTAAACCTAAGAAAATTCCTAAACAATTACATTCTGTATGTGATAATAGATGAAGACGTTGCGCGCTAGCAACTCTGCGGATGCATCTGATGCACTCTACTCACTGGCGTATGGCCCTGATAGACGTGTATCTAGATATACAGGTTATATTGTAAATGAGATTTGGTTCCACACTGAAGAGCGTGAGAAGTATAGGACCACACAAAATAGTTGGGTGGTTGTCAAGGGAATGCATGGGGAGGTAGAAATTGTCTTTTATGGCGTTTTAACGAATATTATTGAGCTGAGTTGTTGTATGAGAAAGCGGGTGTACTTATTTAAATGTGATTGGTGGAACATTAGAAATAAGAAGTTGGGAATATAGACTGACGACTACTTTACGAGTGTAAATTTATCTCGGAAGTGGTTTAAGAACGACCCATTTGTCATCACCAGTCAAGCCGAACAAGTATTTTACCTCGCTAACACCAAGTTAGGCGACTCTTGGCACGTGGTGCAAAAAATAAAGCTTAGGAACGTATTTGACATTCTCGAACCAGACGTTGAAGATAGCGAGAACGGGGGAAATGAAACGTCTAGGGTTGAACAAGCATATCAAGAAGATATGCCATCTGGGAATAGAGGACTGATCCAAATGTTGATATTGATGTGGTGCAATTGGATAGAGATGATGTACCACCTGATCATGTTGATGCCTCAATAATACATAATATTGTTAGAGATGATAGCGGTTTTATTGATAACGACGTTGCAGACGATGAAGAGGAAATACTGATCAGCGATAGTGATGGTGAAGAAGAAATAGTCCTAAGTGATAGTGATACAGACGACGATTATTAAATATACACGTGATTTACATGTCATTTTTCAATTCGAATAATTTGATTATTACATATATACATGTTTTACAAGTCATGATTTATTCATTTAATTGACTTGTTTATAATCCACATTTGCAGTTGAGTCAATTTCTGATCCTGTCCTCCTCAAACCGGAGCGTAGCGGAAGCACGCAACATACTTTATCAGCTGTTGCGGATGGACTTTTCGGTCCTATCTTCTTCTGGTAGGGCCAAAGAGATACCCGGTCTGGTCGATGAGTGTAGGGAGGAATATATCGACGATGACTCAAATAAAAGATTATACAATTTCAAAGAAATTCCGGATCTGATGGAGGAATATAACCGCAGAAAACTTTGTATGGAAGATGCGGTTTTGTCACTTGCACATTTGAATGGAGTCCCGAGAGACTATATTTCTCCTATTGTTACTGGCATGTTGGCTGTAAAAATGTCGAGTGCTTCACACAACTTGACATATACTTTTGCAGCGTATGATAACTTAAGCAGGGAGTACTTCGGATAGTTGATCCGAAGTTGTTTCGTATTACAGTGAAATACATGTATTTAATATAGAATGACAATGTGTAATAAAATTTCTAAATTTTACTAGAATGTTTACGGTTTTATTATATTCTGTTTGCATTATGGTGTAATGGTTTAATCATATTTTAATCATCTCTCTAAGCATAAGCACAAATTCATTCTACCATCAACACTACTTGCATAATGTTTTACTATATTCCACTTGCACTGTAAAGTTTAATGTATTTATTATATTGATGTTCATACACTTGTACTGACATTGTTTAAATATATTAGTTTGCAGTTCACACATATTCAGTCATGGCACCAGGTGAGAGATCAGGTCGTTCGCGCACTGGATCTACCCCTTCCACCTGTGATGCGATGGAGACAACATCGACGTTGCATGCTACATCACAGGCGTCTGAGCCCTCGATTGAGCATACACCGGGCACTGCATGTAAGTCTAGACATATATTTCTTTTAGTGACTTCTGTTTATGTTTAGACTTATATATTTCTTTTGCGACAACATTGTCGACCAGCAGACGAGGACGTAGACCCACGGGTGGGTTAGTTTTAAAGCGATTACGCGTGAGGGTAGGGTGATAGTAGAGTTCCCACAGGACTGCCTTAGACCTGTTGGGGACAATGCCAAGTTGTTTACTTCAGAGGTCGGTGTCCTATGCCTATCTCTGATCTTTGCCACCACCCCCCGTTGGGCAGATGTGATAGATGATGTGTGGCAGCTCATCCGTTAGTGCCTTATGGTAAATTTTAGTAAATTAATTTTTCTTTTGTGAAAGTTCATTTACAGTTAAGTTATTTTTTTAATAAGTTTATTGCCTTAATCTATTATTTATAAAACTGCATGATAAATTTGTCTTAGATTTGAGTGTTCCTTACATTTCCCATGCCGTCGACGACATAGTCAGGGAGCGGTTCAAGGAGTACCGCGGAGAGTTACACCAGCGGTACAAGCAGTGCAGGACCCACGATGAGGTTGTACTGTCCACACTGCCACACGTGACTATAAACGACTGACGGATACTCTGTGAGAGATTTTCGTTTGAGGCTTTTCAGGTAATATTTACATATTTACGATATCTTAAGGTAACAATTAAATTCACAATTAATAACAATGTATTATGAATAATGTGTTCAGAAGAGGAGCAGAATAAATCCAGTGAACAGGGAAAAGTTACAAGAAAACCACGTAGCTGATTCAAAGTCATTTGTACGACATCGTTACGACATGGTAAGAAATTACTGATGATTATTAAGTTGATATATTTTTTCCATGCATTTATATTAACTCTATTGTCCTTTCGATTACGCAGCGAGATTCCGTCACCGGCCAGGAGCCTGGACCAATAGACCTCTACAGAGGGACTCACTGTTGGCAAGCGACGGGATCATGGGTTCATCTTAGAGCCAGCGAGAATTGGGTAAAAATTCTTACATTGTAAAATTTAATTGCATTGATTTATAATAATGTCATTCGTTATGAAAATTCATATGTTTTCATTACAGGCGGCGATAGACACCATACGCAGTCAGCCCACTCCCGATGGTAGTCAGTGGAGTGATCCAGATATCCTGAGCGAGGTGCTTGGCACCCGTTCTGGATATGTGCATGGGCTTGGCCATGGTGCCAAGCTCATGGTACCCATTAAAGCTGCCTCCAACTGATCCGTCGCTGGGGAGAGCGCCCTACGTTGAGCTAATATCACAGAGAGAGAGAGATTCAACAGCTACGGGTCATCGTCGATGAGATCAAAGAGCAGCTGGAGAAGCAGAGGGAGAAGGAGCAGAGACGTAGGGAGGAGGAGGAGAGGTGACGGGAGGATCAGGAGAGGAGGATCGAGGAGATGCGGGTGGAGCATGAGCGACGGATGCAGGACATGTTTGAGGCTATCGTTGTACGCTTTGCCACCGATGCCCCACCACCTCCGCCTTCATCTTCGTGATTTTTTTTATTTTATTTATGATTTATTTTATATATGAATGTTAAACTTATATGTATTTGTGCGTGGATGAATATTGTGGGTTGTATGTGGATGTGGATAGAATTTATTTATTTATTTTTTATGATTTATTTTATATACGAATGTTAAACTTATATGTATTTGCGCATGGATGAATGTTGGTTGTATGTGGATGTGGATATGATTGTTTGTGTATGAATGGATGTGGTTTGTGTTTGGATGGATGTAGTTTGTGTTTGGATGGATGTAGATGTGAATATGATGAAAATGTATTGTAACAAGTGTATTTACAGGTGCATATCAGGAGCTTTTTCCTGAATTTTGAAAATAAATGAAACCAGGAAGAAACAGACTATTATCGAAGAAATATTTCGTTGGTAATAGTAGGTCCAAAACTTATACCGATGAAATCTTCCATAGGTAAAAATTAATATAAAAATTTATACCAACAATCTATATGAGATATACCGATGAATTATTTCGTCGGTAATAGAGAGCTTATGCCGACGAACATACTCGTCAGTATTATTGTTTTATCGACCAACTAATCCACAGTTTTATCGACGAAATATATTATTTTTTCCCACCAAAAGTAACATGTTTTGCCGACAATTTTAGTCGTCGGTATTTGATTTATCATTGCCGACGAAGTCATATTTCGTCCGGAAAAGCCTTTAGCTACGGTCTTATTGTGACGATCTTTCCGACGACAAATTTCATCGGTAATAATCATTACCGACAAAAAAAGATAAAATAACGACGAATTATGTCGTCGGTAAAAGAGCAATTTCCTATAGTGTTTCGACGATATTTCCCTAACACCCTAACCATACGAGCACTGTGAGTCGGGCGATTCGTCACAAGGGACGGACCATTATCTCTGGGTTATCTTTTATCGACCCTTAAGGGTCTCAGTTAATGATGTCTTGTGGTGAACGGTTTGTAAATAGCTACCATATCTATATTTCGAGTTTGATTGCAATATGTGTCATTGGTTGTTTATGGATGCTTACATGTTTGATAAAATGCTCAGGTGATTAAATGCATTATTCTAATTATGCTCATATGTTTGGTTGAATGCTTGATTGAATGTGTTGATTTGTTGATGCTTACATGTTTGATTAAATGCTCTAGTGAATGTATTATTCTATAGAGGCTCACACGTTTGATAAAATGCCTAGGTGATTAGATGAACGTTCTATATATGCTCTCATATTTGATAAAATGCATATGTGGTTATGTCATTGAATCCATATTGACGGCATGACGAATTGCTAAGTTTGTAGTGATGCTTAGGTTGCTTACAATGTTGGGTCAGTCGATAAATCGCCCAAACCAATGGGTGGCCCTAGTTAGGCCGACCACCCTAGGCTTGTTTGATCGACGCGGGTGAACATGGGCGACTGACAGTAGCTGGACTATATGAGATGCTTGCACCCAATGCCAGTTGCATCGGGGTTCTCCAAGGTCAATCGAATTAGTCCACTAGCCAACTGATCATGTATGTTCATAATGTATGACATGATTAAATTGAATCTACGATACCATGTTCCTAATAGATGGTCCATTCATAATAGTTAGTGCGATACTGTAACACCCTGGATTTTTGCCAACTTGGAGTTAGACGTACTTAGGTAGTGCGTCAATCCTAACACCTTAATTACTTCTCAAAAAAACTCAATCTCAAAGTCTCAAATCCCCTTTTAACCCATTTCCTTCAAATATCTCACCTTTCACCACCTTATTCTTTAAATTTTTCTAAGTACTTTCATATTAGACACAAATCTTAAAGTTAGGTGATGAAGAACAATACTTAAACTAAAAATAACTATGAATAGTAAATAAATAAATAAAATGGGTATTTAAATATTAACCTTTTGGAATCTCACGAAATAAATAGGTTATTTGGATAGAGCAGCTTCTCCTACCCCAAAATAATATATTATATATTGAATAACTCATTTCGGTTTACAAAATACACCCATTTCAAATATCGAGTGGCAAAACCGCATCAAACGGACTCGGGTGGCCCGTTTTCTGCCCCATTTTCTGTCATTTTTGTCTGACTTCAAAACATCATATCTCACTCGTTATAACTCCTATTTAGGTGATTCAAAAGCCAGATTGAAGCTTGATAAGTTTAGATTCATATAAAAATAAGTAAAAAATATAATAAAAATTTTAATATAGTTAAATATAGTTCATTGTGACAACTATCAGAAAATTATTAGTTTGGACAGCTGCTGCTTCTAGAATTTTTAGAATATTTCTACAACACAAAATCTAATAAAATTTGGTAAAGATGGAGTAGACTTGATGAAGAACTACTAAAAAAATAATTAAAATAATATACTAACTAAAAGTGCCAGAAAGGGGCGTAGAACTGCCCTAGGATCTTATTCTATCGTAATTAGGGCATAATCTAGTTAAGTACTAAACTGAACAATCAATAGAACTATCTTGAACCACTTTAAATATGAACTGTAAGACCCAAAACTAGTAAAATAATTAACACTACATTGCCTAAAAATATAAGATCAATCTCAAAACCCAGTCGCTCTCGGGAGCACTTTGAAACTCCGTATCGGACCTAGACCGCATGTCGAAAGTCCGATTACTGCGAAACTAAACGTTTAGGACCACCTTACTAGTCTTGACAATCATCTCAAAAATCAAATCCAGATAGTACATAGAAACGCACAACTTGAGCCTAGAGCGAAGTGCGTGAGAAACGCGAATATCTTTAGAAATTGAACTCATATTTAAGTGATTTGGGCCATTCGCTTGCAGGACAAATCTAAGCTTTCAGACCGTCAGAATCTGACCTAACTATAACCTCAGATCAGGAGAAATTTCTAACACATGTCAGTGTACTTATGGCCCTGATCGAATACCGGTGACCATTGAACTGAAACTGGTCTGCCACGGTCGATCTGTAAATCTGATCGGACCGAAAACCTAACTCGACCTAGATCTAATGTTAGGGAGCTTAAGTCTGACCGCATGCAGAAAAGGGGCCTCCAGAAGTGCTCCATTGGATCGGAACAGTCACTATTTGGTTATAACGTAAGTATATCATGACCCTGGGGCCATTTTCATCAGTTCTTGGCCTATATAAGGACCTTAAACCCTCTCTCTCTCATTCCATACGAATTTTCAAACCCTAGAGAGAGAAGAGAGAGAAAAGAGAAGGAAAGAGAGAGAAAGAGAGAGAGAGAGAGAGAGAGAGTGTGTGGGGGATTGTTCTCGAGACTTAATCTCGCCGCTCCACGTGCTTAACCACCACATCTGTATTGCTTTTCCGGCAATTCCGACTCCGTACTTGGGTAAGAAAACCTAACCTTAATTTGTTTTAGGGTTTCAGATAGTGTAAGTGATGAAATAACTAACCTAATTCATGCTATAGGTTGCCATTCTACCGTTGACGAAGGCATAGTGTCTAAACTGAATTCGTTACGCGTTTACCGGTGTAAGGTGCACGCTATAAACGTATAGGTTATGGTTTTCAAGGCTTTCAATGTCGGTTAATGATTTATAACCAACTGTGTTATCGTTTCACATGTTAGATACGTTGTTTCCCTCGCTTTACGGTTATATATGAACTATGTTGAATACAGGCTATTCCATGTGTAGGTTGAAATGACTGGATATGTCGGGAATATGGTTTTATGCTTGCCATGATTATTCACCGTGAATATGTGATTGTTGAATACGTGACAACTCCTTATGAAAGGATTTGCCCTAATATAGCTTATAACTGAGTTGTATCGTGTAGGTTGAAATGTATAGTCTAAGTATTTGTGGAAATGATTGAATGAGTATGGAATTTGAATCCCTGCTTACCATGATTATCCGTCGTGGATATATGCCTGTTGTATTCGTGACACTCCTTAGTGAAAGAATTTGACCTAATACATGTTGTGATCAACATACGTCATGTATGTTGATGTGTGTAGTCTAAGTGTTTGTGAAAATGTCTGGACGAGTAAATATTTAGTAAAGTGTATGTTATATAGGTGTCGAGGTGAGATTCTCAACTACCTTAGCTATGTGTATATATCCCTTCATTTAACTTAGATTAAATTTGTGTGATTTAGCATGAAATGCATTTGTGCAAATTATGTTTACTTTGTATTTTGTGAAATGTTCAATTGATTACGTTACTTGAATTAATTGTTTAACTTTGATATGCCTACCACATGTGTTATCCTGTTATATTTACATGAGTTTGGGTCTACTACGTAGTCCAGGCTATCGGTAACGGTTCCCGAATGAGTGGCTAAGTTAGCTTCGCCACAACAGATGTGTTCGAGGAATCCGAGTCGTACGGAGTTTGCTGATAGTGGTTAGGCCACGCGGAGTGCTTACGAGCTTTATGTCGATCAATTCAACGTACGCTCGTACCAATCGAGCGGGTTAAGTAACCCGATTCACCTATTGTGTGTTTACCATGTGTGGACGCAACTGCTTGAATCTAGGGTACCAAACTTACCAGTGAAAAGCCCGTTTAGCCTTGGTACCTCGATTCGCTAAGACTCATGAGCCGGACATGGTGGTATGAGACACCGTTGTCGAGTTGTTGGCCTACGCTGGGGCGACGAGCCTCCCTGTAGTGACCAGTGAGCAACACCACCCCGTGGGTCGAATACGGTGGTACGAGACACTATATTCGAGCTGTCGGCCTACACTGATCAGGTGATGAGCCTTTTGTAGTGACCTCGAGCATACTCTGAGACTACGTTGAGGCGACGAGTCTTTCCATAGCAACTAGAGTATAAACTAGGCCTACATTGATCAAGTGACGAGCCATTTGTAGTGACCTAGAATCGCAATATCGTATGAGATTTGCTAGGACTAACGACCCTAGAATGGATCATTATTTGGGCATTGATATAAGGGAGGTAACTTAGCTTCCCAATCATGCTGTATGAATAAACCTAAGTAAGAACCTGACTAATCACGAGCATGCACCGCATTACGTGTGCCTTTGGCGTAGCAGGTCAAGTACTGAGGAATGGTTGCATGCCGCGATCGTGAGATGAAGTCGCTGAGGGAGCATAGGCGAGGGCATGCATCATTATTTCATATCATTATTGCATTAACAAGAGTACTTAGGACCTGATTGTTGTATTGCGTTATCATTACTGCTTGACTGAATTGATAACATGTTAACCTTTGCTTTATAGCTCCACTGAGTTGATCACTCACTCCCACGTTGCTGGACGGTATTTTAAACACCAATCAGACCCTATTTTAGTTTCAGATGATGGCGATGCTTATGAAGCGGAGCCGGACTTTTATGATGATGAGGAGGGTTTCTCCTATATGCAGCTATCAGGCGGGTCTATGTAAACCATGTTCTGATCGATGGGGTTACAAGGTTGCTGATTAGATGCCATTACACTTTATTTTGTACTTTTGAAACACCCTTGTATATTCGTTTCGTTCATTTTTGGAGTATACATTGATATATTTAACCTGGTAACATGTTCACACTCTGGAGACTTACAACAGTTTATGTATTTTATATATCTATCACAGTCTTCCGCTTGCGTAATTTAATTGTCTCTGAAGTATGATATGTTGTTTTGGTATAATCTCATTCATGTTTAATGCACTAATATGGACAACATTCAATCATCATATCTATATTGCATAAGTGATGCGTTGGAACTCGGGAGCTGAGCTTCTGCTCGACCCCCGATTTTCAGGGCGTTACAGATATGATCCCCCTAAGACCCATGAGTCGGGCATGGTGGTATGGGATACCGTGTTCGAGCTGTCGGCCTACGTTGGGGTGACGAGCCTCCCCGTAGTGACCAGTGAGTACTAATGGAGGTGATAGGTTCTGATTAAAACGGCCCCCGTCAAATTACTCGGTCGATGGTTCCATATTAGAGTACCATTCGAACGACTCAGGCGTGAATGGAATTGGGTGACTAGCCCTTTCCTTGTGGTAATTCAGTTTTATGTGATAAGCCCGCACCTAAGCCCACACCTCTGTAATGCCTCAGCCACTATTCATCCGAGCCGTGGTCCGAGCATGGGTTGAGATGGGCCGTTTGATCTGGACACCCTTCGAAAATAACGCTCTAGTCGGTCGGGGCAGCGTGTTGTGGCCTATTACAACCTCAGAATTGAGTGATCATACTCAGTTTGGATGACGACCCATACCGGGTTGATCCTCATACATTTAGGTATCATATCGTACCTTTGGAATTGTTGATTTATGAGATGAACGGGTGACACCTACATTTGGATCAAAGGACACTGGTAAGGAGTCGTCGCGTGTGGCAATGAGCCACGTGATCCGGATAAAGACTTGTGTTATAATGTCGGTATCCTAGCTTCACCAATATGCTACATGAATGGAACTTAATAATTACTCGGCTAACATACGCATCAATCGCATTATATTAAATAGGATATGACGACTTGGCGTTGGTGTCGGGTGATGAGAGAGTGTGGGCATTTGTGAAATAGGTGTTAAAGTCGCGTGTGAGGGAGTGTTGTTTGGAAAGAGCATGCATCATGTCATATCTTCATATTCACATTTAACAAGAGTATTTAAGAATTGTTTGATTTCTTGTTTATCATTAACTGCGCTGATTGTGTTGATAACATGTGTAACTTAGAACTAATGGAACCACTGAGTTAGCTACTCACTCCCACCTGAGACGGTGTTTTAAAACACCAACTTGGCATATCATTGATGCATGTACTACTGAGACTTCAGACAGGTAGGCTTATATTGGGTTGTGCCAACGCCGTTATGTTTTTGAGAATTGGTGTAAACTGAAAGCTTTACACTTTATTCATCTTGAGTATGTATATTGTGGCTTGTATAACCCCCATTTGGGGCACTCACCACTATTGGAATTGTATTTTTGGTCTTAACCATGTATTTATTGACTATTGTTATCTCTACCTCACTTTGGATCCGCTAATTTAAATTGCACTACTCTGATTATCTATGTGTGAAATGAATTCGAATCTGAATGAGGACACACGTGTGTTTTCATTTGGTTAACACACTCAGGATCGGAGTCTATGTACTCGGGTGCCGATTTTCGGGGCATTACAAATCCACCAGAAAAAAGAAGAAAATAAAATAACTTTTAAAAATTCATAATAGATTGATTGATTATTAAAATGAGATTACAACTTTCTTAAACAATGACGTGAAACCTAGGAAGAAATTTTGGAATTAAACTACACTAAAACTCCTAGAAATTGTGACTTAATATAAATAGTAAACTTACTATTTATAGATTGTCGTGATTCCTACTAGACACACGGTTTTCAGCCAAAACTAGTAAGTATCCTATTTGGCTCATCTGTGTTATTCTCCTAATTATTCTAAGCACTTTTCATGTTGCACACAACTCCTAAAGCCCAACGGATGAAGAGTTATAATCAAACTAAAACTTACTATAAATAGTAAAAATGAAAATTGTCTATTTTATATGTTTTAGGAAAACCGAGTCGGATTGGATTGAATACAGTTCGGATCGAATTCTCTATTTCAATGGTAGACGTTCAACCCCACTGTTTTTTGCATTGTGGTCCACTTGATCTTTAGATTTGTCTAATTTTTCGACTCAAGCCTTAAGACGAGCCTGCCAAATGAATGGACAGTTTGGATATAACACATACCTCATGATGGGACCCACAGAACTTGCTAATGTCAAATCACCAGCTGCCTGCTGGCCTGACAAAATACCTGGCCTTGCTAAAAAGTGGTTTGCATTTCTCGATCCTGGACTATCAGAAATCACGTCCGTTCACTAATCACTGGTGCCACACCATTAAATTTGGACGGTTAGAAATTTTTCGATCCAAATTTTTTATAGGGATGGCTCACTCCCAAACATTCTCACCATATTCGGGTGCAAAAATGACGTTTTCATGACATCAACTCTAACCATCTCATGTGCCCTCTCCCGTTTGGCCATGGCCCCAAAATGCAGGTCGATCCATAACTCTAGTGGTGGGACACATGAGCAGTAACAATTGAGAGGGGACACCACCCTTGATCAACTATTCCTGCTCATGTAGCATTTATGTGTCATGGGTTGACCTGATTTTTGAGCTCTTGATCAAGCGTGAGATGACAGTCATGATGGACGGACATGATTTCATCAACACGTTGTAGAAGAAGGGTCATAACAATCGTTTGCACGGCAAAAATGTTTTCATTCCATAGTATCGGATAGGCCCACCTTTCATCACTGGTGTGTTGGTACACCTGCCAGCTACTGCTGGCAGTCCATGAAATTTTACGTACGTTACACATTAACCTCCTATTACAATATTTATAATATTTTTTGGGCCTACCGAGGTGTGGTTTACAAATCCAGACCATTCATTGTGTGTCCCACTTTGATGAGGGGTTAGACCAAGTTTCAGATGCATCTAAATTTTAAATGGGCCCCACCAAGTGCTTTTATATGTTTTAGGAATGTCTTCACGTGATTTTAAATGGTATGGCCCACCTGAGTTCCTTATACGGTTGATTTTTGGGTTATCCCATAATTTAAAGGGGACCCATCAAATACGCGGTGTTGATGCTCGACACACATCACGGTGAGGCCCACACAGCTCGACCTCACAGGAAGTTCCCATGAGCTGGACGGCCCTTGTGCAGGTCGGTGCTCGATGCACCTCAAGCAGCACACCAGACAGACTGGTTACTCCTCCTTCCACCAACCAACGGTGGATAGTCGGTGTTATGTGGACCCCAGCATGATGTCTCTAGTTCATCTATGCCGTCCATCTATTTTTCTAGATCATTTTATGATATTAAAGAAAAAATGAGGTATATCCCAATCTCAAGTGGACAACATTACAGTAGATAGTATTGAATGAACATTATGCGGATTGGGGTCGAATCGAATCGAATCAGACCATTCTGATCGAATTTCGGATCGGATCGGTCCGGATTGACCATAATTCTGAACTCGATCCAATGAACGGTTGGATCTGACTGATCCTACTTGATCCGCACTGATCTAGGCCGTCGGTTTAGTTCGGAACGGGTCGGATCGGGTTTGATCGGGTCGGATCTACCGGATCGGGTCATACTTGCCCAACTCTACCTGGCATAGGTAGTTGGGTGGCTAAAGTAGCTCGTCCTACCTCAAAATCATATATGACACATCAGATAACTCATTTCAATTTGCGAGATACGCCCGTTTTAAGGTTCCGACAGTCCAGATCACTTTCACCTTCGATCGGGCCTTTTTTGGTCCATCTTGGCCATGAAATTGTATGCGACCTGCTCTACATCAGTTCCTTCCACTTCAAAAGAACTCGTCATCGAGTTCTCGTCCTACTTTGGTTCGCGATACTCGGTCAGGTCCCCTTGTTGAAAGTGTATGAGATTTTCATGTCATCCAGAAGATCAACAATGTAAGCGTTATCATTAATCTTTCGGAGGATCGGTACCAGTCTAATCTTCTTGTTCTTCAATTTGTTGTAAGTCTCGGTAGAAAATCTTTCCTTGCTTAGATGAACCATAACTTTGTCGCCCATCTCGAACACCTTTTGTCGCTGATGCTTGTCGGCTTGCTCCTTGTACTTGTCGTTTGAGGCATGTAACTTGGCTTGCACTTCCGTATGAATTACCATGATTTTGTCCACTATATGATCTGTTACAACGGTCATGGCTGGGAGCTTGGACAAAGGGACCAAGTCAAGTATGTGGCGAGGCACTCGACCATAAATAATTTGGAACGAGGACTTCCTATCGAGCGGTTCACCATGTTGTTGAATGCAAACTACGCTGAAGATAAGGTCAAATCCCACTTCTTCAAATTTTCACCTGAAATACATAAAAGGAGGTTCCCCAACGTATGATTCATAACTTTAGTTTGCCCATCGGTCTGTGAGTGGTAGGCATTGCTGAACTAAAATTGTGTACCGAACCGATTCCACGAAGTCCGACAGAAGTGGCTAATAAACTTTGTATCATGGTCAGAAGTAATAGTCTTGGCAACCTCGTGTAGCTGCACGACCTCTCTGAAAAATAGATTTGCCACGTGTGTAGCATCGATGGTCTTCTTGCATGGAATGAAGTGTGTCATCTTTAAGAAATGATCTACCACCACGTTGACCAAATCCATGCCACGCTCTGTTCATGGGAGACCCAGCACGAAGTCCATAGATAAGTCCTCCTAAGGGCTGTCAGGTACGGGTCACGGGGTGTAGTGACTCGTATTTTGAGACTATTCCTTGGAGGCATGACAAATATGACAGCGTTGCACTGCTCTACCCATGTCACATACTAACTGCGGCCAATAGTACCGTTCTTCAACAAGAGCTCGCATCTTGTCCCGTTCACTAAGGCAACCTCCGTGTAGCTCTCAGATGATATGCTCTCTCAGCGAGCTTTTAAGAACGCACAGTCAATTCCCTCTGAAAAGGAACCCATCTTGCATATGTAGGTCATTGGGGTGATCTTCTTGCCATTTAACCCATGCATCTTTAAAGTTGTCATCGTCGGCATTTATATGTTTGACGCGCTCGAACTCAACAATCTCATTGCTCATGGTGACTAACAAAGTTGCAATGCAGCACAAACGTAAATTCCTGTAAAAAATGAAATCCACTTAGCATGCACACGATTCACGTTAGCTTGACTATTAATTAATTTGAGAGCTTGATAGTTTGTGTAAAGAATGAACTCTCTTTGAATTAAGTAATATCTCCAATGTCACAGTGCCTAGACCACTACGTACAATTCGAGCTCATTAGTCGACTACTTTTTGCATGCATCACTAAGTTTTTCACCATAGAAGGCTACCGACCTACCTTCTTAAGACAAAACTCTAATTCCGACATATAAAGCATCACATTCAACTTCGAATAGTTTCTCGATGTTGGTAAGTAATAGAACCGTGGTTGTGGACAACTTGTGCTTAATTTCGGCAAAGCTCCCGTTAGCTTTGTTAGTCCACTGAAATTGTTCCTTCTTCATGTAGTTTATAATTGGTGACACAACGAACTGACGATAAAATGTCGCCAATTCATGAAAACTTCGTACCTCATGGATGTTTACTGAAACTGGTCATTCCCTGATGGCTCTCACTTTTTTATTGTCCACTTGAATGCTTGTGGACTTCATAACAAAGCCCAAAAATAACAGGTTATCGGTTAAAAAGCTGCGTTTTTTAAAATTGAAATACTTTAAGCCATCTTCCTTAAGAGCCTGACCTTGGCTAAGCCTGGCCATGAAAGCCCTGGGTGAGGTTGACCCAAAGCCTTTTTAGCTGGACTAAGGCTCAAGCAAATCCAAACCTAACTATGGCTGGGCTAGGACAACCCTAACCCAAGACATTGACACCAATAGAGATCTGAGAATTTCTATACCTTAAAAATGGTACATGCAACTTTTACTTAGCAAGAGCCATGCGATGCAAAGGTGCATAGAAACTCGTGATAGCATAGGAAGTTTGTATAACATATAAGCTATAAAACATAAATGTATATAAACTTATGATAGCATAGGAAGTTTGTATAAGATATAAGCTATAAAACATAAATGTATATGTGGGCCCATCTCCAACATGCAGTGGTCCATAAATCAAGTAGATTTGCATCGATCTCATACAATACATATTTTATTGAAGTATGTACCCATGCACAATATTATTTTCTTGACTATTTCATCGATCAATCTTATTGTATTTTAAAAAGTATTTTATTTAAAAATTTATAGCTTTTATTCAATGTTTCTTTTTTGAGGCATTTTTTATTTTTAGCATAGCTCTTTTGTCTCACATCGAAAAGAACCAAAGAAATCTCACAAATATAAAAGATGTGGTTTGTATAAGGCTTGAGTTGTCAATGAGGAATAGCCATTTGGGTTGGACTATGTATTTATAACGCATCGCGCGGCGCCTGGCTGTGGCCGTGTGCACACGGGGCGAGGTTGGGTCTTGGTCCTGGTCTGTATCATTGTTCCGCACTCCGCGAGTATACTCGCACCTATCGATTTTACGCGAATTTTCAAATGAAGGACGTGTTTGTTCGGCAGTCACATCAGTTGGCTTCAAACCTAACAGACCTGACCCATTTGAAACAATACTTTTAAGTACCTAATCATAATCTTTATATAGACGTACTCCTTTTTCCAAGTTTATTCATTTAAACTAACAATGTCTTTATCTGTTTCTTCAAAATTTATCTCTGATTTAGTGTTGTTTTACCAACTGTGTTTATTGCCGAGCCAACTCACTTCGATTTAGTTTTGCACGTTGGCCAAGTAATAGTCGTTGTATCATGGAGGCCAACTATTCAAGAATTCTATTGCACTTTTGATGTGATTCAAGGAAGGCAGATTCGGTTTCAAGCTCATGAGTGAATCAATCATGTCTCGACTAAAGCAAATTAATCAATTTTTCTTATATTATTTTTATTATATATATATATATATATATATATATATGTATATATATATATATATATATATATATGTATATTATCTATCATTTTTGAGATACTATTTCCAGCACAATTAAGGCCCCCCGAGGGAAAAGAGGTTTCTAAAAGAAAGAAAATCCCAATTATAAAAAAGAGGGGAGAAAAAAGTACGAAGATCTGATTGGAAGGCTGCCACTTAAGCATGGAAGGGAGTCTCCGTCCTACCCCTGCAGGACGGCTCTTTGGAGCTGATCGTGATGTATGTATTTTAATCAACGCTATTCATCCATTTTAAGAGATCATTTTACGACATTAGCCAAGAATGGAGGCAGATTCAAGGCTCAAGTGGGCCACACCACAAGAAGCAGTAGTGATAATGACTTCACCGTTGAAACCTCTCTAGGGCCCACCGTGATGTTTATTCGCCATCTAACCTCTTCATAAGGTTACGTAGATATGGATGAATGGAAAACACAAATATCAGCCTGATCGAAAACTTTCTGTGGCTCCAAGTAGTTTTCAAAGGTAGGGGTTTATACCCCACTGTTTCTTGTGGTGTGATCCTCTTAAGCTTTGTATATTACTCGTTTATGGGAAAATACCTTCAAATGATCTGAAAACATGAATGGACGGCGTGGATTAAACATATAAATTACTGAGGGCCCCCTAAAGCTCCAGGTAGGACAGAATTGGTGCTGGCACGTGTAGGACGCAATATACTTCTCTTAAGCAGCCGTTCGTAATGATGACCTTTACTAATCTCCTTTTATTAATGAATAATACGCAAGCCACGTATCTCATTATAAGAAATGCTCCAGTGCCTCTGAGAGTACTATAAGTTATAGTGCTCCTATTTGCAACGGGACACTAAAACATTCTACTCCGTTGATCCAAACTATTAGTTAGGTCCAACTTACATTAAATGGCTTATCATGTGAAAATCACACTAATTGATAAAGACGAACCATAATACCAATGATCTTTAATATGACAGTCAAGATTATTTAGACAAAATAGGTCCGATCAACATTTTGATTCATCTATTTGTTGTAGTCACATTTTGGATCGACCATGATTCTAAAGAATCACTTTTTTCCGTATAATTTATGATGAAATTTTAGTTTTGAAAAAAATAAAATATTTAAATTTTTTATTTTTCCGTCAAAACGTTATTGAAATATTCTAATAAAAAGTGAAAATTTTCTTAAGTCATATATAACAATCATTTAAAGTATTCGATCGGTGGCTCAGGAAAAGGAAGGAAGTGGACAAAAAAAAATGAAGCCAAACCAAGGATGGATTATTAAGGCTGTACATCGAGTCAAGCCGAGCCAAGTCGAGGTGGGCCAAGCTTGGCTTGACTCATCCGTTCTCTCCTCGAGCTCGAGCTCGGCCTCGAGCTTTCCATTGGAGCTTTGACTTGTTTTCAAAATTTTCGAGTTAAGCTCGAGGCGAGCTAGTGGATCGAGTCGAGTCGAGCCTGATCCCAACCCGACTCAACTCACACCCAACGCAACTTAGCAACCTGATCCAATTGACACCCAATTCAACCTAGCCACCCGAGCCAATTGACCAAACCTACACTGATCCAACTCTCAAATCAAATATTTAATTAATAATATATATAATATTTATTTTTTTATTTTTAAATACAATATATTATATATAATGTAATATATATTTGAGTCGAGCCGAGCTTTGGACCGAGCCAAGTTCGAGCCTAGTTGAGTCAAGATCCACTGTGATCGAACTTGGCTTGTTTTCTAAATGAGGTGGGTCATTTGAAGCTTAGCTAGCTGGGAGTCTTGAATCAAGCCGAGCCAAGTTGAGTTAGATCGAGCCGTTTCGAGCTAGCTTGGCTCGTGTACAGCCGTATGCTTAGGTCATCAAACCAGTGAACTTTTTGCCCCGTAACTTGATAAATGCGATATGGACTAAATGGGCGGTCCAGATCTATCGATTGGACCGTCTAAGAGTCCCAATGCTACGAGGGCACCGGAGCATTTCTTTTCATATGCGTGTGGCACGCGTCCCCTGCGCCCGCTAGGAACCGAGTCGGCACTGGAAGAGGCTTTGTAGGCCTACCAGATGTAGCATTTTATCCATGCCGTCCATCCATCTTAACACATCATTTTAAGTTGATGGCATGACTCAAGTGAGTCACACCATAAGAAACGGTGGGGATTGAACGCCTACGGTTGGATGGTAAACAAACATCCCGGAAGCCTCCGAGATGTTTTTAACGGTGAGTATTCAATTGCCACTGTTTTGTGGTGTGGTCCACATAATATTTGGATTTTATTCCTTTCTGGGTCTTGCCGTAAGATGAAATGTTAAATGGATGAACGTGACCTTTAAAAGGAAAGGTTTCAACGATCGGCATCATTATTACTGGTCCTTCCTCTGGTGTGGTCCACTTGAGCTTTGGACATGCCTCATTTTTTATTTTTTATTTAAAATGATATGAAAAAATGGATGGACGGTGTGGATAAAACGAATACATCATGGTGGGCCCATCAGAGCCCCAGGGTAGACCCAATCTGAGTAAGATAGGAAGCTTCTAGTGAATGAATTTAAGGCCGTTGATGTTGATAGATGGCTGTAGCTGAACCAGACATCGAAACGTGCCAAACCCGCGGATAACCTTCAACCATGTCAGAGGAATGCCTTTAAATACTACACCACACAGACCATGAAAATTGCAAAACCAGATACACAGACACTCCTACATCTCGATTCATCATGCAGAGCAGCTTTGTCGCGAGAGATACTCTCTCCCCGAAATATCGGGTCTCTGGACCGTTTCCCGTCCCAAAAGTCGGCATTCGGAAGGATATCGGCCGAAATTTCGTATCGGTGAGAGCGTGCCAAACGCCCGTTACGACGAAGCGGTCACGCCAGCGGCGATCCCAGAATATAGATGGAGAGTTCTTTGTAGGTAAGAAAGTAAGGAATAGCTATGTGTGGACACTTGGGACACACGTGTGGTGATGGTCTGATGATTTGGACCGTCCATCTTCTTGATGTTAGTATAGTTGAGCTGTGGTACAATAATCATGCTTCTAATATCATCCTGACCTTTGATTTTAGGAGTTGAATGTGATCAATTGAAAATGATATTTTCAATTTGATCTGCAGATAGAGATGGCCAATACCATCCATTTAAAAGCTCTTTTAGAGTATCATCTAGAGCATGGACGGTTTAGATCATCAGGGCATGTCTGAATGTGTGGCCCAATTGGGCGACGGATGCTGGTTATCTTGAGCCGCGAGACATGCGAAATGAATTCCAACCAAATGGATGGATGTCGGTGGCAGATTATCCACCGCATGGCGGGATGAGGTTTGGCTAGTGACCCCAACACTAGCCAGCTGGTTGGTGTCAAAGCTCTGTGGGCGCCAAAATAATGGATGTATTTTATCCACGCCGTCCATCCATTTTTACATTTCATTTTACGTTATGAGACCAAAAATTAGGAATATCCAAATCTCAGGTGGACCACACCACATGAAATAGTGGGGATTGAATGCCTACCATTGAAAACTTTCTGAGGGCCACAGAAGTTTTGGATCAAGATAATTATTTTTATTTCCATTCACCCATGTCTGTGTGACCTCATCAACAGGTTGGATAAAAAATAAACATTATAGTGTGCCCTAGAAAGTCTTTGATGATGGACGTTCATTCAATACTGTTTTCCTTTGGTGTGGTCTACCTGGCATTTGGATCTGCCTCATTTTTGGGCTCATACCATAAAATCAGATAAAACAATGGATGGACAGCATGGATAAAACGTATACATCATGGTGGGCCCCACAACTTTGACACAGCTAGCTGGCTGGTGTTGAGGTCACTAGCCACACCGCGTCCAGCATAGCGATGCATAGGTGTTTGGATTTAGTGCAGCCGTATATGCTCTAGCTAGGTCTAGGTGAGGCTACTTTACCGTACATGTGGCATGTACCTCAAATCAGAACCGTCTAAATAGTTGGTTCTACTGTGTATGAATCACAACCCAAAACCTATACTGAAAGTATGATCCTATTTGATCAATTGGTGGACATCTAATGAACTGTCGTAGTAAACGGTCTAAATTCAACAGAATAATGTCCATTGATCAGAGGTTGGGATTCTCTAATCAATCTCGTTTTTAGTAGATGACCAACGTACAGTAGGTTCAACTATTTGGGCTGCTCGGATTTGAAGTATGTCACACGTGTACCGTATGTGGCGGAGGCCTAATGTTATCAGGACTGTTCATCTGGTGGGCCACTACACAGATGGCATGTAACAAAAGAATCACTGCGAGTGGGCAATCCTGGCTGTCCAACTGATGAAGTTCTCATCCAGTAGAAATGGACCATCACTAATATTTATTTCTCAATTTTTTGCAAACCGTCCATTTCGGTTGCAAACAATCCAAATTAAGGGCCTGTTTGTCTTTGCAAACTGCCACTTTTCTGTGATTTTAATCATGAAATTCATTTTTTTATACTTAATTAATCAATTTAAAAAATTAATTTTCCATAACAAGTGACCCACCATTTCTATAATAATTTCTTGCCAAAACAGTCATATATCACATTTCAATTGTAGTTTCCTGTCAAAACACTCATAAATCTCATTTTTATAGTAGTTTCTTGTCAAAACACTCATAAATCCTAATTTTTATGGTAGTTTCTTGTAAACGCACTCATAAAATCACCGTTTTTAATTATAGTAGTTTCTTATCAAAAGACTTCTAGAACCGTACTCATACATCACTGTTTTTGGACGGTTTTTTTTTTTTGTTACACGAGCTTGGAGTCGTGCACCTCCATACACGTGCTATCATGGCATGTAGTTCCGAGTTCAAATCCATCTACCGTTTGATCTGACTATGTTTTCCTAAAATTAATCTGGAACACTTAAAAAGGTGGGCTCCAATATTAGAAACAGGTAGATGGATTAGAAGACATCAACCAAGTGTTTTACAACCGTACATTTTTTAAAATAAACTGTGGCCCACCTGACTATCTGATCAAACTAATTCTTGTGTTAAAAAATCAAAATAGTGGTACCTTTCTAATGGATGGATTGGATCTTGAACTTACGTGACATGAGTACAAAAGACAAACGTGTATGTATACGTGATTTTTGAATTACACAAGCACGGGACTGGATAATCGCATCTATGAGCAAGCCGACACGCCACGTCACTAAAACCCAGCCTGCGGCGCTATACGGCCCACACGATGGCGGCGCTGCACCCACACCGTCCATCCATTTTGGCCACATATATCATAGCAGTGTATGACTCCAAAATTTACCTGGATGAAAGACTTAAGTGGGCCATGCTAACGTATGTCTCCAAAATTAAGATAGATCCAACACTTTAGTGGGCCCCACCACATTGTCTTTCTCACCGGAAGCGGATTGCGTCCTACCCCTAATCCGTCCGGGCAGGGATCTGTGGGGCCCACTGTGATGTATATATTTTATCCACACCGTTAATCGTTTTTATACCATCATTTTAAGATGGTTTATAAGTAATGAAGCAGATAAACAGCTCCAGTGGACCACATCAAAGCAAGCTGCAGTGATAATGACAACCACCGTTGAAACCTTTCTAAGGGCCACCGTGATGTTTTTTTACCACCCAACCTATTAATAAGGTCATGCAGACTTGGATGAAGTGAAAACACAAATTTCAGCTTGATCTGACACTTCTCCAGCTCCCAAGAAGTTTTTAATGGTGGACGTTCAATCCCCACTTTGTGGTCAACTTAAGCCCTGAAACTACCTCAATATTTGGCTCTTATCTTCAAATAATCGTATAAAAACGATTAACGGTGTGGATAAAATATATACATCACGGTGGGCCCCACAGATCCCTGCCCGGACGGATTACCGTCCGGACGGGGGTAGGACGCAATCCGCGTCCCTTTCTTACCTTTACACGTAAGCAATTCTCAATCGGGAGCGGATTAGATGGGGCGCGGATTAGATACTGTCAAGGTCAGTAGCCAAATCGCTACTCAAGTGACGTCACCAAGCTCTGTGGACCCCACCATGATGCATGTGTTGCATCCATACCGTCCATACATTTGGAGAGATCGTTTTATGGTATTACAAAAAGAATGAGATAGATCTAAAGTTTAAGTGGATCCCACCATAGAAAATAGTGAGGACAGTGACATCCACCGTTCCAAACTTCTTAGGGGCCACAGTAGTTTCTGATCATGCCGATATGTTTTTTTAACTTCATATTTATCCATTTTAACTTACGAATAGGTTGGATCTCAAAAATACATCACGGCGGGCCGTATAAATGTTTCAACGGTGGGTGTGACTGCTCCTACGGTTTTCTATGGTGGATCTACTTGAACTTTAGATCTATCTCATTCTTTTTGTAATGCCATAAAACTATCTTTAAAAATGTTTGGACGGTATGGATACAACACATGCATCTTTGTGGGGTCCACAGAGCTTGGTGACGTCACTTCAGTAGGCTACTGACGTTGTCAGTATCTAATCCGCGCCCGATTAGATGAGACCACCCACCCAAGACGGTGCGGTTCTTACAATGGGGCCGACCTTGATGTCTGTATTCTGCATCCACGCCGTCCATACGTTTTTCCAGATCATTTCAGAGCGTTTTACTAAAAATAAAGCAGATACAATTATCAGGTGGACCATACTATAGGAAACGTTGGTGATTGACTATTAATGGGTCACCAAAGTTTTGGATCATGCTGATATTTGTTTGTTCCCTTCATCCAGGGTTATGAGACCTTATCAATATATTGGATGGAAAAATAAAAACTACTTAAACATTAAGGTGTGCCCTAAGAAGATTTTAATGGTAGGGCGTTGATCACCACTGTTTCCTACGGTAATATCCACCTGATCATTGGATCTGCTTCGTTTTTAGAATAACGCCCTAAAATGATATCCAAAAACGGATGGACGGCTTGGATACAAAATACATACATAAAGGTGGGCCCCAATGTAAGGGCCGCATCCTCTTGGATACAGCCGGGGTCTCACCTAATCCGCTCCCTTACCAAGAAACAATTGTTTCTAGAAAATTCAGTGGCGAGGAGCAACGGCAAACAGGCCCTGAAATTATCGGACCGTTACAACCCTAGGATTATCCGGCCGCTATGTTTTTTTTCCAGTCACGCCCAACCTATATGCTGGCCCATTAATGTAATGGTCCTAATCACCCTTGACAATCATACTTCAATGGTGGAGATGAAATATTTGAAGAGAGTAACAGGGGACACAGGTGCAGAGATGGTCCTATGATCAGAACCGTCCATCTTCCCAGTTCTATCCTGTTCTCTATGGAAAACCATACGAAACTTCCGTTGAACGGATGGTTCTGATCACAACACCTGTACGAGATCTGAAAGGGTCCGCCCTTGGATGGGCCAACAGCCCAAAGGATTCATCGGTTGGATGATCCTAAGTAATCAATCTACAGACTTTTGCTGTTGAATGTGACCCATAAGACATGTTTTTCATGCAACAAGTAGGACAGTCTCATTGTGTAGGTTTTTTTCGGTATGGGCCCATTAAACAGGCAAGGCCTACAGGATGGACGGTCCAGATCCTGCACATGCATGTCTCATGCACAGAATACTTGGTCCTACGTCTAAGATTAAACTAATAGCATTCACCGTGATCCATGCCATTCCCGTGTTGGTAAGATGTAACTTTCCGTCTAGAAATGAGGAACCAGTCAGTCCTGATGCACCCAGCTTGTACAAGGAGGGCCCACAGCGGCCTGCTCATCAAAGGGAATAAGATTTTTTTATTTTTTATTTTTTTATTTTAGGTATCCAACATCGAAGGTAGGGATGATCAGACCAACGGTCTGGATCACCTAACAAATGCACCTATTTTTAGAAACTAATGCATCCGTATGTTGTTTGTTTCTTGCAGACAACAAATGCATAGATTGCGATGTCTGCCGTTGGATGGCTCCGGTAATTACTTGCAATGGACATCTTTACTTTTACTAATCCTTTAAATGAGCTGTTCTTACATCTAACCCGTCTAAAATGTGTGGCCCACCATGATACTTAGATTTCTTATAAATCAAACCAAAGCAGCCATCAGCTGGGCTACAACATAGAAATTAATGAAAGAACGCCCAGAACCGTCCAAATTCAAGTGGTGGGACCCACCTAATAATTGGATGGGACTGACTTTTGGTGTGCCCACGATCATTTGGGGATTTAAATGTTTTGGTGCCATGCACTGCATTTGGGGATTTTTGGATGGTTGTGCATTGTTTTTTTTTATGATGGGACCCACCTGGCGATTCGATTGGCCTTATTTCCAGATAGAAGCACGTTATGGTGGGGGCACACCTTTTGAATGGTTCGATGTCACACCACGTGGTTCCTCTGCAGCATTTATAGAATAAGCTTGTTGCACAAGGTTTTGTGTAGGGCTCATGGTGGTGTGTATGACATCCAGTCCGTCCATCGGGTGGGCCTCTTCAAGTTCGACCCTTGTCTCTAAGATCTGGCCAACCCAAAAATCAGGTGGGCCCATCACCTAAAATCATGCATAGAACTTATAAAATCACATGGTAGAGTGTGAGCGGCACGTGATTTTCTAAGTTTAATGCATGATTTTATATCGTGGGCCCACCTGTGTTTTGAATGTCCTGATTTTAGGTGTTTATGCATCCTAGTGGAGCCCATCTAATTACTGGATTGGATTACATATACAAAAGACGGTGTGTTCCCCACACCTTCTGGGAGGTAGGTTTTAATGGCTAGCATTGCCATCCAAACCTTTCATGGCAGTGTGAACCGCCTATTTTTCAGATAGGTCTGATATTTAAATTATGGGGCGAACTTGAAGGGACGCATCAGATGGATGGAGTGGATGTGATCATTACGTTGTGGTGGGCCCCACAAACATAGTTGTAGAATAAAGCTTATTCTACAATAGCTGTGGAGGAAAGGGACTCTGGTTTATATGGTTTTGAAGTCTATGTTCCAGATGAGAATTAGTATTTAGGAGTTAAGGTCACAAAAACCAACAGCCCAGATTGAGCCTTTTTCAAAATGAGGTGGGCTCGGCATGGTTTGACCCTGGCCCATCTCATTTACCCCTAAACATAAATGGGAATGAAACAATAGAGATGGTTGAATTGTAACACAGTAGGTTGGATACACAAATCAGGACCAACCATCTAATGGGCCAATGGTGGCTGACCAAATTTCAAAGAACAGTTATCTGTACTTTTTACACTGAATGCCAGTCATCAATCAATTTCTTTATGTCATCAATCTAAAGGCCAGAGCCCTGCAATGGTTGTGATTTATGAACAGTGGGCCATCCATGGCTCAAGTTCTGTAATAATGGATTGATTCTTTTGCAGCAAACCTTCGACCGAATCGCCGATCAATCTGCAGTCTTTAAACAGCCCAGTTGTGAGGAAGAAAGGCTCAAGGCCCTTCAGGTATTCCTTTCTAAGGAACCCATGTGAATTTATAAATTTAAAAAAATAATAAAAAAATAAAATAAAAAAATACAGATTTGCTTAATCTAAGATATTGTTTGGATACACCAATTATCAGTTTAAGTTAAAAAATAACTGCTTAACTTTTTTCTAACCATTTTTGGTTAAACAATGAAAAGCATAGAAGTTGTCCCTGGTTAAGGTTTTTATTTAAAACCATTAAAGTTTTTATTTATTATTATTATTTTCAATCTCTAAATAGTCATCTCTCTCCCTCTCTTCTAAATACACAACTAAGGATTGCAATGGGTCAGATTTGGGCCAAACCCAGCTTGGTCAGACACTTAAGACCCTGTACTTGAGCTCAGCCCGTGCCTGACATGGGCCTATCACAGTAGAACCAAGCTTGAGGCCACAAATATGTTGGTTGAAATACTTTTTTCCCACTAGACTGTTTCTAATTTATCTGTTGATCAAGTGGGCCACTAATGTAATTTTTTTTTTTAAAAAAAAGCACTTAAAATGTACAAAATTAACAATCTACATTCAAGATGCAGGGTTGCTTAATTAAGAATTAGAATGACATTTGTAGGATATAAGATGTGCATATAAAGTCAATATAGGCATGACCTGGCTAGGCTACATTGTTTTATTTATTTATTTATTACACCCACAACACATAGGCACTCGATCCCATGATCTGAGTGTTAAAACAAAGTGTCTACCACTGAGCCATCGCTAGGCTAGGTTGGGCTAAAATGATTTGAGCTCGAACCCAGCTCGAAAAATCGATCGGACGTGTTAGGCCCAAGCTTAGCGCATGGGCCAACTTAATAAGTCCAAGCCTGGACCAAAGCTAAGCCGGGTTCATCAGGCCATCCGTCCCATTGCCACCCTTACTCAGAAACACATATGAGAAACATGTAAATCAAAATTAAAGTCCAGATGGTTGGCTGAAATTATGGACTTGATAGAGTGAAATGGCAAAAAACGATTTTTATTTAGCCAACCCTAATTAGTTGGGATAAGGCTTAGATGATGAAATGGTTAGTTTCCACTTTCAATGGACCATAAACCAAACACAGAAAAATATGTAACTCAAATTAAACCATCAAATACTAGGCCCCACTTTAGATGGATCATAAATCAATATAAGATAGTGAAATTATATTTTACCTGTCAGATTCATGAATTGATGATGGATGACAGTTTGTGTCTTTACTTTCAATTCTAGAGTAGTACATTAATTTTAAAATAAAGTTCAAAATTATTCTAGATTAATATGTGTTTCCCAAACAGGGTTAAAAATTTGTTCAGAACTAAACTATTACATTTACTTCTGGTCTTTTTTAACTATAACCAAGAATTTTGTTGTATCCAAACAGACCCTAAGGTGCTAATTTTCATTTGATATTTAACACATGAGAAGTATTGTTCAACGGGCTGGGCCTGGTAGGTTGTTGGCTTAGATCTCGCATTGGTCAGGCTAGGACAGACAGTCAGGCCCGACCTATTCAGAAATTTTGATTTTGCATGGCCCAGCCCATTGTGGGCGCTACATGTGATCATTGCTTGAACTTCATTTGGTGGGGGTGTCATGTTCAACAGGCTCCATTTTTTAAACAATCTTCTACATATCTTCAACATTATTTCCTATAAATGATTATAATATAATCAACATACAAGAGAACTAACCATCAAGACTTGGGAATTTATGTGCTGTTATGGTAGGGGGTGTGCTCCGGTGGTACCTGTACCACTATAAGCTACAGTTGTGCCAGATAGATGTGGGGCCCACGTAATGTATCTATGACATCCTACCGGTCCATCAGATGCCTAACCTCAAGTACTCCTGGCCCCCAAACAACAGGCCGATCCAAAACTCAGGTGGGCAACACCATAGGGGACAAGTTGGGAGTGGACCTCTACCATTGATTTGAATAGGAGACCCAGCTTGTTGTGTATCAGCATTCCAGGCCATTCAGACCCTTCACTTGGCCAAGATGAACAATCACGCCCAAAATCAAGCTTTTTGCAACTTAGGTTGGCTTCAGTGCAAATCAAGGGTGGGTGTTCTCTCCCATCTTGTTCCCTGCGCTGTGGCTCATCTGAGTGTTGGTTAATGGTTAGGCTGTTTTTTCGATACCTTGCGTTAACATGAGCTCACACGTCTTACAGTCAGGTTGGATGTCCTACATGCATCACATGGGCCCCACATTTTTATGTTGGTACTGGTGCTACTGGGACGTGCCTCTTATAATGGAGAATTAGAACATTCTCAAATTTCTGCCCCCTTAATATTGGCATTGATTACCAAACACCACCCTACAGCAATTTCACTAACTACTCCCCAAACCAGATAAAAGAGAACGGGTCATGTCGGGTGTTTAGCCAGTCGTTCAACTTTTACCAAGCAACAATCAGAAAAAGCTCACCACATACAACTTGGATATGGCTATGGTGATGATGAATATGGGTATTGACTTTCAACCCCTTTCGTGCTTGCAGGCTCTCCTTTGCTGCCCAACTGCCTCTATTCATACTGAAAAGCCTCCGCGTGATATTCTAGAAGTGCATAAGACACTTCCTATCCCAATCAATGAGCAAAAACTTCCGGTAATGTACCATTTCAATTCAGTATCTTGTCTTTTTTCTATATAGTCTGCTTTACAAAAACCCAAGTTCCTGAAATACAACAAGAGCATGCTAGTCAGAATGTTGCTTCTTAGCTTGCATGTGTTTGTCTCAAAGTAAATCTCTATTGCAGATGACATTGCTTGATCATAGCTCATATGTATAACTATATAAATATAATGCTTTTTGTTAGTTGTAGTGTCTAGGCAGTCCTGTCCATTTAAATTTATCACTGTTTCAGTCCATATCTATGAAAATACTGATCTAAGGAAGGTGGCCATCTAAAAAGGTCTCTTTAAGGAAAAAAAAAAAAAAAAAACCAGCAGATAATTATCTCTTGAAAAGAAAACCTGAGGGAGCATTACAATGCAGGTGCTTCACAAGGGAGAACCGACCAATGACTGATCCAGAGCTGATCAGGGGAAAGAGGCCAAACCTTCTCCCAAGAGCAAACAAGATGTTTAACTTGAGAGACTATGGGAGAGATAGGGCACATGCACTATTAAACGAGAGGTTGTTCCTTTTCCGCCAAATTGCCTAAAGGATAGCCGTAAAGCATAACCCCCTATAAGGTGCCTAACAAGTTCCTTCTCCGGCCTCCTGCCAGCATTGAGGATTAGAGATCTTGATCAGTGTGCTTTTAGAGATCTGATCCATCTACAATATTTCTCATAGTTTGGGCAGTTTGGATCATTGTTTTGAATAACAGCCGTAGTGTAGCAGTAGCGCCCCTAGCATTAGCAAATAGTGTATGTAGCATCGTGGAATGTGTAGTGTACGCCTTCTTTTTAATAAATAGTAATTATATTTTGTATTTTTTTAAAGGTAATTATATTTTGTATTTTGCACTTAATATTCTCAACTTGTGGGATTTTAAGTTCTTTTCATACTTGCGACTTGTGGTTCCAAAATTAGGCATTATTAATTATAGTTTGCTTAAAAAGTTGTTGACGTGATAATAATTTTATTTGGTTTATGTATGTGAATTGGCTTTTGATAAATGATGATTAACAACTTGTTTGAACATGTTTATACTTGAAAAAAAAAATGAATAATCTTTTAGGTGTTTATATATATATATATATATATATATATATATATATATATATATATATATATATATATATATATAGTTTTTTTTTTCCTTATCATTTATCATATTTTTTATATTTTTATATTAAAAAATAGAAGTATTGTGTAGCTTACGCTACTTATGCTACATGCTACAGAGGGCTGAATGCTATGCAACACACTACCGCTATTTAAAACGTTGGTCTGGATAGACATACATGAACGCCACATTTGAGGATGAGTCCCCACTATTTTCAAAATGATGGTGAAATATCACATGAGCAGCTGCTTCCTCTTTCTCCATGTGCATTGCACATGCCATATCCACTAGCATGTAAAACCCAAAAAGTGAAGCATCATTAAACATTCATGTCATTTATTCCTAAAACACCCCGCTAATTACATTGCAAACCTGCAACTTTGTTTATACATTTATTCCTGAATTATCCCTACCCTTTTAGATTGCAAATGTTTAGCTCTATTTAAGTAATCATACCATCTATTCACAAATGCTTGCGCTTACTATATGGCCAATTTTCTTCATGTAACATAATCACAACCAACCCCAACCACCAGATTTTGTTTTTGTAATCCTACTAATCCAATTGTTCCTGAGATAACTCTGCAAATTAGATAGGAAGAGGAAAAAATTCAAAAAAACAAAGCTACCAGAGATTTATATCATTTTTATAATACAAATCTCACATGCTGTTAAATGACATAAAAGATATTCAGAAGCATATCATCTTGAAAAAAGAAGTCAGCCATGTTTTGCAAATCTAAATACGTATCTGAAGAGCGAATCTCAAGTCGAATAAAATGAAAATCACCCACATAGCTTGTGCAGGACTGCATTTTTTCATGCATGGCTGTATCTCCATGTCCAGACATCCTATTCCACTGGACTAATTCTGCACCCATTGCCATGAGAAATTAGCCTGCACGTAAGGATGTTAGCACCTAACAAAACAGTTATGGACTCATCAAAACCACCCCGAAATAATAGAATAGAATACTCAAAATTCCCTTTATTTAAGAAAGAATATGGAGAAACCTTCCAATGGCAACTATGTACTACACACCAAAGTCAACCAACAGTGGTTCCTATCATCTTGTAGTCAGGTGGAATGAGATCAAGAATGCTTGTGGTCCAGATCATTGCAATTTTGAGAACAAGTTGAGTTGATAATCTTGCAGATACCATTTCTTATGTAATTTCTTGGTGATCTTCTCCTGCTTATAAATTATGGCAAAATCATTATTTAGTTATTTTGTGCATAGGAAAGCTAGTTCTGAGCTTTAAAATTGTACAAACCTGTTGAGAACTTTCAGGGTGTCTATCACTGTGGCTATCACTCTGAAAAATCATATGGAGCAACTTCGTATTTAATCATTCATCCGGATGGAAACATACTCGTCGACAGGTAATCTCAAAATTTTAACCACAGGGTGCATCCAACTAAGTCAGCATTATATAGAAGGTTTCAACTCCAACCAGTTGGATCACAAGCTACAGTCACCTGGCGGGTAACTTCCAACCTATTAAATACATGTGAAATACAGCCCTTCCAATAGATTGGTCCCACCATGAGGATCACCTAGTGAAAAAATCAGCCCTATCAACTCATCAAGTGGGGCCACACCACGAAAGCAATATGTAGCCATTGATACATAGCGTCCACTTGATGAGTGGATATGGCATATTTTTGCACAAGGTGATTATCATGACAGGATCAACCTATTGGACAGATTGGGTGTTGCACACTGCTGAAAGATTGGAAGTTATCCACTGGGTGGACTGTAACTTATCCACAGATGCATGCACACGTGAAGGCCCAAACATGTCACTTGAGTTTTGGCACTGGTGAATCATGTTGAGCCTTCGAAACAGGAAATTCCATTTTCACCTAAAGTATTTGGTTTACAACATTGGCAATTTTTATCCTCAAAAGGCAGATTATGCTATTTCGCATTTGGCTGGTAAGTTGATCATATTGGACTTGATGCTCTTGCAGCCCAAGTTACAAAGAAAGAGTTGCACGTAACATCGAAATGCTCGGCGGAGCACGCTACATGTTTCTGACTCACAAGTATGGCAAAGCAAACTGACACAAATTTTCATCTAAAGCTCGTCCTTTCATTGTGTCAACTTATGAAGATAACCTTGATTTCTGTTCTTACAATTAGGGATGACATAGCAGATCAAGATAAATGGGCGAAGCGGCTGAAGTGCGAGAGAATTATGCACTCGCTTGATGTGAGATCCAACACCTGCATTAGTGTTTTATGTTGCCAATAATTGCAGAATCTATGAGCTAATATGCATGTCGAGCTTTTTTCCTACCTACATAGGCAGATTTCAATCCACTCACCTAATGTGTTTCCATACATAAAGAGTTTCCAACTTATGAATAATCGTGCCCTGTGTAAATTTTCATAGCCAATGTATAAATGTCAAAATTCATGGTTTTAAAAACAATTTACAGCCCATGCCTTCTTTCTGTGTATAATGAACTTTCCTATCCTTTTGCCGAGTTATTCACCTTCATCAGGCTTGATACAAATTTGGGCTTTAGCTTTCTCATTTGAATTTTGATTCTGCCACATTTCTAACTGAACGCCAATTTCTTATTGTGATCTTGTCAGGTACAAGCTTCTACTGCTGATGTAGAGATCCAGCTGCAAGGGGATGGTCCATGGAGTCTTGGTCCCGACTTCGAGATTATACTCACTCCAGGCCATACTGAAGTGAGCTCCAGAACTCTGTTTTAAACTATGCCTTTTTGGAAAAAAAGAAAAACACGTATAATTAATTAAACATTTAAAACTCTGTATATTTCAGAAAATAGGCAAAGAACTCGTTTTACAGGCAAATCAAATTGAACATGTTTTTTTACCAATAAATTTATTTTTTAAAAAAAAAAAACCCACTTTTGGAGGCACTTTAGGCAATAGAGATTGGGGATCACCACCCATTGATAAAATTGAGTAAAAGGTAAAAAATAAAATAAAATAAAATAGTAGAGAGACTGATTTATATGTGGATTATTTGGAAAGGAAGGATTAAGAGAGGCAAAGAACACCATTCAACCATCTATATGCATTATTGGTCATACATAGAGAAATTCTAATTATTTTAATTGAAGTTACATATTTTAACCTTAGTTATATATGATATATTGGCTCATATGCATACATATATCATTCTCCAAACTGTCGAAGTGTTTATGTTTTTTTTAAACTGAACTTTTTACTGTATTTTTTAATGAAGGCCAAATTAAACACGAACATTTCCTGTACCTTTTTTTTTCCCCCCAATTTGAGATTATGATATTTCATCCAAATGCAGTTGAATCAGTTGCCACATTCCGGTAGCAAATTGGTTCAGGAAAACAAAAGGCGTATAAAGTACTCCTATTCTAAGTGGTTCAAGAAAACAAAAGGCATAGAAAGTAATCCTAAACTAAGTTCTTCTTCTGCTTAGAAATAATGGAGGAAAGGTTACCTGCCAGTGTTAATTAGTACAAATGTCTGCTTAGTACAAATGTCTGCTTAGTGGTCTGCCTTCCCATGCATAAATCTTGCAGGATCAAATTGGGAAATTGAGATGGTTAAGTGTCTCTAACATTAATTGTTAGCAGCACATATGCACGAATGCACATATGTACATAAATACATACCAAGGTTACCTGGATTGTGGATTTCTTTTGGTGTGTGGTACAGGAACGGGTACGTAGTATGCTACTTCCTTCCTCCAATATGTGGTATGATCATGTGTGTAGCTCCAATACATACACAGTGTATGCAATATAGTTTCATATATGAATTCATATTACAATTTATATATGAAATCATTATTATTGTAGACCCTGCATGCTTAGTGTTATATTATAACCAGTGTTTTGAATAGCGTGTAGTGTACAGCGTGGCTTTTGGCCCTTTATAGCATGTAAAGTAAGCTACACGATCCTTAATATTTTAAATTAAAATAATAGAAAACATGATAAAATTTACAATATGCATAATCTTCCTCTCTCTCTCTCTCTCTCTCTCTCTCTCTCTCTCTCTCTCTCTCTCTCTCTCTCTCTCTCTCTCTCTCTCTCTGATGCAGGACATGGAAATTAAACATGATATGCAAAGTTTCAGGCTTAAGATCATACTAAGTTAGAAACAATCACAAAAACTCTACATCCCACATAAAGTCAAACATTTAACAAAGGGGATCTATAAGAATCCAAGCCTACATATGCTAGGACTGGATCAATTAAAATTATAGACCAAACAATGATCAAAGGATAATAGATTCATCCACATATACGTAGGAATATTTCCCCAATCCAAGGGATTCATAGGTTTCAATTCGGGAAACGCTAGGGTTGAAAAATGGGCATAGAAATAGGGATTTAGTACATTCTAGGGTTAGGGCTAGGGAAATCAAGTAAGAGATGAGTGAAGGAGAGGAGAGAGAGCACCTGTGATCGGCCCGCATGAGTGGATAGCAAACCGGCCCGACGCACGTGCGTGGATGGTGGCCCGCACGTGTGTGGGGCCCACGAATTTAGAATCTGCCAGCTAGGGCCTGGTTGGCCAGGGTTGGGCCACCTTCTCTCCAAATTTCAGGCCAAACGGATGATCGGTTTGAACACGGTGCTCTGCCGAAGTTTCAGCCCTCCTGCAGGGCCAAATTCTGGAAATCTGTTGTAGGGGAAAGATTAGCTACAAACGTGGGTGGATTTGACGAGGGGATGGCTGTAGGAGATGAGGAATATGGAGGGTAGGAGAAGGAGGCGATTTGGGATGGGTGTGGCTTTGCACCACTGTAGTTAGCCCTTTGAAGAAAGGAGGGTTTCGCACCCAATTAGGTTTCCACAACTCAGATAATTAGAGAAGTAAGAAAATGCCGAATTTTATTAATCATCTTCAATGAAAAAAACCTACAAGGGATTGCCTATTTATAAGAAAAACCTATACCCCAAAACTCGTGTCATGTGCGCAACCTGTTACTTAGAGACGAAGTAACCACAAATAACAATTAATCGAAGTAATCTAAACCGTTCATGATGTTGCTAATAACAATAATAACCAAAATTCAAAGTACTAGATCGTTTGGAATAGTGGGCCACGATCATGAGAACTCATGGTGGTATTCACATGACGATCGGGTCCACTCCAAGAAACCAAAACGTAGTCCTCTAACTAGGAGGTTCTCCCTGAACGTCGTCATCGATCCAGATCGATGGTGGGGCTCTCTTCCTCCTTGCGTACATGCGTTGGGGGGGCGTGCATGTGGGCGAGATGTCCCCATCAATTCTCCCCGGCCGCGAAAGTTTCGCCACTGGCGAAACAAAACTCCTGAACCGCTCCAAGATGTCAAGATCAAGTCTCTGAAGTTCCTCCTCAGCGAGCCACGTACTGTCTGAAGTTGGGCATGACTTCCACTTGACCAAGAACTTTTGAAATCTGTCGTCCGCCGTCGATACTATCTGATGGTCTAGAATATCTTCTATCTCTTCTCTGGGTGTGGGAAGGGTAGGTATGGGAGGTAGAGGCTGGGAAGATAGGTCGGGAGGGGGCCATGGATCAAGGGAAAGGTTTGGGGAATCAGGATGGTTAGGTGAAAGGCCGGACGATGTATCAATGGTCTTCTAAAATGCAACTAGATCCTCTACATTGAATGTGGAACTAATTCCCATGGAAGGTGGACGATCTACCACATACGCATTAAGACCGTTTCATTTTATAATTTTGAATGGTCCAGCACTACACGCGTGTAATTTACGAATGACTCCCTGAGGGTACCGATCTGGCCTAATGCGGACCATCACAGTCCCCTACATTGAATTCCTTGAATCGTTTATGTTGGTCTGCAAAAATTTTGTAATGTTCATTACTAGTAGTAATCTTTCGCTTGATTTCTTGATGCAATGAGTGAATGTGATGCGCAAAAAACTCTGCAGACTCTGATGGCCTATGGGATAGCAATATAGGGACGAGATCAATATGTTTCCTAGGTTTATAACCAATAACGACTTCAAAAGGACTTAGACCTGTGGACCTATTGACAGAACTATTAAATGCAAACTCGGCTATAGGTAATACGGTGTCCCACGTCCTGGTGTGTTGTATATCCCTCATAGGGGGAAACTCAACCGGTAGATCATCAGGTAAGACATCACGAAACTCATTTACTACCGGAATGGCCTCAGTGAGTAACTTTACACTAGCCTCTGGTGCACTCTCCTTAGCCACAAGGTCGTACATGTCGTACCACTCAAAATAGTGGTCCATGTCTGCCAACCAATCTAGAAAAGCTTTAGGGTCCAAGTGGCCATTAAAAGTAGGGGCATCTACTCTAACTCCCTTAAGGAGTTGCGCATCGGGGTTATGGTGGTCTTGATGTCCCTCGCGAGGTGGATGCACAGGTGCGCACCCATGATCGATTCCTTGGCCACCTCCATTCCTTGGTCTATCCTCCTGACCACCTGCCTGAGATTGGGCATTTTCCCCAATTGTGGGGTTTGCTCGGGCGAAGGTCTCTAATTGGGTAACGCACACATTAATTTGTTCAAGGCGATGGTTAATACGTTGTTCCAAACGCTTACCCAAAGACTCAAATTGCCGGGTTAGGTTGTCCACTGGTTCTTGCAATTGCTCCATGTTTAGCGTAGGGTGCAAACCAAAACCGCAACCAGTACGTGTGGGCATACAATTACTAACTCAACTCAAAGACCATTTACACAACTATATGCGTCTAAATGGGACTAAAGGATCCTATAGGACTCTATATGAGGGAAACTACACAATGCTACTAAATTTTCAGCAACTTATCTTGCTCGAAGAATCTATCAACCAGAAAATTCATCGGCCCTAATGTGAATGATGGATCCTAAATAGCCTTATATGGTGAGAGTTAATGCAAATTAAACGTGAATAGACCAAACCTTAAACATGCAATGCATTCCCCTATAAGAACCCTGAGCTTTGATACCAAATTTGATGAAGGACATGGAAATTAAACATGATATGCAAAGTTTCAGGCTTAAGATCATATTAAGTTAGAAACAATCACAAAAACTCCACATCCCACATAAAGTCAAGCATTCAACAAAGCGGATCTATAAGAGTCCAAGCCTACACATGCTAGGACTGGATCGATTAAAATTATAGACCAAACAATGATCAAAGGATAATAGATTCATCCACACACACGTAGGAATATTTCCCCAATCCAAGGGATTCACAGGTTTCAATTCGGGAAACCCTAGGGTTGAAAATGGGGCATAGAAATAGGGATTTAGTACATTCTAGGGTTAGGGCTAGGGAAATCAGGTGAGAGATGAGTGAAGGAGAGGAGAGAGAGCACCTATGATCGGCCCGCACAAGTGGACAGCAAACCGGCCTGACACACGTGCGTGGATGGTGGCCCGCACGTGTGTGGGGCCCACGAATCTAGAATCCGCCAGCTAGGGCCTGGTCGGCCAGGGTTGGGCCACATTTCCTCCAAATTTCAGGTCAAACGGATGATCGATTTGAACACGGTGCTCCGTCGAAGTTTCAGCCCTCCTGCAGGGCTAGATTCTGATAATCTGTTGTAGGGGAAAGATTAGCTGCAAACGTGGGTGAATTTGATGAGGGGATGGCTGTAGGAGATGAGGAATGTGGAAGGTAGGAGATGAGGGCGAGTTGGGATGGGTGTGGCTTCGCACTACGGTAGTTAGCCTTTTGAAGAAGGGAGGGTTTCGCACCCAATTAGGTTTCCACAACTCAAAGAATTAGAGAAACAGGAAAATCTCGAATTTTATTAATCATCTTCAATGAAAAAAAAACCTACAAGAGGTTGCCTATTTATAAGAAAAACCTATACCCCAAAACTCACGCCATGTGCGCAATCTATTACTTAGAGATGAAGTAACCACAAATAACAACTAATCAAAGTAATCTAAACCGTCTATGATGTTCCTAATAACAATAATAACCAAAATTCAAAGTACTAGATTGTTTGGAATAATGGGCCATGATCATGAGAACCCATGGTGGTATTCACATGACGATCGAGTCCAAGGAACCAAAACGCAGTCCTTAAACTAGGAGGTCCTCCCTGGACGTCGTCATCGATCCAAATCGATGGTGGGGCCCCCCTCCTCTTTGCGTACGTGCGTAGGGGGCGTGCATGTGCGCGAGATGTCTCTCTCTCTCTCTCTCTCTCTCTCTCTCTCTCTCTCTCTCAACATCTCTAAGTGTGACTTCTTTCATGATATAGACCACAATTTGGATGGTCCGGATTAGTTTAATGTAGTGTCATGTATCATAGGTATAAGTCATCACCATTTTAAAATAGGTGTTAAATTAAAATAGAAAAAACACTTTAAAAAATGAGATTTCGGGTAGCTTATGCTATCCATGCTACACACTACGCTATGCTACATGTACCGTACACTACATTATGCTACTTGCGTACGCTACAACACTAATGAAAATTCTGATTATAACTAACTAAATAAAAGTATAAATCTCTACATTGTAATTATAAATTTGCATCAACTTAATCAATAGTAAGAATATAGAACTATCATTTCAGGTCGCTGAAAATAGTGATCTGGATAGCAAATGACCCATAATACGGATTGCTCGATCTAGAGCAGAAAACATGGGGTTTTTTTCGTGTTTTATGTAACATTGATACATACACATACATATTATATGGTGAGGTCTCCAAATTATGTTACCTAAACACTTTTAAGATAACTGTGCACTCTTGGCAGTATTTTTATTTTTTCTGAAAGGTGAATATTCAGCATTAATGTATTTATAGGAAAAGTACCACTATACCAATTGCTAGACAAGAGATGGGTACCAAAATGTCTCTGGCCATTATTTGATCATGGGTGGGAAACCCCCTTATGCACATTCCCACCTACTCCATGAAAATTTGAGATGGATCAAAATTTGGATCTGAATAGGAATCAACACCAACAAACAGCATGAGATGTTTGGTACACATTCTGGTGTGTAGCAAATATGAATGCACGAGTCGTGCTTGCCTATGTGGTGTGAAATTTGAATTGTATATGTATATGCCTTTCGTTAAATTATTAAAGCATAAAGGCAAGCCTCCATGCCAATGATGTACCCATTCCTTGACCATGCTGCACGTCCAAACTTATTGGCAGGGATCCATCTGTCTGTTGTACAAGCCGCTGAAGGCTCTGTTCGCTGGTGATCATCTCGCTGGAGGCAGAGCAGGGGAACCTGCATTGACCATTTTCGAGAACTACAACTGGTTTTCAGGTAAAATTGTCTTGAGTTAACCATAAAATGCCTGTGTTCAGTCTTACTGATTCATGAATGGTGGCAGTTCCTGAGCAACTGAATAGTGTGCGAAAGTTGTTGGAGATGGATTTTGTATGGGCTTTACCTGGTATGTTTACTCCCCCTATTCTACATAAACAAAAGTCTATACGTTCTCTGGAAACAACAAGATGACTGCATCTTATTTTAAGAGAATAAAAATAATGGCATCTGAATGTTTTAAAACCATTAGGAATCAATACATTTTCTATACTTGAATTACACCAGATTTTCCATGATGGGGAAAAACCTGGATCCGAGCCTGATCTTACCATTTAAATAGCTTGGACCCAAGCCCAGGTTTAACAGCCTTTTCTGTTGAGTCCGAGCATGTTCATGAACAGGCCTTTTATGGCTGTCATGATGGATTTAACTGGCCTTTCAGGTCTGATAGAAATTAGGAGAGTGGCTGACCCAGCCCATCACCAATCCTAGACAAACCTTTTCCTTTAATATACCAAAAGAGTTACCCAAACACATGAAAATTCAGTATCGTTTTTGTGATCTGCATAATAAAATTACAATGCATTTCTGTCAACCATGGTTGGTGTTTTCTTTAATTTGCCCTAAGTCAGTTTTGCCCTCTTTTTTTCCTAAACGGTGAGTCAGTTTTGCTGTTCATTGAACAATGCTAATAACAAATAACAATCTTACAGGTCATGGAAGGAGAATTGAATTTAAAGACACCCAAGAGAAGAACTTAGCTCTGGAATCTTTCTTGGCTAGCAAAAAGCAGGTTTATGGCGTCGAGGAGGCTTATACAAAAGAGCCAGCTTATGCCAAGTAAAAGAATTAAACAGGAAATTAATAATACAGGAAAAGGTAGTCATATATGCTTCTTTTTTTTTTCTTTTATCTTTTTATAATAGTAGCTTTTATTTTGGTCAATACAGTGGTAGGAGTGGGTGGAAGATATATTATGATGTAATATAAGTTTCAGAGGCAAGAACAGGTTCAGGTGGAGACAGGGACATGACCCTGAAATGTTCGAGCGGTGATTAGGACTGCAAAATAATATTAAGAAATAAAGCATGCATATGTTTCATAAATTTAGCAGTCAACAATACCATGATTGTGTATCGAAGAACTTGGAATATCTAGCCAGAAACAGGACAAACCAAAAATACAGAATTGTTTGGATTATAGATGGCTGTGGGATGATCCAGAAGACCCACCATGGAAGTCTCTAGCTACTTTGCAAGCAAATATCTGCATTGCATCTATGGCATAGTACACCTTTTCCCACAACAATAATTAAAAATAGAAACTAAATTATTGTTTCGGGTGTGTTGGGTTGCACCAAATATCATGAAATTTCATGGCATTTCATAGTTGATCAGTCTAATTTGGTGCAAACTTTCATGATATTTCAAGAAATTGGTGCAACCAAACACCCAAAACAATAATTTTGGAGAGTAAAAAAAAAACCAATTCCCAAAAAATAATTAATGCAAGAAATTAGCTGAACAATACAAAAAGCCTAGCAAGGCCCCAAATGCTAATGCATCTGTGATCACTTTAATCTCTAATGTCCAAGGAGAGTTCCAAAGACTCCTTGGCTACTACTACTAGGATGATTTCCTAAACTTCGGCGATCCCTTACGAAGGCTAATTTAGCCTCTATGGCTACGTGCTTTCTCTATATCTAAGACCAGAGCTCAACATCATCATTGGCCTTGATGTCCTTAACAAGCTGCCTCCGATCAATCACCAACATTAGTTGCAGAGATGGCAAGTGAGTCCCATCATTTGCAGAACAACAAGGAGGCAGCAGCAACACCTATTTAGTGGCAATGATTTCTCGAGAGCCCTCCAAGAGGTTAACACCATTGGATACTCCAAAGACCTTCACCCACAACAACACAAATAGAATGAAGCAACATGAAGATGTGTGGGCCTTGAAATCCCTTCTTGAATTTCCCTTCTCTCAAAGATCCAAAGACTACTAAATGAGCCCCAGCTCTGATCAAAGGTCTTCCCTTGGATGTACTTAAGGTTTTACTCAGCAGCCAAAGCAGATGAGTGATGCAGTATGAATTGAAAAGAAATCACTTCTAGATTATGCATGCAGAACTTTAAATGAAAGTTACCTTCAAGATCTCCCACACAACTGTAGAAATTCGCAAAAAAGGAGATAAAGGTTTGCTGAATGAGATTTCAACAGTTTCTAGGGCATCACAACTATAGAAAGGGATAGTACTGGGGCATCACATCACTAGATTTGTGACTATCCCACTCACAATCTTCACCCCTCACTGGTCAAAAGAAGAATAAATAAAAAGTCTTTAATCATAAAATAATCATGTAAAGTTCAATGTACGGCCCACTATAAATATGCCTCGCACACACCACTTTCTGACTTTTACTTGAACACCCATTGTTGCTAGATAAGCAAGTTTAATCAGTAAAGGAAATTACGAACAGAAAAGGAAACTAAGCATTAATTAAAACAGACATTGTGTAAATTGTGTGATCACTAGAAAAGGTGGGCCTCCTGATTGGATAAACTCTCAGTAGATGGGACTTGAGGGCCCCTCAGGTTAACCAGGATCATCCAATGGGACTTCTATTAGCCCAAAAGTCCAATCAAACCACTAACTGGAGCATCCAACTGATCCTGTTGAATCATGCAACTGTATCCATCAGCTGATGCTTCCTTCTGAGTCATGGCAAGAACTTGGCTCATCTTTCTCCTGCAGTGGATATCTTTCATAGGCCTTTTATAATCTTCTTCCCATTGTTCATGAACGCATAGGTGCTCTCAAAACCACAATGTTGCACCTTATAATCATGCAACCAAGGGCATTCCAATGGGATATAATTGATTTTCATGGGAATAACATTACACCAAATAGACCTGGCATGATGTAGCCCCACCAAATTGCTCACTAGCAATGATTGTTTATCCAAATATATTTATCATTTACCTAATCTGGGATTGACTTCGAATGCTTCTCCGCCTGAAGTCACAATCTAATAACCAACTCTCGTGAAACACACCCATACTTATTCCACCATCCATTCCACACGAGTATGAGAACATCGTTAGTGGCCATCTTCTATTTCTACTTGGGTGTAGTCAGAATTATGCTTCATGATCAAAGGCAGCACACTCGAGCCTCTAGCTCCAATTCTTTGACTGTTATTGTATAGTTTCTTGTGCTTCGTCTTTTTTAAGTCGTCATCAACTTGATCATGACAGAAATGCAGGCCTTTTGATTTGAAAAACTCCAGCAAGTTTATTGGTCTGTACCACCACACTTGAAACCCTTCATTCATTGTTTTGCCGTGCTATGCCATCGAAGGAGACTGTCCTTCTGGATTCACTTTGCTTGTAGTAGAATCAGACACCTCATTGTTGCCTTTGCTTGTCATGGGCCTATTAGGGGAGGTGTCAGAATTGTGAGGAACCTACAAATGCGGTGCTGGAATACCAGTCCATGGAACTGAAAACCCCAGTTTGGATAAGAATAAACCTCCTTAAAAAGGAAAGCTTTGCAGCGATTGTTGGTCTTTTCTATTTCTTCTATGGATTTCAAATTTCTAAGGTACTCATGTTCTTTTTTCTTTTTGTTTCTTTCAGTATGCTAGCATTAGTACTTGAGATTCGACCAAATCCAACAGAACTATTTGTATTCATACCACTAGTGAATTCACACAGATTTGATTTTAGAGAGGTTTACTAGCCCCTATGCACCCTCTCCATATACAACCTCAGCCACATCATATGCGCCAACCTAGGGTGGGACATCTGAACCATGAATAAGGTGGGAGCCACCCTGAAGATGACCTGGTGCAATAATTAGGTTTTCTTACTCTCTAGATGAGTAGCGAGCCACACATGTAAGTTGTAGGGGTACCATTGGCAGGTTTTTCAAACCTTCATTGTTTTTTGTAGAGTGGCCTGCCTGATGAGTCCACCGGCCTGATTTTTGCACCACATCATCATCACAATGGAGCTCACCTTACTCAGTGTCCCACAGCTGTTCCAGGTTCCCCTACTGTTCTGCATGTGGGGTTAGCACACCTCCGAACTGAGGTTTCTGCCTTTCTTGTTTAGGATTTTCATGTTTCATTTAAACTTTCAATAGCAGAGCTGGTTTTATTTATTTATTTATTTTATTATTATTATTATTAAACCTACTCGAGTGTACCAGACAAGGAGACGACCACTCACATTAGCGCAACTTTCTTTGTGGATGGGAGACGAGTTCCAGATGGGGCCCGCCAGCTATTTTGAAGACCCCACATGTATTGGACATGTATCAGGAAGACCCCACTTTGGGATGATGTATGTAGGCTGTTTAGGAGACTATTTTAGTCATACGATTTCTATTTCGTGTCGATCCGACCGTTGGATCTTGTCAATCATACTATTGGGCCACCATATCTTTTAGATCTGGGTTCCTTGGACTTTGATCTTGCTTTCTTTATGATTTTTGGTATTTTTAGGAGTTATTTGATGGTTAAGAATGATAATATATGTTTTAGTTTTCTTATTTTGGACAATAGGCCACTTTACTTAAGTGAGTGGCATAGTTGTAATTATGTTAGATTTTAATTCCGAATTTTTTATTATAAAAGCACAAGAAGGTGGAGTTCCAACCCTAGTGGTGTTATTGAGAATAAAAAAGAAGAAGAGTAGAGCTCTCTTGTGTGAAGAAATTTTCCTCCTTATTTTCTAGGGTTATTTTTATTTTTATTTTTTAAAAAAACCTCCCTTCCAATTAAATTGTGAAAGGGTAGAAGCTTGTTTGGTGGTGGATTTCAAGATACATCATTCATCTTCCTCTTCTTCAAAAGATATTCTTCGTCTTACATTCTTCCTCTTCCTCATCTTCGAAAGGTATTCTTCTTCTCGTCTTCTTCTTTTCCTTCCCATTACAACCTTCTAAACCTTAGATCTTCAATTTTTTATTTTTTTCAATTTCTAAAAACCCTAATTCCAAAATCCTCAATTCCCATGAACCTTAATTTTCCTAATTTCAGATTTTTCCTTTTCCTTACCCTAACCATAAAACCTACAAATCTGTCCATTGAGTGTGGAACATGCCTATGCTAAATTGGAAGTTCTACCCTTCCATCGGTCCTAGTTTTGATTTCTTAGTATGCGGGCAAGTGATTTAGGTTAAATCGGATTTTTTTTACTATTGTTTACTCTTAATTACTTGGTAGGTTAGCATATTTTGTTAATTGAATTATTTTATGGACTCTTTCATAATCTCCATGTTGCATACTAGCATTAAATCATGTGTCCTGCATCAAATTTGGTATCAGAGAATAGGTTTAGCATAGGATTTTTGTGTTGCATCTAGGTTAGAGTCACATCTAGTGTTAGTAGAACATTCATTGCATATAGGATCATATTGCTGATTTTTTATTTTTTATTTAGTATCATATTGCTGAATTCTCAGCTAACGTTTCCACTTATACCATTGCTGAATTTTCAGCATAGAAATCTCAGGGTATCACATTGCTGAATCTTCAGTTTGGCACCCTTAGATTACTACCCTGCTGAATTTTCAACATAATATTTGAGGATGGTGGCTTGCTGAATTTTCTGGTTGGTGTGTCCAGCTTGATCTCTAGGTTAGTTTTATCATTGTTCTAGGACCTAGGGTTTCCTTAAGAGTGTCCTTGTGTATGCCTACCTGTTCATAACGTGGTTTTGGCCTACATTCCACTATGAATCTAGAGCAGATTGATGAGGCCCTTAATGCTATCAACAACCGTCTGACGGCTATTGAAGCGCACAATAGGACCACCACAACTCAATTGACCGTGATCAATGTGCGTGTCAATCGGCTTGAAGTCTCCCTTCAGGCAAACCCCGACACTCGAGAAGATGTCCCATCACAAGTCAGGGATCAAGTTGAGACTGTCCCACTTGCAATTATTAGCCACGCCTTAAGCCAAATTGTAGAAAGTGATAATTGGTGCAAGGATTCAATTTTCCACACTTATGCCAAGTGTGGTGGCAAACTGTAAGGTGATCATTGATAGTGGCAGTTGCATCAATGCAGTATCTGCTCGCACCGTGGACCGCTTAGGTATGCTAGTCGTTCCTCACCCTCAGCCTTATCGAGTCTCATGGGTTGATGCATATTCAATTCTGGTTTCTCAGCGTTGTCCCATTCCCATCTAGTTTTGTTCCTATACGGACACGTTGTGGTGTGATGTTTTGCCTATGGATATATGCCACATCATTTTGGGCAAGCCTTGGTTGTATGACATGGACGCAACACTATTGGTCACTCGAATACGTGTTCGTTTTTGTATGGAGGCAAAAAGATTGTCTTGAAGTCTCTCCCGCCCAAAAGAATCCCTAAAAAGGAAGACGGCAAGACATGTGGTCCTGAAGATGTGACGAAACTCCAGCTTGAGTCTCTTCCTATAGTTAATGCCAAAGAATCTGAAAGAAAGACTAAAACTGATTTGACGTTGTATGCACATGTGGCAAGTGAGGTCACACCTAAGATTATTATGGAGATGCCGCCTGAGGTTACACCTAAGGTTAGTATAGAGTTACCATCTGTGGTGAGTCCGGTATTGGAGGAGTCCAATGTTGTTATTCCAGAGGACATACCGGATAGGCTTATACCCATGCGAGACATTCACTCATTGACTCTACAAAACCTTCATCATGATCAAATGAGTACTGGGGAGGACGTGGATTTGGAAAGACAAGTAGATGAGCCTAGGACCCTTATAGATTGCATACCCATGTCTGTGTTACATAGGCCTTCAGAGTTTGCATATACATCTACACAATATATGCATGACTTGCATGTAGAGATTAGAAAAAGAATCAATATAAATAATGAAACATATAAAATGATAGCTGATTCACACAATAGGTTTAAAGAGTTTGTTATGGGTGATGAAGTCATGATTAAATTATGTCCAAAAAGGTTTCCACAGAGAACCATAAAAAAATTACAAGCCCATAGCGTTGGACCATATAAAATCTTGAAAAGACTGGGTTCGAATGCTTACTTTGATAGATCTTCCATCTAACATGGGTTTCAGTTCTACATTTAATGTGGAAGATCTTGTACCGTTTCATGGACATTCCCCTAACCCTCACATGAACTTTGATAATGATACCCCTTACCTGTCCCAAAACCCATGGCTATTACCTGACCCTTCTTCTCAACCTTTACCATCTGTACCATCCATACCTATGAGAAGAGAAGAGATAGAGGATATCTTAGATGAAGAAGCGGTTTCTACACGACATGACGGTTTCCAGGAGTACCTTGTCAAATGGAAGGGCAGACCAAAATCAGACAGTACGTGGATCACAGAGTCAGAGCTTCATCGGTAAGACCCAGATCTCCTCAAGCATCACTGCAGCTTTATTTCGCCAGAGGCGAAATCTCCTTAGCCGAGGGGAATTGATGGGGACATCAGAGGACCTACTCGAGTGTACTAGATACGGAGATGACCACCCACATCAATGCAACTTTCTTTGTGGATAGGAAACAAGTTCCAGATGGGACCCGCTAGGCCATTTTGAAGACCCCACATGCGTTGGACGTGCATTAGGAAGACCCCACTTTGGGATGATGCATGTGGCTATTTAGGAGACTCTTTTAGTCATAGGATTTGTATTCGTGTCGATCCGACCGTTGGATCTTGTCGATCAGGCCATCGGGCCACCATATATTTTAGATCTAGGCCCCTTGGACTCTGATCTTGCTTTCTTTATGGTTTTGATATTTTTAGGAGTTATTTGATGGTTGAGATTGATAATATATGTTTCAGTTTTCTTATTTTGGACGATGGGCCACTTTATTTAAGCGAGTGGCATAGTTGTAAGTATGCTGGATTTTAATTTCGAATTTTTTATTATAAAAGCACAGGGGGGTGGAGTTCCAACCCTAGTGGTGTTATTGAGAAGAAAAAAAGAAGAAGAGTGGAGCTCTCGTGTGAAGAAAATTTCCTCATTTTCTAGGATTTTTTTATTAAAAAGAAAAAACCCTCCATTCCAATTAAATTGTGGAAGGGTAGAAGCTTGTTTGGTGGTGGATTCCAAGGTACATCCTTCTTCTTCCTCTTCTTCAAAAGGTATTCTTCGTCTTACATCCTTCCTCTTCTTCATCTTCGAAAGGTATTCTTCGTCTTATCTTGTCTTCTTCTTTTCCTTCACATTATAACCTTCTAAACCCTAGATCTTCAATTTTTATTTTTATTTTTCCAATTTCTAAAAACCCTAATTCCAAAATCCCCAATTCCCATGTACCCTAATTTTCCTAATTTCAGATTTTTCCATTTCCTAACCCTAATCATAAAACCTACAAATCTGTCCATTGAGTATCGAACGTGCCTATGCTAAATTAGAAGTTTTATCCTTCCATCGGTCCTAGTTTTAATTGATTTATGTGATTTCTTAACATGCGGGCATGTGATTTAGGTTAAATCAGATTTTATTTCTTATTGTTTACTCTTAATTACTTGGTAAGTTAGCATATTTTGTTAATTGAATTACTTTATGGACTCTTGCATAATCTCCATGTTGCATGCTAGCATTAAATCGTGTCCTGCATCAGAGGTGAGGGTGGGACTCAATGCCACTACCAGTTTGTATGGAGCACTGGGACTCAATGCCACCACCAGTTTGTATGGAGCACTACGCCACATGCAAGTTTTACCATGTTCGTGGATGAGTCGCTGATGACCAATTTTAGATGGGTTTATGTATTAAAATCAACCTAATAAGAAGATAGTAACAGTAACGAAAATATAGGTGAGTAATAATAACAATGGATAAGAGAATTAAAGGGAAGTTGCCACTTTACATGAACAAGCTTCTGATGAAAATTTACAAGAATATAGACACATACTTCTGAGTTTTGAGTTTCAAAGATCTTAGAACATAGATGAAATACAGGGCAGACAAGGCTTCTCCATTGAGACCTTCCCCTAAAACTGCTCCTGGCACTTCCTTGGGTAAGTGATGTTTCTGCCATACAACCAAGACCAAGCTAGAGAAGAGGCATATTACTTGTCGGTTGTCACCCTGTGGACCTCAATTGCAATATGGATCTTCTATGAGGTTTCAGATTTCCATGAGAAACTGAAATAAGGAAGTGCCTCCGAAAAGGTGAAGACAAATTGATATCCAGCAGTTCCATTTACTTGTAAATCCACTCATTTGCACGGCCCCCAGTCTCATCCATGTCAATAAAAATACTAACTGCCTGTGACAATAAACAGATGAGAGTTCCATGAGATGACATGGTTACTCATTCCTACTTCCTAGACAGGCTGTTAAAAATAGAAAAACTTCCACTCCTGCAATCTTAAAATACTCTCAACAGAATCTTGTGGACTTGTGGCCGTGGGATAATGGACTCAACTTTAATGAAACCAAATGAGTTGCAGAAATTCATAACCATAATATATTCAAGAGCTTTGCTAAGCGCACAGGCATGTGCAATAAATCCCTCATACACTCCACACATGTGCCAGCATGGTACATATTTACGGGATCTAATCTATCCATCATGTTGGTCCGACCTCATATGTGTTTTCCCAAAAAAAAAAAAAAACTGGTCCAATCAGCATGTGAGCCCCGATATTGGAAACAGGTGGGTGGGTTAGAAAACTTTGCCGAGTTTTTCAGCATGATACATATGTTTTGCAAAGTGTGGCCCACGCCACCAGTGGATCAACCTGATTCTTGGGCTAGGGCATCAACATAGTGATGCAGATCTGGTGGATGGACAGGTACTCGGACCTATCATGACATGCTGGCACTTGTGGTGTGTACATGAGCTTTTATTGCACGCATGTGTGGGCTTAGCAAAGCTCTAAATTCAATGTTTTCTTTTTATATGTGACAAATGGTAAAGATAACTAGGATCTGTTTTAAGATAATGCATGTTGACAAGATAGAAGATTGCAAACATGACTGCTATGGTTACACAAAAACTCCAAATCCTACTTTTGACACATGCCAATGTTGCATTAATTTGCAAGATCCAGTCTGTTCATCAGGTGGAACCCACCATGTACATGCCATGAACCAGAAAAGGCTGTTCTGGACCTCTGGTCTACCTGTATACGAATGCGAACCAATTGTCATTTTTCTTCACCATTCATTCCTTTCCATGTCTGTGGCCCACTCAATAACCAAGTTGGCCTGAAGACGAACCACGGCACATGCATGTTGGGGCCCACCTAATGGGCAATCCAGTTTAAGTACACGTGTGACATTACCACATTGGGAAAATAGGATTTGATTTCCTACTCTTGCAGCACATACATAAATGGAATCTATTAGAAAATATGAGCAAGAACAAGGGTACGATGAGCAAGTACTGCAGAAAAAATGTGAGGCGCACAAGCATTAGAAAGAAGAATAGTGTGCTACAGTTGCAGAAGATCTGAGGTACTTGAAAATTGAAAAATACATGCAATTGTGCACGTTTCTCCAGATGCAAGTATCCTATAGCTGATTTCCAAAATAACTTTCAGATGCTTGATTCAAATATAGGAATTTTTCACAAGGAACTTGGGTAATTTAGTGACAACAGATTTTGGGGGTTTGCCTAGCAATTGCCTATTCCTCAAACAGATGATACATATTCAGTTTTACATTATCAAAAGTGCAAGGAAGGGACCATGAAGCTTTATATGAGCAAGTCAAGGATCTTTCTCTAACCTACATAGAGGTTTTATATCTCGCTGCACTTGGATGCACTATAAATTGAATAGCAATAACAAGTTCAAGTCAGCGAAAAATGCCAAATTTGTAATTACAACTCTGAGTATTCATATTGAGGGAATGAACACAAAACTGCAACTTACGCTAATTGCAAGTTGGACTTGGGAGGAGCTTAGGTGCAATTTGAGGGCTATATCCTAATCACAAATAATAGGGAAGGTACAATTTTATCATTTCCACTAGCCTAGTTAATGCAGGCCATAGCCCACCTAGGCCCACTGTAGGGCCTAGCAAGACGTGGGCCCATAGCTCACCATAAGGCCCAACATGTGCTGATTTTTGGATTGTTTATTTATAGATTTGAGGATTGCAATTTACTATTTTTGGAAGATACGGAGGCTGGTTTAAAGATGTTATTGAAGTTATTGAAGATATGAAAGGGATGTGATTGAAGATATAGTGCTAATTCAGAGATGTGATTTAATTACTTTCTATATTTGCTTTTACTATAATTAGGCTTTTACCATCTTAGGTAGATTTAGATTGGTTTGAAATAAATTATGATTTATTTGAAATCAATCTCTTAGTTCGAGGGATTTTCGTTAAAGATTCATTTAGGGTCCGGTCTATAAAAGGGGAGGAGGTGTAGTTGTTAGTATTTCCAAAATTTCTAAGTGCGAGTTTTCTTAAAGTTTTTTCGTAAGAGAAGAAAGTTGATATTGATAAAGTTCTCTCCCTCTCTACTCCATTGTTCTTGTGGGTGTTTTTTTTTTTTTTTTTTTTTTGCAATATGGGTAGCAAGATCTCATTGACTCGATAATCGGATTGCATCATTTCAATAGTTCACACCAACATGGTCTACATAGCCTGCTTGTATGGAAGTTTAAATCCATTTTTTTCAGAAACCTAAAGCAATAACATCTATAAAGATCAAGTTCATGAGATGATAATCGTATATAAGGCTGCTAACCTAACAAAACCCACCTTTATCCAAGCTGGGTATCGGCAATGAGAACACAAAACTCCCACAGGTGCAACGTAGTAGACTATTACATAGGTTGATTACAATCGATGACATGAACCCAATTAATTGGGATAAGGCTTAGATGATGACGATGATGAGTTCATTGCCATGATAACCATAGTGATAGTGAAGAAGACTTTAGACCTTAGATGTTCAGATTCAGGACTCGACTAGTATTCATGGCATGTTTGCTTAGTGAAAGTATGATCAAACTATGCTGAATTTACTCCCTGATTTGCTCTGAACTGCTCTTGGGAGATAACATGAACTGGTTGCAAGTACTACAGTTTAGATATTCTGTATCAGTGTGGATTTTCAGAAAAACTGGTCACTGATGGGCATCAACTGAGTCATATTCAATTTTATGGGACAGCCAGTTATCTAGAATACCCAGAAGCAATAGTAACAACCCAGCAACCAAAAAATTGATATCAACAATTTAATAAGTAAATACGGGTAAATAGTCAATAATTACTTTTGAAGAGTGTTTGTTTAAGAGGGAAATTTACCTCAGTAATTACACCTTGAAAACAGCACCATAAAGCATGAAATGGAAAAAGGGCTTCAGTACTGTCAAAATTCGTGGGTCCCACAGTGATGTATATATGTGATCTACACCGTCCATCCATTTTACCATATTATTATAGGGCATGAGCCCAAAAACGAGGCAGATTGGAAGCTCAAGTGGACCACACCACAGGAAACAATGGGGTTAATGATGTCCACCATTCAACATCAAAACCTTCGTAGGGCCCACAGGAATGTGTATCTATCATCCAACCCGTTCATAAGATCACACTAACATGTATGAAAGGTATACACAAATATCAACTTGCTCCAAAACTTCTGTGGCCTCCAAGAAGTTTTCAATGTTAGGCGTTCAATTCCTACCATTTCCTGTGGTGTGGTCCACTTGAGCTTCAGGTTTGCCTCATTTTTGGGCTCATGCCCTAAAATGAGCTGGTAGAACAGATGGACGGCATGGATATGATAAAACATCATGGTGGGCCCTATGATTTTTATATGTGGAAATTGTATGAATTCAACACAAGCTTTCAAACAAGCTCACTGTCAATGCCAACCTCAAGATTGATGCCGTAATTACATGGGTAACTAATCATTACCTATTTACAAATAATTACATGTGTAAATGAAAAAACAAACACCCCCTTAGTGAAAGTATGATGGAACTATGCTTAATTTACTCCCTGATTTTCTCTGAAAAGTTCTTGGGAGATGACACGAACTGCTTGCTAGTACTACCGTTTAGATATTCTGTATCAGTGCGGATTTTCAGAAAAACTGGTCACTGATGGGCATCAACTAAGCAGCTCATATTCAATTTTACGGGACTGCCAGTTATCTAGAATACCTGGAAGCAATAGTAACAACCCAGCAACCAAAAAATTGATATCAACAATTTAATAAGTAACCTCGATTCAGCTGTATATGATAAGGTAAGATGATTCCTCGCATATTGCAAGCTATAGTGTGAGCTGGCTGATATGTTTAGAGGCGTGGGATTTATGTAATGAGAATCAAATAGTGTTTTCTCATGTGCGCAGAGATGATGTAGCGGACATGTATGCTAAACGAGGAGCATCAAGACAATTTATGGTGTTTGATCTCAGAGATAGTTAGGTGAAACGTGTCTGTTGGGTGTAAGGTGTTTATGTTAATCTGGCCTAGGTGATGCTGACTGGAATCTGGATTAATGTCTCGTTGTACTCTTATTTTAGTTTCTTAATAAAAGCTAGTTTTAGGTGATGCCAGCTGGACTAACGTCTTGTTGAACTCTTATTTTAGTTTCTTAATAGAAGCTAGTTTATCCTTCCAAAAAAAAAAAATGATTACTCTTATAATATTATAAGGAAGATAAAATTAGTCACATAATTGAAATGGAGAAGGTATTCGATACATCTGACGATCCATCATTTGTGCACACAGCAACTGTACATGTGGCAAACATGTGCACCTCCATCCAAAGCTTCCAATCATAGGCCTAGTTATAGATGTTGCATGAACCAAATATTACAATGAACGAAAACCATCTGATTGGTGGTTGTCAAATAGACTCTAAAATGAAAATTAAGGAATGAAACAAATTCAAAGAATAAATTTCCATTGGTCAGAGGTTAAAACTTACAATTTCCCAAACAATCTGAATCTGAGGCCCTGCCCCATCTAAAGTTGGGCCCATGATTTGAGTTTGGATCAGTACATGTATGCCACATGTATACTAGCTACGTGAATGCATATGGCTCATCATTCGCCCTCCTCTTCCAAAGTATCAATGAATTTGACCCTTCACCATGATGGACAAGCAGACTAGTTTACTTTAAATGGAAGAAAATACCTTGAAAAAATAAAGAACCATTCCAGTCTCATCATGAAGTTTTTTTAGCAAGCACATATTCAGCATTTTTATTTTTTTTTGGTAGTTTTACCTTTCCTATCCGAGGCCGCTCCTTCAATTTGGCTAGGCTATTACGAATATGTGAGACAGCTCCCCAGCATTTCAATGTATTTGCAACATCATCAAGCCTCAGTAGATACTCCTCTTCAGTCAGCGGAAAGGATCTCTGTAAAACAATGCCCATCCATAAATGCATATTTCTTCAACTGGAAAATATGAAGAAAAACATTGGAAGATCAAACAATTGCAATCATGAAAATTGGACTTTAGAATAATCTTATATTTCTTTTAGTCAGCATGGTAATCTTTCTAAATATTCGAAAGCTCTGACAGAAATCCAGTAATGTCTGTTTTAATATCCTCTTGCATTCAAAGCATAGTTCAAAAACCTGAAAACTTGATTCAATGTTCAGTCAGGTTGGGTCAACTCAAGAGGGGCTTGATCCGACTCAACTCGCTATTTAACTATTTTCAATTGAAAATATTGGGAATGTAAATAGATATTTAAAATAGTTAAGTTTAGTATAAGTAATATAAAATGCAATTCATATAAAAAACCACACAGATACCTCATTGGTTAAGTGAGTTGCTACCTTGGTTGAGGTTGAGGTTGAGGTTGGGGTTAGGAATCCCACTCCCCACCTTCTTTAGTGTTAATAATATCTCCACCCAAGAGGTGAGTCAGTCATTTCAAGTCATGACTAGTTGTGTCAAGTCAACTCGATAAGTTTCTCAGAGTCCAGGCTGTGTCGGGCCAGTACTGAGTTCCCCAGTGATCAGGGAGTTATTTAAATATTTCACTTTCCCTGTTTCGAAAAGTGCTAACTCTATTGCAGATACTCTGATCAAGGAAGGGGCAATCAGCCCTTGCCTCTTAATTGAGAACTCTCCCCAATTGCTTTATGCTTTTGCACCCTTTCCCTTCCCTATCCATTGCAATAAAAAGCAATGCAGACCAGGACCTCACTAGCATATTGTTAATGCTTGGACATTAAAAAAAAAAAAATTTTAAAAAGAATAAAAAAATTAATAATAAATAAATCATCAGAACGAGATGCCTAGGGATGGTGGACCATTTGGATCTATGGAAAAACATATGAACGAGATATGTGAGATGGAATACAAACAAAAAAGAACAGATGCTTGCTTGTCCCTGGATTGCAGGAGCAAGATGATAGCATGGTCCAACCTATTGTCCCACCTGTGTTTTGTTCCCATTTCACAGAGGGATAACATTAACTCTGAGCTAATGTGATCCCACAGCATATTGATAGCTCAGTAATTGTACAAACATCCAGATGCCCTATTTTGGTAAGACAGTCCATGAATGTGGACCCGTCCATTTGCAGGCATGTGGCCATACAACCAGGGTGTCATTTTATGACATTTAATAACATTTTGAGGTTCCTGTATCTGTCTACGGTAAAGGTATATGCTGTAAAATAATCTCATACCTGCTCCATGTACTTCCACATTACATTCATTGCCAGGAGGTTTCTTCCCATAAACTCCTGCATCAAAGCATGGAAATTTAACACGTATGAAGCTTCAAATGACATAATCTGGAATCTTCCACTTCAACTATGAAAATAGTGATGAAAAGATTGGTATGCCTGTCATGCCAATAAAATGGTTTGTCTATCAGATTCATTTACACCTAGCATGTTTAGCAATTATTGTGTCCGAGTTCTTCAAACCGACTGGCCTATTTAAAATATTTATCAGTGGAATGAAGGTTTTGTAAGAGCAAAGCTGTAGGGGTGTCAATTGAACAGACTTGAGTCAGCCCAAGCCCAAGCAAATTATTTTGTAATGCCTGAAATATAGGCCCAGAGCCGGCCCACAGGTCCAAAGTTGAGGCTCAATCACAGCTCATTACAGCCATAAAGTTGCTTAGATCCAGGCTGGGGCTGAGCCCCCATAGAAAATGATGTCCAGGAGCAGCCCCAGCCTATTTATTAGTTGAGCATGAAAATAGGCCCAAAGCTCTGGTACAGGCCTAAAATTGGGGCCATAACCAAAGCTCATGCAAGCATGCTGTTGGGTTTATTTTTCTTCAGTTCATACATAGGTTAGAGCCTTTATTTGAAACTTAGGTCCGATGACTTTTTCGAGTGGACTTCTTACTTTTTGAGATGTCCAGTATGGCTTTTGTTCTGTATAGAAAACATCTCTACAACACTTTCCCTTTGCAAACTTGTCTTCCATCGGATAAATTTGGGAAGTTCTACAGCTTTATAAAGGTCCTCTCCCCTAGGATTTTGTTCCCATGTGTAGAGGTTAGGCATGTGTAAGGGTGTTGTGCACTCCACACTGTGCTCGTGCATGCGTGTGTGCTGGCATAGGCTTGGCATACGGGTAGTGGAGGCGCACTTCCACTTACGCATCAGCTCGAGGAGCTTGAGGAGCATTTCTTATTAGGCATTCTGAACCGATCGAGTTGGTTCAGTTCTGGGACCAAGTTGGTGTGAGTTAACCAACTGACTGTTGCTGGTAGTTAGAGATTAATCCAAGCAATTAGCCAATGGATAACAATAACCTATTATTTGATCCATCAGTTGGGAGTTCACCATTGTTGGTTAGTTTTGACTGTTGATATTTCAAACTGACCAAACTGCCCCTGGTTTGATTGAAATGACACTATTGTGTCCCTACAAACAGGCAAGAAGCATTCAAGACACCGAAACAATAGCTAACCACACACACTTAGAATCTACTGAAACAAGGCCTCGGATGAAGATTTCACTATAAACTCATCTGTTTTCATGCCATATTACCCTCTAAATTCATCAAAATCAACTCTGTTTTGACATTTTCTGGGCACAAAGGTATTCAGGGTTGTTTATGAATGCTGCAGACCTTTGTACAACAACAGTTTTGATTAGGCATCATCTATCCTAGAGGTGGACATAGTAGATTCGGTTAGATAGGTGTGCAGGCCATTCACTATCTCAAGGAAAGCGTAACCCTTCCTGCGAATGGAAGAAATCAAAGGTGGGAGAAAGATGGAGAAGTCTCTTTGCTGTTTTTTTAAACTGAAATTTGAAGGGTGTTCCCTGGCCAATCCCAGACCTGCTGTGAACAGTGGCATCATTTGGAATGACCTTGGGGATTTGATGGTTGAGTTCTCTGGGCCAATCGGTGTGAGCGGTTCTAACTACACGGAAGTGGATGCTATTCTCCAAGGGGTGAAATTACATGTCAAGCTCAATTTCTGCCCAATCATTATTGAGGGTGACTGAAAGAAGGTGATCAGATAGGCACCTCAGGCTGCTGCCTTTGGAAGTTTGCCAATCTGATCAGCATAGTGTTTGATCTTTGTGCTTCAATCCAGGTGCCTTTTTCCCATGTGCCCTGTGACGCAAATTCAATGGCAGATAGTCTGGCAAAAGATGAGGATATTACGGATTATATTTCTATAATCAATAGGAGTTGTATTTTCCAGCATCGTGCTTCGGAGCTGTCTGTTTTCTATTTAGTTTTCTGCTTTGCCTTTTTCATCTTTCCAACAAAAATATTTGAGATTCATCGAGAGAGATTCATAGAAAGAGATAGAGATGCATCCATGACTCACACAAGCATTTCTATCTTCACCATACTATCTCACTAACATGTTCCAAAAGCTTGATGAGCGATATTGGCTAGTTGGCCTGATGAGGACATCCACGCGCCCATTCGAGTGTACGCAAGGAGGAGGAGAGCACCGGTGTCCTTGTGGATGGACGACCCATACATGGGGCCCACTAGTGGGCCTAGATCTTCATGACATCTTCCAGAGGAGCATTGGACCGTTGATTTCCATTGTCATCTCATTCTGACCATCGGATCGCAATCGGTACCATCATCATTGTCAAATTGTGACCGTGGCCACTTGTGCAGCCCAATGGATGATACATAGGCTTAGGATTGTCTTAGGATTCATTTTCAGATTGATTTATGTTTTTTTTTTTTTGGACTATTTATGAGAGGTTTTATGTGTTTTCTTTCTTAGAGTAGGGTTATTTTGGTAAAAATACATGAAATAGGGACTTTATTGTAATTTCGAAAAGATTCTGAGACTATGAGGGGGGGGGGGGGTGACCTCTCTAATAGTGGAATTTCTCTTCTTTAAAAAAAATAAAATAATAAATAAATAAATAAAGAAGCAAAAGCTCTTGTTTTCTTCTTCATGCGATGTAAGTCTTGTTCCATGCGATTTGGAATGAAAATCGGTGCGATGCCCTTCTTCAATCACGGGAGTGCGAGGCTTCCAACTATGAACCATTGATTTCTCATTCTCCATTTGAGGTATTTTGTTGAGATTTCATCTTCTTTTTGTTCCAAACCTCTTCCATGCTTTCCCCTTGACCTTCTCCATCAAACCCCTTCAACTACAGACCAAACCCTAGCTGTCCAAGCCCCACACGTGTGACCGTACGGCCACACGCCGTGGGCTGGTCCATATGGCCACCATCTTCCCCTTTTGTTTTCCTTTTGATTCCCCATCAAAACCCTCTTACCCTTAGCCCTAAACCCTAACCCTAGATTTTCAAATCTCCCAATTTCCCCTGAATTCTCAAACCCTAGATCTCTAATTTCCCTAATTGACCCAAATCCCTAATTTCCCTTCATCCAAAACCCTAATTCCCCTGTACTAAAACCTAAATCCATCATTCCCCTTAATCGATTCGCCCAATTTAACCCTAACTTCATCTTTTCCGCAAATCTCCCTAACCCTAGCCTTACCTATATCTAAATCTAGCAAGCCCTAGGTAGTATTAGGTTATCCCTTTTAAAATAGCCCTATCCCTATGCTATTTGGATGTCCCCACATCCATTAGATCCTTGTTTCTCGTATTTATTGTTCATGCAGGACGTTCCTTGCTAATTGAGGCTTGAACTTGTCATAATCTCTTTTTAGATTTATGAGATGTGTGATGATTTTAGCACGCCTGACTTTTAATTAATTAATTTAATTTTGTTGATTGATATCTACTAATTGTTTAGCCTAATACATTGGTCCTGCATCATGGCCCTACTGCAAAGTAACAAAATTGCCACTCTAACAGCAGCCTAACACACAATATGCAATCCTATAATTTGATGCACGCAGATCCACAAACAGTAATTGGAAGAAGAAAAAAAAAAATCCCTAATCCAACAATGCTATGGTAGACAGCCATTTGACAAGAACATGATGCTTAACCTTGAGTGCTTGATAAGCATACTTCAACAATTAAAGATCTCCATCTAGTTAGGGTAAAAATTTTCTTGCAGAGTTAGAATAAGTCTAACACCAATTTATGATTGTACAAGAATGGAGAGTGAATATCCAATTACCTATTTCTTGGTGAATGGATTATTTCAATGACTGTTCCAGAATGGGGGAAAAAAAGACGGTACACAGCACAGAAAATTCCTGGTAACTACCTTGGTCAGTAACTTAGGATTGGACCAATGACCTTCAAACAGAGGACCTCACAACCCAACTCATAATGCAGAAAGTTCAAATCCAACATAATTACCACTTAATCTCAGTGCTTATGTACGGCAATCCAAGAAAACCAGTGGTTGGTAAGTCGTACAAAATCCTCCAAAAATGAAAATGATGGCTATCAAAACTTCCTTGCAAATATCATCTAAATGCTTCTTCTTCTTCTTCTTCTTCTTTTTTTTGAAAGATGATGCGAAATATCATCTAAATCCTACAATGCTTATAACTGCAAATATCATCAGAGAAATTACCTTCTTTATAAGTTGGACATCATAAGACCTCCCATACTTGTTCCTGATAAGGGTTGCAAGATCCATTCCGGTAAAGGTCGAATCATCTTTTCCAACAATCCTTTCCAAATCTTGGCGGAATGATTCATTACTCACCTGCAAGGATGGACAAGAAGACCAAAATCTAAGAATGCATATCTTCATTTGAATGCTTAATCAAATATCCCTATGTAAATTATACATGGCACAAGAATCATATTCTAATCTCAGTTTATACAATGATCAGAAACAAGACAGCGACACTTTCATTCTTCATAGTATTGAATACAACTGTAGATCATCTCCTTTGTTGAAGCTGGAAAAGAAGGCATTTATATCTAGGAGAAAGATTGACTTTGATAAAGGCAGCTATGTCTAATCTCCGGTCTACTTTATGTCTTTGTTCAAATGTCCAAAGTCGGTGCTGAATCAGTTGGACAAATGTATGAGAGATTTCCCATTGATAGGAGCTAAAGAGAAGCACAAGTTTCATTTAATGAATTGGGAGGAGGTGTGCAAGCCCTTTCTAGAAGGGGGAGCTGGAATAAGACACTTGGAATTGATAAACTTAGCATTATTGGGAAAATGGTTATGGAGGCTTGGTAGGGAGGAAAGCCAATCGTGGAGACAGGTCATAGTTAAGAAATATGGAGTAGAGGAAAGACGTAGATGGATTAGAGAGTCTTCTCTTTACAAAGCATTGGGGGTTTGGCAAGCTATCACAGATCTAAGGAGGAATTTTAAGGAGGGGCTTGGTATCTCATTGAGGGATGGGAGCAGCATTCGGTTTTGGGAAGATATTTGGGTGAGAGATGCTTCTTCAAGAAGTTCTTCCTAATTTGACTAGAATTTCAATGGAGCCAAATATTTTGTTGCTCGATCTTACTCTTTTGAAAGGAATTACGTGATTTGGTCTCCTCTGTGTAGAAGTAACTTGTTGGAAGAAGAAGTCGAGGAGATGGACTATTGGAAAGGCTTCAAAAGATCGTGTCAATGATGGGTGAGTGAGATTTTATAGTCTGGATAAATGTTGTCAAATGGCATAAGCGATCCCGTGCAACCCAAGGGGGTTGTGCACTTATGCGATAGCATAATCGCATATGCGATCACACAACCTCCCAAACATTTTTTAAAGAATAAAAAAATGAAAAATTGTATAAAAATACTAAGTGTAGGGCATTGTTGTTTTTTTTCGTTTTTGTTTTTTTTTTTTTGTTTTATTAGACTATAACAAGTCAACTAACAACTACTCAAATGAATGAATATACTAAAAATTGTGAAAAACAACATAGAAATTTTACTAATGTCATTTTAAGAGAGAATGAGAGTCATAAAGTGTGAGAGAGAGTAAGAGAGTTAAGAGACTTGAGAGATTAAGAGATGAGAGTATGAGAGAGAGAGAGAGAGAGAGAGAGAGAGAGAGAGTTGTGAAAATAGGGAGTGAGAGTGTCCATTTATAGGTAAAAAGTGAAGTGAAGCAGGAAAAATCCCAATGGCCAAAAATCTAACCATTGGGAGGTTATGCTATCACAAACTACGTATACAATGGCATAACCACATAACTATGGCTTATGCAATCGCATACTTTTTTGTATGACTGCAAAAACCCTGACGGCACAATAACCGCATATGCCACCGCATCCTTATGCAATAACATATGATAAAATTGGTGTGGATAAAAGAAAAATCCAGGAAGTTTTTAGTGAAATCGTTTTAGAAGCTCATTTCTTAGACTTCTTCAGATAGGAAAATTAATCAAATGTTGTTTCTGTGGCATTATAAAGCTACTCTCAAAGCATGGTCGGAGAGTGATGCATGACATGAAAATTAAATATGATATGCAAGATTTCAGGCTTTAGATCATACTAATTTTGAAACAATCACAAAAATTCCACATCCCACATAAAGTTAAGTATTCAACAAGGGGAATCTACGAGGGTCCAAGCCTACACATGTTAGGACTGAATCAATTAAAATTATAGACCAAACAATGCTCAAAGGAGAGTAGATTCATCCACACATGCAAATGATTATTTCCCAATCCAAGGGATTCACATGTTTCAAATCGGGAAAGCCTAGGATTTGCAAAAGTGGAATAGAACTTGGGATTTAGGATTATCTAGGGTTAGGGTTAGGGAAATAAGGTGAGAAAGGGGTGAAATATAAGAGAGAGACGAACCCGAGATGATCCAAACGTGTGGACAGCGACCCGGGCCTGACGCACGTGCGTGAGATCCTGCTCGCACGTGTGTGGGGCCCACGAATTTGAAATCAGCCAGCTAGGTGCTGGTCACCAAGCGACGTCCACCTTCACGCTAAGTTTCACACCGATCGGATGTCTAGTTTGTGCACGGTGCTCCGCCAAAGTTTTAGCCCTCCTGCAAGGCCTGATTTTGCAAATCTGTTGTAGAATGAAGATTGGATGCAAAAAGGGATGGATTTGGAGATGGGATGGCTGTGGGAGATGATGAATATAGAGGGTAGGAGGTGGGGGCGAATTGGGATGGGTGTGGCTTCGCACCACGGTAGTTAGTCCTTCGAAGAAGGGAGGGATTCGCAACCAATTAGATTTCCACAACTCAAAGAATTAGAGAAGCAGGAAAACGCAGAATTTTATTAATCATCTTCAATTTATTTTTATTTTTTAAAAAAAACCTACAAAGGGTTGCCTATTTATAAGAAAACCCTATACTCAAAAAGTCGCACCATGTGTGCACACTATTACCTAGAGACGAAGTAACAAAAATAACAACTAATCAATGCAATCAAAATCGTTCATGATGTTCCTAATAACGATAATAAGCAAAACTCAAAGTCCTAGATCATTTAGGGTAGTGGGCCACGATCATGAGATCCAACGGTGGGATCCACATGATGATTGGGTCCACTCCAATGAACCATAACACAGCCCTCTAACTACGAGGCCCTCCATAGATGTCGTCATCGATCCAGATCGATGGTGGGGCCTTCCTCCTCCTTGCGTACGTGCGTGGGGGGGCGTACGTGTGCGCGTGATGTCCCCATCAGAGGGAAGAAACGGGGTACTAACGATTGGCAAGTTTCGAAAGAAGCGGATGATTATGCCAAATGTATGTTTGATGTGCATGCTCGATGAAGAGTCAATGGATCATTTTTATCTCTATTGCCCTTTTGCAAGAGAAGTATGAGAAAAGTTTTTTGAAGAATTTGGTATTGCTTAGATTATGTCAAGATCGATTGGAAGTTTTTTCGGGGCTTGGCACAAGGGTGCCATTGGGAAGAGAGGGAAGTATGGAAGATTTCCTTGTTGGTTGGAATTTGGAGGGTATAGGAGGAGAGAAACAATAGGTGCTTTCGGAACAGATGGAAGTGGGTATTGGATATATTCAATAGGGCTAAAGGATATGTATCGGAATGGGCGATAGCTTTTAAAACAATCGGATAATTTTTTATTTGTTGCTTCTTTTTTCTTCTTTTTCTTCTTGTAAGTGATATTATTTTGGCCTTGGCCTTTCATTAATAAATCATCGCCTTTCAGAAAGAAAAAATAAAAAATCAAAACGGGGATGATTGGTATCCATTTGGGTATTCATTAATAGTATCTTGACAGTATTCAGCAAGTAGAAATAATGAACCTAGAGAAGAGCTAGGCTCCATGGTGCATTTGACACAATTCACTAAATTGTGGCAACTCATCCACCAGAGACCAATCCTTCATCAGCCCCATCGTGGAGAGACCATACCCTAAAAATCACACTGATTGGTTGATAAATGCAGTTGCCCCATAGCGTATGCCAAATTCTCTGTGGACGCAAACATGGTCCACAGTCACTAACAATCAGGACTGTAATCTTCTTTTAGGTAGCTTGTGTTATGCACATTGAACAAGTCAATGAATGATGAAATAAAGACTTCTTATAACCCTTATATTCGAGCAGTTGGAATCATGAGAGAGACAGAGAGAGAGACTCTCTTATCTGTACGAGACTGTTTGAAGTCACACCAACTATTCTCTTTTTGTCCTTTCACTTTTCTGCTCTGGTTGTTGCTAGCCTAGTATCCATAGTTTTCTGCAAGCGCTGGAGCTCTATTATCACAGGTTTCTAACTACAGATTGCTGGAAATTTTCTGCTGCATTTCTAGTAAGTAAAGCCCCCTTTGATCTGTTTATTCAAAGAAAGTTGCTGGAGATTCTATGATACATTCTGCTGAATCAGTCATCCATGTATAGGAAATGATCAGACATCTTCAATACTTGGCATTCACAAGATCTAACATTGCATGTGTTAAAAGGGACAGTCAGTTACAGCATGTTTGAATTCAATGAATTGGAAGTAAACTAGGGGAAGGAAAGGGAAAGCAAAATTGTGACATAAGCAGATCATAGACTGACTGACGCAGGACAGCCCTAATTATGATGCATGCTCATGAACATAATTAAACAGTGGAAATAAAAGGAATAAGTGATCTAAAATTCTAGTAGTAATCATCATAACTGAGAAAATCATAAAGGAAACATACAATGGAGTGGGCCATCACCACAACCATGGAGTAGGGAGTTCAATTACTACTTAGGTTGGATCCGGCGAGGGATGAGACCTCCCGATCTTGCATGGTCACACCCAATCGATCAATGAAGATCACTAGTCCGAAGAACCAAGAAGTTTCTCGGATTAGGGATTTGAGAATTTGGGGGTTTAGGGTTTAGATCGGTTCTCAAGATTTTGATCGAATAAGGATTAGCAAAAACTGAAAAATAGAAGGAAGAAAATTATTACCTTGAAGAAGTTGGAGGGGCACAAGAAGAAATTAGAAGAAGAAGATCAAGGGAAGAAAAGAAGCACCATTAGAGAGAAGAGAGGAAGGAAGCAACGAAAGGGTTTGCTTTTCATTAATCAATAGTTGAAATTCGGATTTAGGGCTTTAGCCCACTTAAATAAGCAAATAAAGACATAAAATTACTAAAATACCCATAGAATAAGCAAATAAAGACATAAACTTACTAAAATACCCCTAACTAAGCAAAAACGCGCAAATAACATAAGTACGGGAAAGTTCGGGCGCTCTGTCTTCTTTCTCCAATCTTCCTTCACATGTGTCTTCCCTGAGTGGGGTCTTCTATATGTCCAATCACATGTGAAAGGTCTTCAGCTCCTCAATAGTCGCCTATCCACAAGGACGGCACTTGTGTTTGGCGCTTTCTTCGTTGGTATACCTTGAATGCGCTTGTGTCCGCGTCACTGACATTAGCCCTAGGGGAAGGGAACTCTTTGCACTTATTTGTTTGGCTGCAAATTTTCTTTGATTTAAAAGTGTTTGGGTTGCAATTTGCAAAGCGAAACCACTTTTCCCTCCAATTTTGCTATTTAAAACGTTACATTAGAAGGAACCCTCCTTTCCCACCAATTGACTTTTTTTCCAACAAGGTTTTTATTCCTTTACCAAGGACAGAAAATCAATTACCTTCTCTTTTTATGTTTCTCAAACAGAGAAAATGCCACATCAAAAGAAAATTGTCTGCTTTCCTCAGTTTACCCTCAATTCAAACAGCCCAAAAGGTCGTAAAAAGCATTCTAGATACATATGGAACTATAAATAATAGTCAAACTACGAGAATTTCCTTTAAGAATTATGATGCAAAACTCCCACATATAGACCCCAACTGGTTGAAGATCATACTAGAGTTATCACAGATGGTGCACTCTTCAATGCAATCATTTGATAGAACCACAAGAAGCAGAAGATTGTAGAGACATCAAGCACCCAAGCAGAACATCATGTTGCAACGTTGAAGAGACTGAAACAAGTTCCACAAGGCTCCCGTATAGAAATCAGTACATAACTTCACACAGCTTCAAATCAACTATCATGTAAACCAACAAAAATGTATTGCATTACAACTTCACCCAAGAAAAGGTAATCATCGAAAAAATCAAGTGTGTGCATTTAGGTATTGAGAATGATGGATGCACTTTTGAAGCTTCAGAGGACAAAACCAATTTTATAATAGCCTTTTCCTTTTTCAAGATCTTCCAAACCTACTATGGCATCATATTATAACAACCAATTTCCTCAGCATAAACATGCCTTCAAAAGATAATCTTGAAACACAATTCGAAGCCAGGTCACAGAGCAACAGACTAAAAGTAACAGTTGTATATAATGGAAGCGGAAGGGAAAATAAACTATTCTCATCTTACTTCAAGAAGAGCAATTAGATACAAACACAGGTTTGACATACCCCTCCAGTTTCACCCTGAGGAGGTTCCCCGTCCTGATCATCATCTTCCCCATCACCCGGATCCAAGCCATCACTCATTAAGGCTTCAGATAACACCGGCCTAGAACGTGAACGCCTTCCGTGGAAGCCGGCAAGGCTCTCCCCATGAAGAAACAATGTTCTATCAGAAGGAAAATCTAGACTCGAATATCCTAAATGAAGAACCTTCTCAAATCTACTCTTGAAAGAATTCTGATGAACTTGCAACGAAAAATTATGGGGATGGATAGATAGAACACTCATCATATCCTGCAATCAAAGTCATCCAAAAAAGAAAAAAAAGAAATTATATGACATTGAAGATTACAAAGCTTAATTACTTTTTTTTTCCTCCAAGAATTGCAATTAGATTCAAACCCTAGTTTTCTAACTTGATATTTAAGTTGTGTTTGGATGCACTATTAAATTGAATTGCAATAATTAGTTCAATAAAATGGAAAAGACCAAATTACAATTGCTTTCCTTTCCATCCATACCAAAATGACTAGGCTCCAAACTGCAATTATAATTGCTTTCAAGTTGTACTTAAAGTAGCTTAACTACAATCAAATGCTATTTGAAAGCAATCGTAATTGCAATTTGGAGCCTAATCCCACGGCATGAATGCCAAAGAAGCTAATTGTACTTCAATCATTTCCGCTTTATTGAACTAATTATTGCAATTGAATTTAATATTACATCCAAACGCCGCCTAAGGTTTTGTGTAAAGGAAGTATAACCAAATAATAATTTACAGTCCACCCAGCAAATAACTTCCAATCTATCAAGTGTGTGCGATATCCAATGCTTCCAATAGGTTTCCCCACCATGAGGACCATGTTGCACAAAAATTAGCCCCATCCACTTATCAGGTGGACCACACCATAGAAAAAACAAAAAATTCTAGCCATTGATAAATAACTCTAGCCATCTATGAGTACATGTGGCAGATTTTTGCACAGTGATCCTCATGATGTGGACAACCAATTGGATGATGAGATGTCGTGCACACGTGAAAGCTTGGAAGTTATCTGCTAGGTGGATCGTAACTTATGGTCCAACCAGTTGGACTTGAGACCTTCTCTTAGATAACTGATCACCTACAACAGGTTATATGCTACACTCTTTTTTAATGGCTTCATATTTTCAGTTTCCAATTTTACTCTCAACAAATACCCTATTTCAAGGACAGAACACATGGAAAAATGCTCGGAGAAAAGGGATATAGGTTAACCTACAAATGGTTGTAGGCAATCAGTTCTCAATTTTAAATTAAGCAATGGACGGAAATCCCACAATACTCATATGTTTATAGTTCTACGCTTCACCGAACAACTGCACATCAATAGGAGGAATGTTCACACACTTGCTAATGTGCGACATGCATATGATATCCAAGCGGTACAAAAGGTGGGCCCACCATGAAGATACCTATCATCAGGAGGGCCCGCACGCGTACATCGAACCAGGCCGTATTCATAAGATGTCCATTGTTCTTGAACCATGTGGCTGATTCAATGAGATTGTATCATTCCATTGTTCTTGAACCATGTGGCTGATTCAATGAGATTGTATCATTCCATTGTTCTTGAACCATGTGGCTGATTCAATGAGATTGTATCATTCCATTGTTCTTGAACCATGTGGCTGATTCAATGAGATTGTATCATTCCATTGTTCTTGAACCATGTGGCTGATTCAATGAGATTGTATCATCCCAACCTTGTGCCACGAGCTTCACGGCGATGGTGGGGCCCACCTTTTGGACTGCCAGGACATCGGACACAGGCAACACGTTGACACACGTGCGCAAGGTGGACTGTTGCTTTACTATCTATTCAGCTGAATGCAAAACAATCCTCGGTAAATGAATATAGTTTAGGAAGACAGTGCCACCACTTACAATCACTCTTTGTACTTTTGGTAATAAAGAATAGCAAGAGTGGTGATATTCTATTATCGTGAATTCGAAAGAAAGGGTGCATCAATAATCAAGATGGGTGTAGATATCAATTCCTTAAATCTAAGTAGATCTTCAGAAGGAAATGCAAAACTGATGACGAGAATCGTACCGTTTCGTAAGCATAAAAATCGAGAGCGAGACGAATACTATTTTGGCAGCCAAACGGTAGCTGCAATCGAGTTTTGAATGAAACTGAGAGGAGAAAATTCGAAGGCAGAAAAAATTAAATAAAAGGACTTGTACCATTCAGAATGCTGGAAAGGAGGAAGGTGCTTTTGGATAGAAAAAACAAGGGCCTTACTTTTCCTCGGCAATTAATCGCCGGTTCCAACGGGGGGCTTGTTTAGGGTTCAAACTCGGCAAAGGATCGGCAAAGCGAAGTGAACCTCGGGCAAAGGATGCGTGAAGGCTCCTCGGAACGAGGAGGACGCGGGAAACGGATTGGCTACTCCCCCTGCCACCACCCAATGGCTGGTGGTCGGTGCTCTGTGAGCCCCACCATGATGTATGTGTTTCATCCATGCTGTCCATCTATTTTTATAGATCATTTTACAGCATGAAACTAAAAATGAGGTATATCCGAGTGTAAAGTGGACCACATTACAGGAAACAATGTTGAATGAGTGTCGACCATTAAAAACATTTTAGGGGCCATAAAAGCTTTGGAACAAGCTGATTTTTGTTTCTTCCCTTCATCTGGGCCCGTATGACCTAATCAACAGATTGGATATCAAATAAACAGTACAGTGGACCTTAGGAGGATTTTAATGGTGGATATCCAATCACTATTGTTTTCATGTGGGGGTGTGAACCACCTGAGATTTATATGCCTCTAATTTTTGGGTTCAAGACTAAAATGATCTTTAAGAATGGATGAACGGAATGCATGAAACACATACATCATGGTAGGGCCCACAGAGCACCGACCATCAGCCACGGGCCTGGTGGCAGGGGGAGTAGCCAATCCGTTTCCGAGGACGCGAGTTTTTTTAACGCGGACGTGGTTTGGCCGGTGACCCCAACGTCAGCCACTTAGCTGAATTCAAAGCTCCGTGGGCCCCACCATTATGTATCTGTTTTATCAACTCCGTCCATCCATTTTTCATATCCTTCTAGGGAATGTGACTAAAATTGAGGCAGATCCAGATGACAGGTGGACCACACGACAGGAAAACAATATTGATTGAACGTCCACAGTTAAAAACTTCCTAGGGCCCACCGTAATGTTTATTTTCCATCCAACCTCTTAAAAAGGTCACAAAAAACAGGATGAATGAAAAATAAAAATATCAGCCTTCAATCTCACTGTTTCCTGTAGTGTGGTCCACCTGAGATTTACATCTGCCTCATTTTTTTTTTTGCCTCATTCGCTAAAATGATATGAAAAAAAGATGGACAGACCGGATAAAACACATACATCACGGGGACCACAGAGTTTTGACATCAGGTAGCTGGCTAATGTTGGCGTCACTAGCCAAACCCTGTCCGTGTAACGGACCATATTTTACAAGGAGTTACAGCAATCCAAAGCTTTATGGGCCCACAAAGATGTTTTTTTTTTTAATCCACTCTGTCCATCAGTTTATCCAGCTCTTGTTAGGATGAGATCCCAAAAAATTAAGCAGATCCAAGACTCAAGTGAGCCATGCGACAAGAAACAGTGGGGATTGAACGCCCACCATTAAAACCTTATTGGCACCCACAGAAGTTTTGATGAGGCTGATATTTGTGTTCTCCCTTCATCCTGGTGGCGGTCACCTTATGAAAGGTTTGGACGGCATACACGCATCAAGGTGAGGTTCGGGAAGGTTTCAATGGTAGTCGTTCCCATCCCCACTGATTCCTATGCCGTGTCCCAATTGATATTTTGAACTCCCTCAACTGTGGACTCTCATTCCAAAGAGAGCTAATGAAACTGATGGACGGAGTAGATCACAAAACTTCAGGTCAGGTGTCCCGTAGTGCTGATTTGATGGGATCGTTGTCTTTAACTGCTCACGTGCTATCCATGGAGTGAAACTCGGACCGGTTGGTTGTGGTTTACGTGAACGTAAGACCAACCTAAACTCGCACGCAATACAGTCTATGCCCAGCACAGCCCTATACGCAATCCAAGCTACCCTACTCAACCCAACCCAATTCAGGTTGGGATGGGATGGTTTGGATTAAGTTAAACCAGATTAACACTATAATTAATAAACAAAGGGCCTGTTTGGGAGCGTGGATTTGGAACCCCCTTGATTTGAAATCCTCCTGTTGGGCGCAAAACGGAACGACCTATAAAAAGAGCCCATTCTACAACCAGCATAGACCCAACGAGTCAAGTTGCTTGCAAGATACTTACTGACACATAAAGGCCGACTATAGAATATAGAATAGGCCGTTATAATCATAAGTCCACATGACTATTGGTTGCTCTATTGAGTAAGCCAATTCAACTATAGGCCGGCCATAGGTCAACTGTAGGTCAGCATGATCATAGGTTAGTTATAGGTCAGCCATAGCTTGGCACAGCCTCCAACAAAGTCAGCGGGCAATATCAACAGCAAGTGAATGCTAATCTTTCGAGACCTCAGGTGAATGTTGATCTGTTGGACAGCTCGGTATTACCTACCTCTAAGGTATCACTCACCTTTGCCGACCGACCATTACCCAAGCAACTGACCCGAAGATCTCTCTGACGGCCTAATGATCTCTCCCAAGATCTTCAGGGGATAAGAACGGGTCTCAAGGATCTCGGACATCCATTATCTTAAGGAAATTCCCGAAGGATCTGGATACCTGTGCGGGAAGATATCCGTAGTATCAGGAGTTCTAAATGGGGAAAGCTTCCTTCTGTGTGATCTTCCCTCTCATATAAATAGAAGAGCTTCTAGCCATCATAAGGTACGCATACTCAATCTTAGATACAACAGGTAACCCTTTTCCAAAGAGATCATCTCCTACAAAGACTCCAAATTCCTGACTTAGGCATCAGAGGGTCCCCTGTACTAGCCAGGTTCTCCTTTGTCTCCTTCTTTTCTGTGTGCAGTTCTTGAGGGTCAACTAAGGAGTGTCTACAAGAAAACTGTATCAATAATTTGACGTCGTCTATGGGAAGCGAGATCAGAGTCGTTTCCTGCTTTATCAGAGAGACTACAATGGCCAGAGGGAAGAAGAAAACCCAGATTTTTCCAGTTGCGCCTGATCTAACGCCGCCCCCCGAGCAGCTTAATAGTCATCGGGGTTCCTCTTTCCAACATCAAGCTGATTTCGACCCAAAGTGGCAAGGTCAGCAGTCTCACATCAAAGAAGGTCGAATGAACTCCCTCGAACAACAGATTGAAATGTTGAATAACAACATGAACTCCATGAGGCAGCTGTTGGAACAACTGCAGCCTCAGCACGTGCAGAAGACCAATAGGGAGAATAAACATACAGGCCACAATCCTCCTCAACCTTCGAGCGCACCTGCCGCCTCTTGAAGGAGCCAAAAGCAAGGCTCGACCAAGCTAGCCCCATTTCATGTCTCCGAGACAGTAACTTTGCCTGCTTTCAATCTACGCCATGAGTTAGACCGAAAGAAGCGCGATAAAGTCCTGGCTGAAGCTATTGCTGAAAGCGGCGAGCCCTAGGAGGTCGAGCTCAAGGACTTGCGCGGTCAAATAGGAGACATGCGAGAAGCCTACTACACAAATGCGTCGAACCCGATGGAAGTAATAATGAAGGAAACCGAGCCTCCATTTATCGCCAACATCATGAAGGCATGACTACTAGATAGGTTCCGTTTACCTCAGATCACCCCATTCTCAGGGAGTACCGATCCATTGAAATACCTGGAATCCTTTAAGGTCTATATGGAGCTCCACAACGCGTCCGACGCAGCTATGCGTCGAACCTTCTCTTTGACCTTGATTGGAGCTGCCCAATTGTGGTTCAAGCAATTGAAGCCCAACTCCATTAGTTCGTTCTCCCAGCTCGGCCAAGTCTTCGTCACAAACTTTATCGGGGGAAAGAAGAGACTCAAATTGGCCTCCCACCTCCTACATGTGGTTCAAAAGGACAGCGAACTACTAAAAGATTACATCAAATGCTTCAACTTGGAAAAGTTGTAAGTCCGAAAGCATACTAAAGAGCTCGCCCTAACTGTGATCATGGGAAGATTAAGAGACCAACAGTTCCCCTTCTCACTAGATAAAAACCCTTCAACAACAATTGAAGTCCGAAAACATACTGAATAGGTCGCAAAAATATGCTAACGTTGAAGAAGCCCATGTCTTGCGAGAGGTCGTCCAGAACAAAACTGCCCCGACCAAAGAATTGCAGATGAGGGAAGAACCAAGTTTGGCCGTTACGAACAGGAAGAGGAAGGACAACCAATCACGTAACAACCATCGACTGAATAAACGGCTCGACAGCAGGTTCAAGACGTACACTCGTTTCAATAAAACGCACAAATAGGTCTTGATGGAGATTCAGGACAAGGGCATCCTTACTTGGCCGAGCAAGTTGAAATCTGACCGAATAAAAGAAGCAAGAGCAAGTATTGTTTCTTCCATCGGGATCATGGTCATTTGACATGCAATTGCTTCGACCTCAAGTAGGAAATCTGGGCACTTATTCGTAGTGGCCACCTTGGAGAATACGTTAGTAATTGAGAAGAACAGGCCGCGACAAAAGATGCACCCCCTGTTAACAACGAACCAACGGGAGAAATCTACATTATCTTTGGGGGACCTGGGGGTGGAGGAGATTTGAATCAAGCTCGAAAAGCCCATGCACGAAGCATCGTTCATTCCGACTCAGAACGCGAGATCCTCGCAACCAGCCGACCTTCGAAAGAGCAAAAGGTGGAGATAAGCAATCTGACCTTTTCCAAAGAGGACGCCCGAGGAATCCTGTGAGACTCGACCCTAGTTCTCATGTGTTCATGTGTGTGTGTGAGTATGCATCTTGTTCATCATGGTCTCGCGGTCCTACCGGTCGAATTCCGGCGACCCGCGACCCTCGAATTGTGTTTACGGTCACCTTGAGTTCAGTCACATAGACCCAACTCAGATCGACCCAAGACCTATGCCATCTCGTTCGTATCGTCGTTGCGGTTCCAACGACGCATCTTGTGTGTCAATCCGACCTATGGATCAAAAGTTATGAGCATTTCATCATGTGGCCCACTTTTTGTACAAATGCATGTGGACCACCTCCATGACACAATTTCCCATGCACACCACACACACACACTACACTATTACATGGAATAAACACTACCCACCCTAAACACTACCCACACCTAACCTACCCTAGCAACATTGTTATTGTCACCATAGGTTATGATTACTTCCCTTAAAAAGATTTTCCCTCTCTTTCCCTCTCATTTCTCTCTCTCTTCTTCTCTTCTTCTCCAGCAACTTCTCTCCCATCTCCCTCTCTTCTCCAGCCCCATTTCCCCTTTAATCCTCCAAATCTAACCATCTAAATCCAATCTCACCCATTGATATGGATCCCTTGGTGCACTAGGAGCTAGGAGGTCCAAGTTTGGAGCAATCTAAGGTGGGTGTACTCCTAGGACTTAGGATTTCTATTTTCATGTTCTTAGATCTCCTTTTTTTTGTGTGGGAAGTGTAGGGCCTACCAATCCATGGTGGAGATCCTACATCATCCCTTAGTTGTGGCCAAATGGCCTTTTCGATGCATGCATGTCCATGCATGGGGTTTCCCCTCTACAGGCCCCCATCATGGAGGATTACATAGATTTCATAGTATGATGGGTCATGTAGACCCTAGAATTATGGTTGGGATGGCATCCCAACCATTGATCTTGAATCTAGAACATGCATGTGGTGGATCTATATTGTAACATATGAATAGAAGGAATGTATGGTATAATTGATGAAGGGGAGGGCCTCAATGTGGCGGAGCCCCTCCTCTTGTGGCCGATTCTTTATTATTATTATTTTTTTCTTTATGATAGAATTCTGATCTTGCATGTGTGGCCCACCTTGTAGGCCAACAAAAATCCAGACCAACCATGGAGCTTGGACGCTCATAGCGGTCCATCCTTAGACATGTGGCCCCAAAATCCACCTAAATGGGACACATGCAAGGGGTATTTGATGATGGGGAAGGTCTGGGCATTTGTGGGGCCCACTGGGGTGGTCCACCATACAAATTCCTGGGGTTAAATCCCATGGAAAACCATGTTTATATTTTAATCATTTCTATTACATGTTGCTGTCCAAATCTGCCTGGACAGATTTTTGGGCCACTTTGGGGTCTGATTTATGGGTCTTTGGTGGGAATAATGAAACAAAACAATATGTGATTCTTGTAACCTTATGACCCATCTACAACCATACCAAATTTCAGCCCCATCCGACCTTCATTGGGGTCCCAAAGGTATGGTCCAAGTGAGGTGGACAGTCTGGATTTTCTGCACTGTTCCAGCAACATTCTACCCTAGACAGGTTAGAATTCTGAAATTTATTAAAATACTTTTGGGTGTCTAAAAATTATAAAAATTTACAGAGAGGTGGTACACTCATGTTAGGACCAACCTACAAAATGTTGGGGCTAATGGACACCTGTACACACCATGGTGGTGGCTGGACCGGCCCATTATAATATGGTGTCCAGATCAGTCCGATTTTCAGGATAGATTGATTTATTTAAATAAATTAAAATATTTTTAAATGTCCAAAAATTCTAAAAATTTGTGAAGTTATTTTCCACCCATGGTGGGACCTACCTACCACGTTCAGAGCCAATAGACCCCTGTGTACACCGTGACGAGGGCCAGACTGGCCCACCACATTGGGACGTCTAGGTCTGTTCGATTTTCTGGACAGACTGTTTTGTTCAAATTAATTAAAATACTTAGAAATATCCAAAAATTCTGAAATTCTGTGGGAGTATGGCCCACCTATGGAAGTATCACTCTGAAAAATTTCAGCCCCAACTGACTCCATTTGGGCATCTAAAAGAATGGGCTAAGATGGTTGGCTTGCTAGAATTTCCTGCTGTGCAGTCTAGCAATATGCCTTGATAAAAATTATAATTCAAAAATGTTTCCTCTGATGGTGTGCCACCTTTTTGGGTTTTATCTTATTGTATACATGATGAGGGACCTTGGCCCTCAATTCCTAGAGTTTTAGAGGCCCTAGGCCCACTCCAATGGAGTGCCCAAATTTAGGACAACAACATGTTATAATTATGTTTGGCCTTTGGGCTAAAATTTTGAGGAGTGGGGCCCAACACATTGTGAAGAATCTTAGAGGTAATAATTTATACCTTTAGTTCCTTAAATATTGGGCTTAATAAATGCACTTTTGAGGCCCACCACAGTTGAATTTAATTGGGTCCATGAATGTAGCTAGTTGTTGAACTCTTTAGGCCCAATTGGGCTAGAACTTTCCAGATAGGCCCATTGAACTCTTAGGCCATTTTTACCATACTATTTTATTGGATTAGTAGGCCGGATTACACAAGTATATGGGCCCTTGATTGCCCACCAAATCAACTTTATAATTGGGCCAGGTTGTAGGCCCAACTTACTTGACTAAGAGCATGACAATTGCCCATGTGATTTGAGCAATGGACTGCCCACTAAGCCACCACAATATATGGGATTAGTGGCCTTTATGTTGGGCCCTAACCTTTCCCCTATAGGCCCATAGTGGTATATATGGGTTGGGCTATGTGTGTTCCCCTTGGACCCATGTTTTGGTTAGGCCTTGGGCCGCCTTTCTGAAGCCCAACATGAATGTATGTGGTATGTAATGGCTGCCCATTTCTTATTTCTAATGTTGTGTGGGCCTTGGGCCTCGATCCGTAATCAATTAGAGATGGGCTACCTCTTGGCGACCAATTGTGGTTGGATGTCCACATTGGTGGCCCTAAGGTAGGTCCACGGGCTTCTATGGATGGTTAAAAGCCCACCATAGACCCTTGCTAGGCTCGTTTAATTTATTTAGGCCCATATCATTGTTTTCCTTAATCTCATGGGCTACCCCAGGTATGTGGGCCCCCACTAGAGGTTGTATTCCTTATGAGGAATTGGTTAAGTACCTAGACCTTTCATGGTTAGGTAGAGAGTTCATCTTCACCTCATTGGCACCCCTATTCATCTTTATGGCCCACTCCCATACGCATCATATGCATGCTTGGTTGAGGTATGATTGGCCATGGTTGTTTCATTATGTAGGACATGTTGGTATCTCCCCGAGATATGGATGCTCGGGATTGATGCATGGGTGATTGTGTGATTCATGCTTCTGGCATTGCATAGCTTATAGATATCCGCCCTTACTTCATCAGGGCCTTGCCTCCACAGGGGTATTCGTGGATGGCAGTATGTGTGGATACTGAAAATATTAGTTGAGCATACCGGGTGCATAGGATGCCCATGGGTGAAATTCTCAAAACTTTCATGGTACCAAGGATTTGCTCCAACGCCATGACCGGGTGGAATATATGAGCGCACGAGAGCCTTATACCATTAGGCTGCGACTCCCACTGTCGTGTAGTCGGTTGGATAGGGGTGTGGACTTACCTGCCTGATGTGAGGAGGCATTGCTAGGCTGAGTCTGACCAGCTCGTAAATGGGTCCGCTACCTTCAGGCCTTGTTGGTGATTGGCTGTCCGTAGGCGGGTAGTGAGGTCTCTTACACTCGTTTGACTGTGCGGGGTCTGTAGAGCGGCAGTCATTCAACAGTGTAATGGACCTCGGTGATTTCCTTATGATCGAAAATGTACATGACTTGTGGTTTGGATATGAGCACTGACATTACTTGCATTGCATTAGCATTGGTTGTACAAGCCCCTTCATGCATTGTCTTGGCATGGCACCCAGTACTCATTGCATCTTATTCATGATAAGCCTGGGTAAGGCTAGTGATATCCTCATTGACCATGCTTCTCTCCTTGTATCTCCTACTACTCTTCTGTGCACCATTATCACACACCTACACCACCCTCTAAGCTTTTATAAGCTTATGCACGATTGATGCGTGCAAGATACTCTAGGCATGCGACATAGCAGTAGAGCATGGAGTAGAGCTGAGCATTTGAGGACTCCAGTGTTGCTGACCTTTCTCTCTTTTCCTTTTATCTCATGTATGTCCTTTTGGACCTTATGGATGATTGTAAAAGTTCAAATTTATAGTGGATTTTGTGATGTGTGCCTTTGTTATTCTCAGATGTTCTTGCTGTGATCTTGGGTATGCTCGTATTGGAATGATTATACTGTTATGAAAATCCTCCTTGTAGGATCCAAGGATCGGAACCTGCCTCAGGAGCCGAGAATGGGGTACTATGGAGGCTGTTGCGTTCAGAACCGGTCATCGGAATCCTTGTGAGTCCGGTTACTGAGTCTGGGGCGTGACAGGAGTTGGTATCAGAGCATAGTAAGTAATTCTGGAATAACTCAGGATAACATCACATGTTTGTCAAGAACATAGGACAAGTAGTGTCCCGAGATTCTTCTCTTCGCTCCGTATTGAGCCTATAATTGTCTTGATTCCTTGCGACGTCATTATTTTGTAGACGATGACGCGTGGACGTGGCGCCCGTGGTCGTGGTGCCCGTGGTCGAGGCGCCTGAGGTACCCATCCTACTTGAGCACATCCTGCTCCCGTTGTTGAGGATCCGATTCCTGAGGTCCCTATCCGGCCTACTCCCCCAGTTGAGCCTGTAGCGCCCGTACCTCCAGTTGCTCCAGTTCCCCCACCTATCCCCTCTCCTCAGCCTGCTGTTCCGGTTACAGAGGCTCCAGTTGCTCCGGTTCCCCCACCTATTCCCCCTCCTCAGTCTGCTGTTCCGGTTTCAGAGGCTCCTACTCCGATGGCTGTACCCGTGCCTCCGCCTGAGGCGAGTGCCGCCCCTGCTTTTCCGACAGTACCTATAGGAGCTGAGCATTTCCAGCAACTGATGCAGCTGGTTGCCACCGCATTGCAGACCCGTCAGCCAGCTACCACTGAGATTTCCGGGCAGTCTGACTTACCGCGTGCTAGTGCAATAGCCTGAGAGTTCCGGCAGCATGATCCCCCGAGGTTTAGTGGTGATCCTGACCCTTCTGCAGCTGAGGCTTGTCGCACTGAGGTTGCGAGGATTTTTGACACTATTCAGTGTCCTGCAGGCCAGAGAGTATCCCTTGCCACCTACCTTCTTCAGGGTGAGGCCCGACACTGGTGGTCATCCGTGTCCAGGATGGTCGGGGCTCAGTTAGTTTGGACATGGGAGGAGTTTGTGACCCGCTTCGACCAGAAGTTCTTCCATGAGCATGTTCAGATTCAGCGGGCGATCGAGTTTGAGACCCTAGTGCAGGGTGATATGACTGTATCTCAGTATGATGCCCGTTTCTTGGCCTTGTCTAGATTTGCTCCTCATCTCACCAGCGATGAGAAGATGAGGGCCCGTCGTTTTGTGACCGGTTTGCGTCCTGCCCTTCGCAGTCGTGTGGTGGGGTATTGCTTGGAGACGTTTGACCAGGTTGTGCATCGGGCACTAGTTTATGAGGAGGACTGGGCTATGACCCAGAGATCGAGAGAGCAGAGTTCCGGTGGAGACCGGAAGAGGAGTGCACCAGCCAGCAGTTCTAGGCAGCATCGTCAGCAGAGGCGGAGGGGCAGATCAGGGTATCGGCAACCTGCGGCTCAGTCAGTAGCCTCTTCATCGTCATCAGCACCGCTAGCTGCTTCATCTTCCGACCCCTTTTCCGGCGTATGCTTCGGTTGTGGACAAGCCGGGCATCGGAGGCGTGAGTGCCCTCTCCCCATTCAGCAGCAACGGCCACCGCAGTTGCCCCCCTCCTCGTCCTCCTCAGCAGCATCAGAGAGCATAGCTTCCACCCGCCGCCCCTAGGGCTCCTCCTCAGCAGCAGCAGAGAGCACAGCTTCCACCCGCCGCCCCTAGGGCTCCTCCTCAGCAGCAGAGGCAGCCAGGTAGACCACCTCAGCAGAGACAGCAGCAGCAACCGCAGCACCAGTAGAGAGGATATCCGTATGTTGTTTGATCCCTGGGTCCAGTGTGTATAGCAGCCCAGCAGGCTCAGATTCAGGACCCTCAGTCTTCCGGTTTGTTTCCCCTACCAGCTCAGGGCCGTTTTTATTCTGCGCAGCAGGCGCCAGGCCAGGACCCGCAGTCATCGACCGGTGGAGTCGTTGAGGGTATTCTTCTTGTTTCTGCTTGTGTTGCTCATGTTTTGTTTGATTCTGGTGTTTCCCATTCTTTTGTGGCCGAGCAGTTTTGCCGATCGACCGGTATTCCGACGGAGACTGTGTCTGAGGCCTTGACCGTTTCGACTCCCATGGAGAAGTCTATTGTGCTAACCCGTCGCTGTCCTTCTTGTCCGGTGTTAGTGGGTGAGATGTTCCTCCCTGCCGATCTATTCATAATGCCGATGGCAGGATTTAATGTGATTCTGGGTATGGACTGGCTTGCGGAGTATTGTGCCATCTTGGACTGTGCCGCAAGGACAGTCACGTTTCATATCCCAGGCTTGCCAGCGTTCCAGTTCGTCGCCGAGCCCAGAGGAGAGCTGCTATCTAGTTTATTGGCTTCGGTCGTTGAGGATTCTATCGCAGAGAGTATTGAGCAGTTGCCAGTTGTTTGTGAGTACCCGGATGTGTTTCAGGAGATACCGTGTTTGTCGCCTCGTCGGCAGGTGGAGTTTCAGATTGATTTGGTGCCCGGTGCTGCGCCTATCTCAAAGGCCTCCTACCGGATGGCACCGTTAGAGTTGAGGGAACTGCAGGAGCAGTTAGATGAACTCCCGGAGTTAGGTTTTATTCGTCCCAGCAGTTCGCCTTGGGGAGCCCCGGTATTGTTTGTGAAGAAGAAGGATGGTTCATTGCGACTCTGTGTAGATTATCGTGAGCTCAACAGAGTCACCATCAAGAATCGATACCCGCTCCCCCGTATTGATGATCTGTTCGATCAGTTGCAGGGTGCGCAGTATTTTTCCAAGATAGACTTGCGTTCCGGTTACCATCAGATTCGAGTCCGAGAGGAGGACATTCCGAAGACGGCTTTTCGAACACGCTATGGTCACTTTGAGTTTCTGGTCATGTCATTCGGACTAACCAACGCACCCGCCGTATTCATGTATCTAATGAACGAGGTTTTTCGGCCGTTCCTCGATCAGTTCGTGGTGGTATTCATTGATGATATTCTTGTATATTCGAGAACCCGAGAGGACCATGCTGAGCACCTGCGGATTGTGCTTGAGACCCTCCGTCCCCACCAGCTGTATGCGAAGCTGGAGAAGTGCGAGTTTTGACAGGAGGAGATGAAGTTCCTTGGTCACGTTGTGACGAGGGAGGGTGTCGTTGTGGACCCCTCGAAGGTTGATGCAGTGCGTCAGTGGGGCCAGCCCATGAATGCGTCCGAGATTCGCAACTTCCTTAGTCTAGCGGGATATTATCGATGATTTATCGAGGGTTTCTCCCGTATTGCAGCACCACTGACCCGGTTGACGCGGAAGGGCGTCGAGTTCGTCTGGAGTGACGCTTGTGAGAAGGCATTTACGGAGTTGAAGGACCGCCTCACGTCCGCTCCTGTTCTCACTCTTCCTGATGGGAGTGAGGGTTTTGTTGTTTTCACCGATGCCTCTAGAGTTGGCTTGGGTGCTGTACTGATGCAGCACGGGAAGCCAGTGGCGTATGCCTCGCGCCAACTTAAGGTCCATGAGCTGAACTACCTCACTCATGATTTGGAGCTTGCAGCAATTGTCTTCGCACTAAAGGTGTGGAGGCATTATCTATATGGGGTCAGGTTCGAGCTCTTCTCGGATCATAAGAGCTTGAAGTATCTATTTTCACAGTCCGAGTTGAACTTGCGACAGAGGCAATGAATGGAGTTGCTAAAAGATTATGATTTTGACCTTCAGTACCACCCGGGTAAGGCAAACGTGGTGGCGGATGCGCTCAGCCATCAGCCACGAGGCCTGGTGGCACATATGATGGTTCGACAGTGGCAGATGCTCGAGGATGTTTCAGAGTTTGACTTTGAGTTCGGTCTGCAGTCTTCCATTGTTCAGCTTTCGAGCTTATCGATTCAACCCTCTTTGGTGGCTAGGGTGAGCGAAGCTCAGCAGACGGACGAGTCACTTCAGGAGTACCGAGCAGAGGCCGCATCCGTGGAGCAGTCAGACCGGCAGATTGGTTCCGATGGTGGATTACGCTTCAGAGGCAGATTGTGTGTCCCGAATGTGCCAGAGTTGCATCGTGATTTGATGACCGAGGCACACCGATCGAGACTTACTATCCACCCAGGCTCCACGAAGATGTATCGTGATATGAGGAGGCAATACTTCTGGCAGGGGATGAAGCGTCAGATTGTAAGTTTTGTGGCCGAGTGTGACACATGCCAGCGTGTCAAGGCCGATCATCAGAGACCCCCTGGTCCCCTTGCAGCCGTTGAGCATTCCAGAGTGGAAGTGGGAGCATGTAACGATGGACTTCATTGCAGGGTTGCCGAGGACTCAGCGCGGTCACGATACCATCTGGGTTATCGTCGATCGTTTAACAAAGTCGGCTCATTTCATTCCAGTGCGTGCTTCCTGGTCTATGGACCGGTTGGCAAGGATATTCATTGAGGAGATAGTGAGACTGCACGGCGTCCCAGTTTCGATCGTTTCAGACCGAGACTCCAGATTTACGTCTCAGTTTTGGAGGAGTTTCCAGCAGGCGTTGGGGGTCACTTTGCGCCTCAGCACCGCTTATCATCCGCAGACGGATGGGCAGACCGAAAGGGTCAACCAGATCCTTGAGGATATGCTTAGAGCTTGTGTGATCGACTTTGCGGGTAGTTGGGATGAGCATATGCGCCTCGCAGAGTTCGCGTACAACAATAGTTATCAGGCGACTATCGGCATGGCTCCTTTTGAGGCACTTTATGGTAGACCGTGTAGATCTCCTAGTTGTTGGACCAAGGTTGGAGAGCGTCGTCTCTTAGGTCCCGAGCTTGTGCTGCAGACGTCAGAGGCTATTGATGTTATCAGGCAAAGGATGCGCACAACTCAGAGCCGACAGAAGAGTTTTGCTGATCGTCGGCGTCGACCCCTCGAGTTCGCAGTCGGGGACATGGTATATCTCAAGGTCTCGCCTATGAAGGGTGTGGTACGCTTTGGTGTGAAGGGCAAGCTCGCCCCAAGATTTATTGGACCTTTTGAGATTACCGAGCGCATAGGCGTTGTGGCCTATAGGCTTGCCTTACCTCCTGAGTTGTCCGCGATCCATGATGTATTCCATATTTCTATGTTGCGGAAATGTGGGTTGGACACTATTCCCGTGATTGATTGACAACCACTTGAGGTCCATGAGGATGCTTCCTACATTGAGCAGCCTATTCGTATTCTCGATCGGAAAGAGCAAGTCCTCAGGACCAAGGTCATTCCCTTGGTGAAGGTGCAATGGGGTCATCATTCGGAGACCGAGGCGTCTTGGGAATGCGAGGCCGAGATTAGAGAGCATTTTCCCCATTTGTTTGATGATTGATAGATATATGATTGTTTGTATTGTCTTCCTTGTATGATGATTGTTATATGATGGTGGTGTTTTATTTTTTTTTTTTACTTTTGTCTTGGATTGGTAAATTTCGAGGATGAAATTTCTTTATTGGTGAGGAGGATTGTGAGACTCGACCCTAATTCCCATGTGTGCATGTGTGTGTGTGAGTATGCATCTTGTTCATCATGGTCTCGCGGTCCTACCGGTCGAATTTCGGCGACCCGCGACCCTCGGATTGTGTTTACGGTCACCTTGAGTTCAGTCACGTAGACCCGACTCGGATCGACCCAAGACCTATGCCATCTCGTTCGTATCGTCGTTGCGGTTCTAACGACGCGTCTAGTGTGTCAATCCGACCTATGGATCAAAAGTTATGAGCATTTCATCATGTGGCCCACTTTTTGTACGAATGCATGTAGACCACCTCCATGGCACAATTTTTCATGCACAACACACACACACATTACACTATTACATGGAATAAACACTACCCACCCTAAACACTACCCACACCTAACCTACCCTAGCAACATTGTTATTGTCACCATAGGTTATGATTACTTCCCTTAAAAAGATTTTCCTCTCTTTCCCTCTCATTTCTCTCTCTCTTCTTTTCTTCTTCTCCAGCAACTTCTCTCCCATCTCCCTCTCTTCTCCAGCCCCATTTCCCCTTTAATCCTCCAAATCCAACCATCTAAATCCAATCTCACCCATTGATATGGATCCCTTGGTGCACTAGGAGCTAGGAGGTCCAAAATTGGAGCAATCTAAGGTGGGTGTACTCCTAGGACTTATGATTTCTATTTTCATGTTCTTATATCTCTTTTTTTTTATGGAAAGTGTAGGGCCCACCAATCCATGGTGAAGATCCTACATCATCCCTTAGTTATGGCCAAATGGCCTTTTTGATGCATGCATGTCCATGCATGGGGTTTCCCCTCTATAGGCCCCCATCATGGAGGATTACTTGGATTTCATAGTATGATGGGTCATCTAGACCCTAGAATCATGGTTGGGATGGCATCCCAACCATTGATCTTGAATCTAGAACATGCATGTGGTGGATCTATGTTGTAACATAGGAATAGAAGAAATGTATGGTGTGATTGATGAAGGGGAGGGCCTCAATGTGGCGGAGCCCCTCCTCTTGTGGCCGATTCTTTATTATTATTATTATTTTTTTTATGATAGAATTCTGATCTTGCATGTGTGGCCCACCTTGTAGGCCAACAAAAATCCAGACCAACCATGGAGCTTGGATGCCCATAGCGGTCCATCCTTAGACATGTGGCCCCAAAATCCACCTAAATGGGACACATGCAAGGGGTATTTGATGATGGGGAAGGTCTGGGCATTTGTGGGGCCCACTGGGGTGGTCCACCATACAAATTCCTGGGGTTAAATCCCATGGAAAACCATGTTTACATTTTAATCATTTCTATTACATGTTGCTGTCCAAATCTGCCTAGACAGATTTTTGGGCCACTTTGGAGCCTGATTTATGGGTCTTTGGTAGGAATAATGAAACAAAATAATATGTGATTCTTGTTACCTTATGACCCATCTACAACTATACCAAATTTCAGCCCCATCTGACCTTCATTGGGGTCCCAAAGGTGTGGTCCAAGTGAGGTGGACAGTCTGGATTTTCTGCACTATTCCAGCAACATTCCACCCTGGATAGGTTGAAATTCTGAAATTTATTAAAATACTTTCGGGTGTCTAAAAATTATGAAAATTTACAAGGAAGTGCTCCACTCATGTTAGGACCAACCTACAAAATTTTGGGGCTAATGGACACCTGTACACACCATGGTGGTGGCTGGACCGGCCCATTACAATATGGTGTCCAGATCAGTCCGTTTTCAGGATAGATTGATTTCTTTAAATAAATTAAAATATTTTTAAATGTCCAAAAATTATTAAAATTTGTAAAGTTGTTTTCAACCCATGGTGGGACCTACCTACCAAGTTTCAGAGCCAATGGACCCCTGTGCACACCGTGGCGAGAGCCGGACTGGCCCACCACATTGGGACGTCCAGGTCTGTCCGATTTTCTGAACAGACTGTCTTGTTCAAATTAATTAAAATACTTAAGAATATCCAAAAATTCTGAAAGTTTGTGAGGGTGTGGCCCACCTATGGAAGTATCACTCTAAAAACTTTCAGCCCCAACTGACTCCATTTTGGCATCCAAAAGAATGGGCCAAGATGGTTGGCTTGCTAAAATTTCCTGCTGTGCAGTCCAGCAATATGCCTTGATAAAAATTATAATTCAAAAATGTTTCCTCTGATGGTGGGCCACCTTTTTGGGTTTCCTCTTATTGTATGCATGATGAGGGACCTTGGCCCTCAATTCCTAGAGTTTTAGAGGCCCTGGGCCCACTCCAATGGAGTGCCCAAATTTAGGACAGCAACATGTTATAATTATGTTTGGCCTTTGGGCTGAAATTTTGAGGAGTGGGGCCCAACACATTGTGAAGAATCTTAGAGGTAATAATTTATACCTTTAGTTCCTTAAATATTGGGCTTAATAAATGCACTTTTGAGGCCCACCACAGTTGAATTTAATTGGGTCCATGAATGTGGCTAGTTGTTGAACTCTTTGGCCCAATTGGGCTAGAACTTTCCAGATAGGCCCATTGAACTCTTGGGCCATTTTTACCATACTATTGTGTTGGATTAGTGGGCGGATTACACAAGTATATGGGCCCTTGATTGCCCACCAAATCAACTTTATAATTGGGCCGGGTTGTAGGCCCAACTTACTTGACTAAGAACATGACATTTGCCCATGTGATTTGAGCAATGGGCTGCCCACTAGGCCACCACAATATATGGGATTAGTGGCCTTTATGTTGGGCCCTAACCTTTCCCCTATGGGCCCATAGTGGTATATATGGGTTGGGCTATGTGTGTTCCCCTTGGACCCATGTTTTGGTTAGGCCTTGGGCCGCCTTTCTGAAGCCCAACATGAATGTATGTGGTATGTAATGGCTGCCCATTTCTTATTTCTAATGTTGTGTGGGCCTTGGGCCTTGATCCGTAATCAATTAGAGATGGGCTACCTCTTGGCGACCAATTGTGGTTGGATGTCCACATTGGTGGCCTTAAGGTAGGTTCACGGGCTTCTATGGGTGGTTAAAGGCCCACCATAGACCCTTGCTAGGCTCGTTTCATCTATTTAGGCCCATATCATTGTTTTCCTTAGTCTCATGGGCTACCCCAGGTATGTGGGCCCCTACTAGAGGTTGTATTCCTTATGAGGAATTGGTTAAGTACCTAGACCCTTCATGGTTAGGTAGAGAGTTCATCTTCACCTCATTGGCACCCCTATTCATCTTCATGGCTCACACCCATATGCATCATATGCATGCTTGGTTGAGGTATGATTGGCCATGGTTGTGTCATTGTGTAGGACATATTGGTCTCTCCCCAAGAGATGGATGCTCCGGATTGATGCATGGGTGATTGTGTGATTCATGCATCTGGCATTGCATAGCTTATGGATATCCGCCCTTACTTCATCAGGGCCTTACCTCCACAGGGGTATTCGTGGATGGCCGTATGTGTGGACACCGGAAATATTAGTTGAGCATACCGGGTGCATAGGATGCCCATGGGTGAAATTCTCAAAACTTCCATGGTACCAAGGATCTGCTCCAACGCCGTGACCGGGTGGAATATATGAGCGCACGAGGGCCTTATACCATTAGGCCGCGACTCCCACTGTCGTGTAGTCGGTTGGATAGGGGTGTGGCCTTACCTGCCTGATGTGAGGAGGCATTGCTAGGCTGAGTCTGACCAGCTCGTAAATGGGTCTGCTACCTTCAGGCCTTGTTGGTGATTGGCTGTCCGCAGGTGGGTAGTGAGGTCTCTTACGCTCGTTTGACTGTGCGGGGTCTGTAGAGCGGCAGTCATTCAGCAGTGTAATGGACCCCGGTGATTTCCTTATGATCGAAAATGTACATGACTTGTGGTTTGGATATGAGCACTGACATTACTTGCATTGCATTAGCATTGGTTATACAAGCCCCTTCATGCATTGTCTTGGCATGGCACCCAGTACTCATTGCATCTTATTCATGATAAGCCTCGGTAAGGCTATTGGTATCCTCATTGACCATGCTTCTCTCCTTGTATCTCCTACTACTCTTCTGTGCACCATTATCACACACCTACACCACCCTCTAAGCTTCTATAAGCTTATGCACGATTGATGCGTGCAGGATACTCTAGGCAGGCGACATAGCAGTAGAGCATGGAGTAGAGCTAAGCATTTGAGGACTCCAGTGTTGCTGACCTTTCTCTCTTTTCCTTTTATCTCATGTATGTCCTTTTGGACCTTATGGATGATTGTAAAAGTTCAAATTTATAGTGGATTTTGTGATGTGTGCCTTTGTTATTCTCAGATGTTCTTGCTGTGATCTTGGGTATGCTCGTATTGGAATGATTATACTGTTATGAAAATCCTCCTTGTAGGATCCAAGGATCGGAACCTGCCTCAGGAGCCGAGAATGGGGTACTATGGAGGCTGTTGCGTTCAGAACCGGTCATCGGAATCCTTGTGAGTCCGGTTACTGAGTCTGGGGCGTGACAAATCCACCATCCACATGATGATGCGCCCCTGGTCACCTTGACCATAGCCAATCGTAAAGTGTTCCGAATCCTTGTGGACACTGGATCGTCGACAGACATCCTCTTCGCACGGGCATTTGATAAATGGGAGTTGGTCAGTCTAGACTTCAACCTGTCAAGACTCCACTACTTGGTTTCTCTGGTGGTAAGGTTGTACCGAAGAGATCAATACAGCTTCCACTAACGACCGGAGACGGGCAGAACTAGGTAACTACATTGATCAATTTCCTAGTAGTGGACTACCCGTCCGTCTACAATGCGATCCTTGGTCGACCATCTCTTAACACCCTGCAAGTTGTAGTCTCAACCTACCACCTGGCCATGAAATTTTCGACTGAACAAGGCATCGGATCAGTTACAGGAGACCAACATGAAGCTCGGCAATGCTACACGATGGCGCTAAGGATTTCACGTCAAGCGATAACCGTCGCCTCTATAGACCCTCGTGAGGATTCTGAAGAAAGAGGGTCTCCCATGGAGGATCTTGCTCTCGTTCCGATCGATGATTCCAACCCGTCTAGAATGGTCCAGATTGGCTCATCCCTGACACCTCCACTACGAGATAAGATGATAGCCCTCCTTCGACATTATGCAGACGTCTTCGCATGGTCGCATGAGGACATGCCCGATATCGACCCAAAGATCATCACGCATCGCCCAAATGTCGACCCTGACCACTGACCAATTCGATAGAAGTGGCACGCGCTCGGTCTCGAAATATACGCAGTGATCGGAGAACAAGTTGACAAATTTCTTAAAGCCGGATTCATCGAAGAGGTTTACTATCCAGATTAGATAACCAACATAGTTTTGGTTAAAAAATCCAATGGGAAGTTAAACCTGAGCAAATGCGCCTTCGGGGTTAGCTCGGGAAAATTTTTCTGTTTCTTGGTCAGCCAATGAGGAATCGAAGCAAACCCTGAAAAGATCAAAGCTCTGCTTGACATGGATTCACCAAAGACAACCAAAGACATCCAACGACTTACAGGAAGAATCACTGCACTCAATTACTTCGTGTCCCGAGCTACAGACAAATGTCTCCCCTTCTTCAAACAGCTAAAGGGGAAACAGGTTATAGTTTAGAAAAAAGAATGTGAGACAGCCTTACAAAAGCTCAAGCAATATCTAAGATCGCCACCATTACTCTCCAAACCTGAGCAAGGAGAATCTCTACTATTATATTTGGCTGTTTCCGATGCAGCAGTTAGCTCGGCCTTAATTCGGGAACAAGTAGGAAAGCAATTTCCGGTGTACTACGTCAACAAAGCCCTAGTTTCAAACGAAACCAGATACCCAAGCCTAGAGAAATTAGCATTGCCATTGGTCATCTCTTCTCGAAGATTGTGGCCATACTTCCAAGCTCACATCATCATCGTCTTGACCGACCAACCACTCCGTCAAGTACTCTAAAAGCCATAAGCTTGGGGAAGACTAACTAAATGGGCGATCGAGTTAAGCGAGTTCAATATCAAATATCGACCTCGAACAACTATTAAAGGTTAGGCAGTTGTTGACTTCATTATTGAACTAACTCGTTCATCCGGACAAGAAACCAACCTACCCATATTAGAACCCGTTCCAGACGTTCTACCCGATCAAACACATGACTCCCAGGTTGGTCTCGTCCTACCCAAGTGGACGTTATACGTTGACGGCTCATCCAACTTTAAGGCAATTAGGGTCGGGATAGTCCTGGAGACCCCAGATCATATATGCATGCGATATGCCTTAAGATTCAGATTTTAAGCCTCCAACAATACAACAGAATACGAAGCTTTGCTGGTCAGACTAAGGCTAGCAGCCAATATGGGAGCTCAGCACCTCGAAGTCTTCAGTGACTCCCAGTTGGTTGTCAATCAAATAACATAAGCATTCCAAGCCAAGAAGGAACATATGAAAGCTTATCTACGGAAAGCCAGAGAAATGATCAGAAGATTCTAAAAATTCAACGTAGCTCTAATTCCTCAAGTGAAAAATTCCAAAGCTGACATGTTAGCAAGGTTAGTGACTGCGGATAAAGATGATATTCCAAGGTCCATTCCAATTGAATTCCTTACTAAACCAAGCATTAATGAGGACAACCTCACCTTAGCCCTTCTAGTAAGCTCAGAACCTCACCTTACTTGGATGGACCTTGGCCCTTCTAGTAAGCCCTTCTAGTAAGCCCTTCTAGTAAGCTCATTCGACATCCTTACTTGGATGGACCTTAGCCCTTCTAGTAAGCCCTTCTAGTAAGCTCAGAACCTCACCTTACTTGGATGGACCTTAGCCCTTCTAGTAAGCCCTTCTAGACCAAGCATTAATGATATTCCAAGGTCCATTCCAATTGAATTCCAAGGTCTTCATGTAGTTTACCTTCCCTTAGAAGGGCTTACTTGGATGGACCTCGCCTTAGCCCTTCTAGTAAGCTCACAACCTTAGCCCTTCTAGTAAGCCCTTCTAAGGGAAGGTAAACTACATGAAGACCGAACGGAAGCACGCAAAATACGGACCAAAGCAGCTCGCTAAACCATGGTCAACGACATCCTCTACAAGAAAGGGTTTAACTCCCTTATCTCAAATGTCTTTGACTAGATGAAGCAGAGTACGTCCTAAGGGAAACCCACGAGGGCATCTATGGAAACTACTAAGGAGGACGAGCCTTGACCCATAAGGTCATTCGACAAGGATACTACTGGCCGACCATCTAGACCGATGCTCAGTAGTTCACTCGAAAATGTGATAAATGCCAGCATTTTGCGAATGTACCTCAGCAGCCTCCTGAAGAACTCACTCCTATGACCTGGCCATGACCATTTGCCCAGTGAGGAATCGACATCATATGTTCACTCCCAATCGGCAAAGGTCAGACCAAGTTCGTCATGATCGCGGTCAACTACTTCATGAAATAGGTTGAAGCCAAACCTCTGGCGAAGATAACTGAGTAAAAGATTGCAGACTTTGTTTGGAAGAATATCATCTGCAGGTTCGGGATTCTTTGCACGATCATCTCCGATAACGGAAAGTAGTTCGATAACAAGCAGTTCCAAGGAATGTGCGAAAACCTTGGAATCCGTAATGTTTACACCTCACTACGACACCCGCAGGCTAATGGAAAAGTCAAAGCGGTCAACAAGATCATCAAGCATCACCTCCGAAACCAAGCTTGAAAAAGCCAAAGGAGCATGGGCCAAGGAACTTCCTAATGTCCTTTGGGCATACTGAACTACCGCTTGAACGGCCACTGCAGAAACTCCCTTTTCTTTAGCTTATGGAGCAGAGGCAGTCACTCCAGTGGAAATCAGGTTACTAATGGCTAGGACAGAAGCATTCGACGAACAACTAAACTCCAAGCTAATGGCATTAAGTCTCGACCTTCTCGATGAAAGGAGAGAAATAGCTCAGATCCGAACTGCTGTTCGCCAACAGCAAGTGGCGCACTTCTACAATGTCAGGGTGAACGTTAGGAGGCTTCGAGCTGGTGACTTAGTCCTTCGAAGAACCTTCCAAAACATTAAGGAGATAGGGTCAGGAACTTTGGGCCCGAATTGGGAAGGGCGCTACGTAGTAACAAGTACAAGCCGACCTGGATCATACAGCCTAAAAGATCTGGACGGTCAGCTCCTACCTCATCCCTGGAACGTCGAACATCTCAAGATCTATCGTCCTTAGCAAACTGATTTGAAGTTTACTATACACTGATCATATTTAAGATAGTGCAAATAAAAATTTTCCAGTATGATTTTTGTTGAGGTCGACCCATCTACAAGATCCGACCTATGGCCGATTTATCTACAAGATCCGACCTATGACCGATCTATCTATAAGACCCGACCTACGGCCGATCTATCTACCAAGTCCGACTTGTTTATCGAATTCAACCCTGGTCCGATCTACTTAACTTAGAAAAATCTATGAATGAACACTATTTCAAAAAAGGTGATTTCTATTGATAAGCTCCCAAGAGTGCAATTACATCAGGCTACATAAAAAAAAAAGTTATAAGAAGGGAGTCAATCGTCAAGCCTCGAGGGGCTGTTCGGGAGGTGCCTCATCACCAGATGTGTCGGAGCCCGAATCAGCATCTTCATAACCAGAGAGGTCTAGCTCTGGAAAGGCCTCCTTGATCTCCTTAACGCATTTCGAGAAGCACAACTGTTATAAAGAATTTCTGTTTTCCGCATACGCCTGGGAAGACTTATACTCCTCGACAATATCCTCCCGAGCTAGGGCGATAGTTGCTCGGGTTTCTGCCTTAATCTTCTAGAGTTTCACCTCAGTCTCCTCATGCTTTGCCCCAACATCCTCAAGTTTTGCCTTTGGCTCAGCCTCCCGCCAAGCCAACTTGTCAGAAGCCTCCGCAAGAAACTTCTTCGTAGCATCTAGCTCAGCCTCTAAAGAAGAAGCGCAAGCCTCTGTAATAATAGTCGCAGCTTAGGACTGTTCAGCTTCAGATTCCTTATGCACAAGCTTCTGATCTGTCTAGTACATTTGCCTTTGCAGCTGAGTGATGTCGCGATACACCTTCAACATGTAAGGGGCAAGCTACTGAGGAAAAAAATGAAAGAACGAACAAAGTCGAATAAACAAGGAGAAAAATGAACTACTTATCGAAATGCACTTACCCCAAGAAGGCTCTTCGTCGCAGATGCAAGGATCGCACTTGCGGGAGAGTCCAATGTGTTGAGGAATTCCTTCTTAGGCACGTTCCGATCGGCCTAGGGAAGGAGCTCCTTTATGGCTCCGCGGACGCTCTAATGCTCCTCCTCCTCCCAAACCCCTGAGGGCGTGTTTGGACAGTCAATAGGGATGGGATTAGATGGGATTAGGAGAGTTATTGCGCCCCATCCCATCCCCTTTTCTGTTTGGGTTGGCGGGATGTATTTCATCCACCGCGCCCTTGTAAACACCGCCCGAATTCTGCCAATCCCGAGATACAAGTTTTTACTGCTATGTAGGGCCCACCAAGATATCAATGAGATATCCACTCCTTCCATCATTTTCACCAACCTACATTCAGCCATGAACTTGTTTGGAGGCAGATATAAAACAGTGACTGGGGCGCACCACGAGAAGCAGTGGAGATGCAAACCCATCCATTTGTGATAGTCCAAACACCCTGTTGTATATCTCATGGGCTATTACAAACCCATGAGATCAACGGACAAACATTGACACCACCATCATTATCTTAAAAACCATTCCATCCCACCTAATCCCATGGGATCGGTCCGGCCAAACACACCTTGAAGGACCAGCCGAAGGTCGGCCAGTCTCTTCAGTCTCCACAGGCCGAGCCTCCACAGAAGGCTCGACAGCTCCCTGAACCTCGGCAGGAGGGGCCACTTCACGAATGGTAGTCTCAACCATCACCATAGCAGTAACAGGGACAGGCTCCGTTGCCGCTTCCTCGTCTCTAACATCTACAATAATAGTAGGAGACGAAGGGCCGACCCTCCACTGACTCTTAGAGGTTGTCTTCTTCTTCTTCTTCTTTGGCGCCGCAACTTCATCAAGAGGCAGCGCCTGACGCTTGGAAATGGGCCTCAATAGGGGCAAGCTTCAAGCATTTCTGCATCACAATAGGAGAACTTAATTATGAAATGCCATAAAGTTTTTGTAAGTCTTATAAGTGGCTAAAGTCCTTATCGGCGCTCTTACCAGTGAGGACGGTGTCCAGACTCGACTTAAGTAAAAGTTTGGGCTGTACGAGTAATCACCAAGATCTCTCCTCCTTTCCTAGTGACCTTTCTCCCCTGATCCGAGCAAGGGATCCAGCATCCAATAGAGGGGGATACTTAGGAACAACTGCAATAGGAAGGAAGACATGCAAACAAGTCAAGAACACTTAAAGTTCGACCAATCAAGGAAGAGCTAAGGTCGAGGAATGCCAACCTGGTCTGGTGAACGCTGAAGGGACTAAGTGACAATGAAAGGTCAGGTCAGCCACTTGCCAACAACCAAAGGCTCAAAACCATTTGTCCCTCCAGTTCTTATTAGATGATGGGGGGTCTGTGATGATGCTTCCTCCTGTCCCCTGCCAAGCAGAAAGATAATAATAGCCTGGATGGACTTTGTTCAGCTTCAACTGGTATAAGTGAAGGAACTCGACGGTAACTTCGGGCTGCTCTAGCTCAGACCATAGGACAACACATCCGATCAATGCCCTCCGTCCATTGGGAATCATATGTCTCGAGGCCAAGTCTAGATGAGCGAGCACCCGCCATACTATACCTTGCAAGGGAGCATAAGGCCGCATTGAAGAGCGATGTGGAAGATCGCGACAGCTCCCTCTGAAGGACGGTCAAGAACTTCGTCCAACAAAGGAACCCAGATAATCACTGACTCGGGGATATGGTATCCTAGCCTAATCTAAGCAAAGTTGGACTCAATAAGGGTCGAGGCTACAGGACTCTTTGTCTCCTCGTTGTCAAAGGACCTCTCTACATCCTCTTTGTCGAAGAGGTTATGCTCCACAGGTCTCTCTGTCGGGGACCTCTCCACTGCCTGCGACGACTGCGATGCCCGAAAATTAGCGTCATGCATCATCATCAACGGCGATGGTGGGTTCGACATTGTGCGAAGGCTACTCCCCCCACCGTCGCCGCCGGAGACCCCCTCCCATGAACTTAGGGCCTGTTTGTTTTCATAGTGTTGGGTGAAACGCCTGCGAAATTAGTCATAATGACCCTTTCCCCTATTTGACTGATGGAAAGGCGGCGTGCATTGGGCAGATGGGAAATCCCATTTTGATGTGTGGGGATTCGCTGGGAAATCTTGGCGATCCAGGCGAGATTTGACGCACGTCTCGGAGACAAGACGCACCATCTTTGTGGTCCGCGAGAGCATCGAAATCCCACGCCACCTCGTCTATATAACGGTGGGAAATCTTAAATGGAAAAAGTCTCTCACCAACCTCCCTTACAGGTACGTATTCTAGCGAATCTTCTTCCTTCAACTTATCTTCTTCCTCATATCTTCTCCCTCACAGACCTCGCATTTGCAACCCCGCCCGACTTATCTTCTTCCTCTTGATAGGTTCAGTTCTGAACATTTCGCCTACCGTGCTTCCTCGGGAACCCGGCCGGTCGCAATACAGAGGCGTCTGACACCAACCATTGCAGTCTGAACCTCTCCACCGTAGACTCAGGTACCTCGTGTGAGAAGCTATCGCCTGCTATCCACCCGTCTCTAGCCACGACGGTCAGTTCTCTGGTCGAGCCCATTGTGATGTATCTGTTTACCATTATCGCACGCTTTGAACGAATTTCATTGTCTCAAGTGGACCAACCGTATTGAAAAACTCATTTTAGCCAAAAAATGAGGCAGATCTAAGTCTCAAGTGGACCACACCGCATGAAGCAGCGGTGATAATGATCCTCACCGTTGAAACCTTTTTAGGTCCCATAATGATGTTTATTTTCCATCCAACCTATTAATAAAGTTACATATACCTGAATGAAGAGAAAACAAAAATATCAGGTCCATTCAAAACTTCTGTGGCCCACAAGAGGTTTTCAACGGTAAGAGTTTAATCCCCATTGTGTAGTACACCTGAGCTCTGGATCTGCATTTTTTTAGCTTAATATCATAAAATGATATGAAAAAATGGATGGACGGTGTGGATGAGACCCATGCATCACGGTTGCCACTCAAAGCTTCTACCTGTTCCCAGCTAGAGACGGGCTGTAATAGCCCATCCATTCCGTACTATTTTCTATGCTTATGTACATGATGATCGACGCCCTTAGCTAGACATGGATTGGCCGTTCATAGTACACACCCAACTAACCGGAACCCCAAGACCTCGAAACCTATTTCATATCGACCGCCCCGTTGCCGCGATCGTGGAGGTACAACCCTTGCGTCTGTACGATACTCCATTTGTGAGATACGCCATGAAGAATAATTAGTGTATCATGTGCGCATGGTGCCATGTACTCCACTCCACACATGTGCACAACACATGTCATACACACATGCACATGCCACACATGGGTGAGAGAATCTCTACCCATGTGTGTGATGTCACACACCCATACCTCTCATCTCTCATGTGCATGAAAAGTCAACTCTCCTCCATGCCACACCTCATGCATGACATCATCACACCATGCCATCCCATACTCCTTTAATCCACCATTAATTACAAAGCATGAATTAATTACCATAATCCTAGCCTAAGCTAATATTAATCACATTAACCTAACTTAACCAAAAATTTATCCATTTCTTTATAAATACCGCTCCATCCCTTAGCATTTCACCATTTTCCATAGAGAGAGAGAGGGGAGTGATCTTAGTGGGCCATCAACTCCATCAATCCCATCCCTTCCATCCATCTCAACCTTCCATTTAATTCATCAAGGTGAGTACATTCACTCCACTCTTGGTTTGTTTTCTTTTTGATTAATTGTATGATTATTAGTGGTGACGATTCGATGATAATGATGTGAGCAATGGTGTGGATACATAGAAGAGTACATATAAAAAGATGATCAAAATGGTGATGATACGATGATAATGATATGTTTAATGGTGTGGATTCATGGGAAAATACATATAAAAATATTAATAAAAATAATAATTTATTATAGACTTTATGTGGAACCCATTGATAGTGGGCCCCACCAGAATTTTGCAGGCCATCCAAACTGTCCAAAGTGTGGCCCATTGGGCTGACCACACACTCACACATGTACACACATGCACAACACACAACATTAAAAATAAAATAAATAAATAAAGGGGAGTGGACGTTGATTGTTGCCACGCTGCAGCAAGCAGCGTCCAGCTGCTTGTTTAAAGGGGTAAGGGTGTGGGTCAACAATGGGCCCCACCCATGATGTATATACTTAATCCATGCCGTTCATCCGATTCCCCAGCTCATTTTAGGCGTTGAGCCGAAAAATGAAGCTAATCCAAATCTCTAGTAGGCCACACCATCAAAAATTTTTTTAATAGTGATGAACTTTTAGGGATTGCCGTGATGTTTCCATAGGCTAAAATATACTGAATAATAGATTCGTTTGATCTGTCACGAGTCAGGGAATGCAACAGACGGGTTGGATTGTCTTTATGTGGGCCCTACCTATGAAAAAACACGACAAAACAAAAAAATATTAAAAAAAAAAACATATATGTAAGGGGCGTCAGCCCCTTGCTGCTGACGTACGAGCGTCCAGAGACGCTACAGCGACTGCTGCTTGTTGGAACGGGCAGGGACAGTGGGTCCCACCACAGGTCCCACCATGATGCATGTCGAGCATCTACACCGTGCATTTGATGGGTCCCCCTTAAAAATGGGTCACCCTCAAAATTCAGCCGTACACGGAACTCAGGTGGCCCACACCATCAATAAATAAAAATAAAAATAAATTTATGAAGCCGAATAAATCAGCAATTTTATGGGTCTGATCATGTGGTATATGTTATATCTAAACCATCCATCCATTTGGTGAGCTTATCCTAAGGCTTGAGAAGAAAAATAAGATAGATCTAACTATCAAGTGGGCCACACTACAAAGGAGCAAGGATTGAACATCTACCATTGGAACCCTTTTTGGGTAAGAAGTTTTGGACCAATATGAAATTTGTTTTGTTCCCTTAATTCAGGTCTTTGTGACCTTCTCAACGGATTGGGTGGAAAATAAACGTTATGGTGGGCCCGATGAATGGTTTAACGGTGAAATCATTATCCTAACTGCTAATTGAGATGAGATCCAAATAATCTTTGGTTATGATTCATTTTTGGATCATTTTCTAAAATGATCTCTAAAAAAAAAAAAAAAAAAAAGATGAACGGTATAGGTATAATAAATACATCACTTTAGGACCCATGTAACTTTGATCTTCTTGAACCGTTCATACAACTCGAAGCTCGAGCATATAAAATCACTTGTTAGGTCCACCTGAAATTTGGTTGTATCTGAAACTTGGTTTGACCCCTCAACCAAGTGGGATACACATAATGGATGGGCTAGATTTATGAACCACATCTTTGTGGGCCCAACAAATGATTATGAATATTTAATGGAGGGTAAACCTCTCAACTTGTGTATGGTATGACCCACTTTGATGTAGGTGTTAAGCCACTTAATCCACCATGGTTATGACATGATATATATTTAAGATCCTCGTCATTCATCTATTTTATCAACCCCTTTGACGGTATGTTACCAAGACTTAGGCCCATCCAACGATTAGATAGCCCTACATTATGAAATAATGTAAATTGAACTCTCATCACTAAAAATTTATTATGGGCCATCCTGATGATGTATTAGATATTCAACCCATCTAGCCCATGTACCGGGTCCCCTTTAGGGCATTATCCCAAAGATCAGTCAATCCAACCTGAATTGGACCATATAATACATGGCTGTGAGAATAAGTACCTAACTATTGAATCCAACCTAAGACCACCATGATTTATCTATTTAATCCATGCGGACCATCCACTTCCTCATATCATTTTAGGATTTGGACTAAAATCAAAGCAGACCTAAGTCTTAACTGGGTCACACACAACTCAACCTCATGGGAAATCCCCATGGACTCCATTGCATATGACCCATTGTAAATTCCATTGGCGTGTGGGTCCAAAAATGTTAAGGTCCATTTTAAGTGAATGCCATGTCGGCCCATCAGTGGTAGCCTTGCTTGGGCCAACCATTGGGCCTCTTCGACAAGAGTTTGAAATCACCATGTGTTGAATGTATGACGAACTGGTATTGTAATTTTTGAAGTAATGATGATTAATCCCTTAAATGGGTTGATTTTGGACAGCCCTTGATCACTTGTCACTTTGGTTAGAGTACGGCCTCAAGAAATAGAATCATGTGACTTGTGTTTAAACCCTTAAACATGTTTAATTATAACAAATATGTAGACTCTAGTGGTGTGAGGGTGTGATAAACCAGTTTGGTCCATTAATCATGTAGGTATTTAATGTATATATAACCACCTAATCATAGGTAATGGTGGAGTATATGTAGTATATGTAGTAATCTAATTGTATGAATGTGAAATACGTACAAGGCTACCTAACCGTATGAAATCAAGTGACATTGATGGTCATTCAACAACGTAGGTTTGTGCTTATCGATATAGATACCGCCACTTGAATCACATATAACTAAGTTGTACACTAAACTGAATGTGATGTAGGGTTATGTTACCCAAGCTAATGCTATCAAGGTCCTGGATTCTATACGTTGTGATCTCTAAACCGTAAATGGTACGATGAAATGTGGCTCTTGGCCCTTAACCATGCGACACCAAATATGAGCCATTAACTATGTGACGTGTGAAGTGGTTGTAGTATAAGACTTATTATAATTGGTGTAGCCATGTATTTGTGGCCTATGGGCAAGGCCCATTGAGATATATTTTCGGCCCATATAATGAGGCTCATTGTGATGTATTTTCGGCCCATGTGATGTGGCCCTTAGTGATGCGTATTAGGCCCAGGTATGTGGCCTACCTGTGAAATAGATTTGAGGCCACTTGTAATGTATTCGAGGCCCATGGATGAGGCCCAATGTGATATATTTGAGACCCATAGGTGTGGCTCATTGAGATGTATTTTAGGCCCATGGGTTGTGGCTCATTGTGATGTATTTGAGGCCCATGTGTAGGGCTCACCTATTGTATATTTGAAACCCATGGGTTGTGAAGCCTGATGTGGTGTATTCATGGCCCATGTGTCGAGGCCCATTGTGATGTGTAAGGCCATATGATACGGCCCAATGTGATATATATGCGGCCCATGAGTGAGGCCCAATGCGATGAATGTGTGGCCCTTGTGTGAGACCCAAAGTGATGTATATGAGGACCGATGTGATGTGTGATTTCACCATGATGTATGTATTGATGTTTATGTGGGTCACTCCTTGGGAGCAATGTTGGTTAAATGTCCACATTGACGAGCAATGATGGTTGAATGTCCACATTGTGACCTTCCCTTAGGCCTTGTTAGGCCCATTCTCACCGATTCCGATTGTCGATGCCAATTATGAGTATGTGACAGCATAACATCATGATACATGCACATACGCATCATCTGCATGTTTGTTATGAGAGGTGGTTGACCATTGCATATGTCATTGGGCATGACGATTATGAGACTCCCTGATAGGTGGAGATTGTCTCACATGAGTACACGGTATGCACCGGACTGCTGCATGACTAGATTGTATGACTCATGCATCTTGCATTATGATTACTGTATGCCCTAGCGACATCAGGGCCGTAGCCTTCACAGACATATCGTAGATGGCTAAAAGGGACACCGAAAATTTATTCTAGCATCAGGCTGCCATAAATGGCCCTGGGTGAAAATCTCTAAACCCTCTTGGTACCAGAGGATGACTCCTATGTCGAGACCGAGTGGATATATGAGCGCACGAGGGCCGAATACCAGTAGGCCACGTCTCCCACTATGTCGTGGTCGGTTGGAAAGGGGTGTGGCCTTACTCGCCCGAGGGCAGGGGCATTACTAGGCTGAGTTTGACCAGCTCGTAAATGGGTCCGCTATCGACGTGCCGACTAGGTTTTGACAGACTAGTAGCTAGGCGGATAGTGAGGTTTCTTATGCTCACTTGGACTGTGCTGCTGGGAGAGGGGCAGTGCCATTTGGAGTGTACTAAACCCCGGTGATGATCTCAGAGAGGAACTGTACTGATATGTGGACTTATTGAGCAGGAGTTACATACTCATTCATTCACTATCCAATTGGGCTGGTGGTGCGTAACTATTTATACTTGTACCTTCGCAATGGTCAGGATTTCGGTTGGGGCGTGCGACTAACCTGAGATCAGGAGTTTACCACATTAAGTCTGACTATCTAAATTTAGGTATGGGACTTGTTTGGATAGAAGTCCCTTGTGATGGACCCCATAGCTTGCGATACTATGTACTATCATCTCGACTTCACACTCCAGCATGGTCATTCCATTCGCACAACATATTGCATTACATCCGCGGCATATGGCATTTTGGGTTACCTGTGTTTCTGCATTTATATGGTTTAGATATGGCATCTTATATTTGACTCTTTATGACTCCTCATTTGTATAGTTGATTTGTATCGCGTATTATGATATTGTTCCTCATTTGTATAGTTAATATGTATCGCATATTCTGATATTGTTCCTCATTTGTATAGTTGATCTGTATCGCGTATTCTGATATTGTTCCTCATTTGTATAGTTGATCTGTATTGCGTATTCTGATATTGTTTGACTCATGGACTTGTCAGTATTTCTAATATTGTATAATTATGGCATGACAATATGATGATGATGATGTGATTACGGATGTGTGTAATACGGTTATGGCTGTGGTATAGGAGAAATGAAAATATGACTTGGTGATGCTGGTAGCATTGACTTGGAGTATTACTATGATGCATATGCATTGTATTGGAATTGACATCATACTTTACATGCTACACGCCTTTAAATATATGATCTCCTTGTAACATATTTATCTTGCTTGCATGTAGGACACACTGCACACACTTGTGTACTCACTAGGCTTTTTGTCTAAGCTTCCTATTTTCCATTTTTTTCTGGGCTGGAGTAGCTTGGAAGACTTTGTTTTCTCGATGCATTGCATCTATTTTTCAATTTGGTAATGTTGACGTTGTGTACTTTTTGGAAAGCATTGTACTTGTAACAATCAGGATTTCTATTGGAGAGTGTCGCTTGGTAATTTGATCATGCATCTTTATGCTCAGGTATTATTATATATGTATAATTTTAAAAAAATCAATCAAAAATTTTCCTTGTGGTGCGCCGAACTCGGGACTTGGTGTATGGAAGTCAAGTGCCGGATTCGGGGCATCACGGAAGCTGTCCGTCCTCGGGTTTGGGGCGTGACACGGGTCATTGCAGGACGCAATCCGCGTCCATATGACTGGCGTGCGGATGCTGTCCATCGCTGCCATGCAACAACTCATCCATCGTACATAGACAATATGTCGCATATTTGGCCATCCAAGTTGTGGGTCCTACCGTAGATGGAGCATTGCTTGAAAAGCACACGATAGGAAAAAATCGTAACCAATTGATTTCACCCATTTGATCTGGATAGCTGATCATATGATTGCCTTAACTCTCTAGTTGATGGTCAGCAATTGGAGGGCTAAGATCATCCGATCTGCCCGATTGACAACGGATGATCTAGCTTCATTTGGCGCATGCCACATGGACGGTGGATGAATAGCAGAACTCTAGAGAGGTCCGTACTTCAACTATCACTTTTTAGTGGGTCATTCATCCAGAACGATCATGTGAAATGGAAACACCTACACATGCTGCCACTATAGTGACGAGTCCAGACGGTCCTAAGGTCCACGTGGCAGGTTCTCGTATCTTCTGTCTTTTGATTGCCACATGGCGCATATAATGGATCATCTTCAAGAATAAGCGTGTGGATGGGCCCATGCATCTAGGCGTTGAGATCCGCCATGCAAGATCCTAGTCATGCAATCCAATGAACTTCCACTAGGTGTTGGATGGGCCCCACTATCTTCTTGTGACTATGGTTACCATTGTTGTACTCTTTGAACGGATTTCATTGTTGGCAAGAAATGATCATGGTAGATCTGCCAATATCTGGTGGGGATCATGTCTATGAATTCATGCTGACCGTTCATCACATCTAGACGTTTAATCGTTAGAGCTTTGCTAAGCCCACATCTACTAGCGTCGCTGAAAGATTCAGTATCCAAACCATCCATAATGCTGTTCTGACCATTTAAATGTTCTCTACCAAAAATTACTTTGGTCCGTTCAGCAAACGGGCAACATTGTCAGGAGTAATTTCACGGTTAAGAAAGCTTCTGTAGAGTATTTTCAGCAATAAAATTGTTTTATAGATTGTCATACCTGACGACTGGAACGATCCGATTCTTGGGTATGACCATAGATTTTCTAAACTGTGGTATGCCTTTATAAATGGATTAGATCCAATGCCAACGTGCCCATCCAATGAACGACTCTGATCCTGTACCTATGCTACATTGGCACGTGTGGGAAAATGGACCAAGACTGAACTGCATGAGTCAAATACTCAGACCACATATGACAGCTTGATGCACAGGCACTCAAAAATGGTACACGTGGCATGAAATAACTCAAATTAAACCGACTAAATTGTAAAAATCATTGTTTCCATCGCTCCAAAATCAGAATAGGTGGACAATCATAACTTTCTAACAATATCAGTGTCATATCATTATAACCTACTTTTTTGGGTGGGTATGCATCCAAAAGTGATTCAAAAAGTCTATTGATCAGATGGAGTAGATTATATCCAATCAGTGTAAATTTTTGAAACATCCACAAAAATTGTCATGTCATCGTCCTAATCAACCGTCACATGCATCCTATATATAGAGGGGTGAATCACTATGGCTGGGAGCGACTAGACGGACGAAGAGTAGGAATTCTTTGCAGTTATATTGGCTGCGGGATCTGCTGCTGGGGAGTATTGTCGCATGTACCTCTTTCAAAACCCTCCTAGTCTGCTGATTATGACCGTGCCCATATTATCAATGGGATTATTAGGGCAAGGGAGAGTGATTGTATTTCACAACTACAGATGAACAAAACCACGTTCTTTAATCTTTGCTCAATCTTACAAGATAAGGGACTGTTGGCGGATGCGAGGCACGTAAGTATAGAAGAACAACTTGTCATGTTTCTCCATACATTAAGCCACAATGTCCGGAACCGAGTGATTGGACATCATTTTATAAGGTCAGGCGAAACCGTAAGTCGATACTTTAATCGAGTCTTGGATGCAGTCGTTTCTTTATATGCAGACTTTGTTACACTACCTACACTGGAGACCACATCTGAGATTTCATCGAACCCACATTGGGCGGAATACGTTCAGGTATGATAATACATATATTCATCACAATTGATTATGATTTGTGGGGATCAAAATACATATGCCAATATCATCCTAACGATTGACAAGTTTAACTTAGGATTGTATCGGTGCAATTGATGGGACACACATCCCTGCTTTCGTAGCATCTGCGGATAGTGATGTCTATCGAAACAGGAAAGCATACATATCACAAAATGTCCTGGCTGCTTGCAAGTTCGACATGAAGTTTGTGTACGTGTTAGATGGGTGGGAAGGTTCCGCATTGGATGCACGTGTTTTGCAAAGTGCATTGACTCACTCAAGCGATCCTTTCGTAATACCTTGTGGTAAACCCATAGACATCAACCACGTTGATTGCTTTATAAACTGGGCGATTAAGGATTGCTATTAATCGGAAATTATTTTCAATATGTAGGTAAATACTACGTAGTAGATGCAGGATACGCGCACTCGCCTGGTTTCATGGCCCCGTATCGCGATGTACGCTACCATCTTAATGAGTATCGTACGGGTCGAAAACCATCCAATGCTCGAGAGTTGTTTAATTATCGACATGCATAATTGCGCAATGTAATAGAAAGATGTTTTGGAGTTTTGAAAGCCAGGTTCCCAATTCTGGAGACTGCTCCACAATATCTCGTACAAACTCAAGTGAAGATAATACTAGCTTGTCGTGTGTTACACAACTTCATAAGGATGTCAGGTGACAATGACATACATGAGTTTGAGGGGTTGTCCAGTTGTGCGCGCCGAAGGTGTGACCCTATTACCTACGGAAGTATCCGTCATTGATGAAGGTCATGTTCTTTTGAATGTCACCCCACACAAAGAGATGAGTGGGTAAGAAAACGCGATGAAATCGCATCCAAAATGTGGAACCAAGCTCATCCAGTGAGTCAAGTACTTTAGAAACCTTGTA
>JAJHSJ010000006.1:29017409-29219626 GCA_021015155.1 Magnolia officinalis
TCCAACCTATTGATAAGGTCGCACGGACCTGGCTGAATAGGAAAACAAAATTCACGTTGATTCAAAACTTCTATGACACCAAAAAGGGTTCCAACAGTGGACGCTCAATCAACACTGATTCCTATGATGTGGGCCGCCTGAGCCGTGTACATGGCTGATTTTTGGAGGGGCTCTACTTCAGGAAGGGACCCACCGAATGCATGGAGTGGATGTTTGGCACACATCACGGTGGGGCCCACAGCTGGAACCGTGGTCCCTGCCTCCAGCGTCCACAACAGCAGGACGTTGCCTCTGTCAGCAGCAGCAGCAGACGCTGCTGCTGTTATATGATATATTTATTTATTTGAAAAAAATAAAATTTTGGGGATTTTCACACATGGGGCCCGCATCAGAAAAATCCACCCCAGTCATTGGTCTCTACAGACCATAACAAATCCATCAAGCCCAATATTGGGCATATTTCGGTGTACAGAAACAGCAGGGTGTATTTTAATAGTGAACACAACTGTTTCCTATGCTATGGCCCGCCAAATACTCGGATCAGTTTCATTTTTCAGCTCAACGCCTAAAATGACCAGGAGAATGGAATGGACGGCGTGGATTAAACCCATACGTCAAGGTGGGGCCTACATGACCAGTCATTCCCAAAAGCTTTTAACAAAAGCTACTATTTGTATTTCCAAGTTCACTTCCAAGTTCACGTCTAGACGCACGCTGGACTGTTTTTGGGTATAGGAATATATTTAAGGTGGGCCCTACTTAGGTGGGCCACCACATGGCTAGGTGGTGTAGAACATACACATATATAAAGTGGGCCTCACCTACAAGTGGCTTAGATCAAATACATGCTTCATGGTGGGGTCCATCCAAGTGGGCCACACGGCCACGTCTACACATAAAGAAAATAAATGAAAAAGAGAGGGAGAGAGAGAGAGAAAGAGAGAGATCGAGGGACACGCGTGATGGAGGGCTCCGCCACTATGAGCCTTCCCTTGCATTCAATCATACATCAAGTGTGTCCCATTTCATATGGGCCCACCGATCAAAATCAACGGTAGAGACCTTTCTCCACCGAAATAGAAGGTCTAGATGACCTCTTTTCAACTAGAAAGTAAACATCATGATGGGGTCCATGGAGAATGGCCCCATCATGGAATGATATTGAGAATCAAGGTGGGCCATCGGTCACATCTTAGGGTCCAAAGTGAGATCCATACCATCAATCAGTAGGCCTCACTTGGCCCATCATAAAAATAAGAAATCTAGGCCTATAGAAGCACCCACCGTTCGCTCTTCTTGGTCCGTTGGAAAGTCAATCTCCTTGTGCTTCACTTTGATGGAGGGTGATGAGGTTTGAATGGCTAGGATAGTAGATCTTGTGATGGGAATGGGCCACTCTCAACACACTTTTTTCTTTCACTTAAGAATGCATGGACGTCCACATTTTTTGCTTGGAAAGTGTGAAGAGAATGAGAGAGAGAGAGAGAGAGAGAGAGAGAGGATTGAAAGGAGAGAGAGTGATGGGTGAGGTGATGGTGTACTTGACATGTATGGGTGTGTAAGAGAGAGGGTGAGAAAGAGTTGACTTGGTGGTTGCTTGACTTGGGGAGAAAGAAAGCATTGATTGATTGATTGATTTTGAATGATTGATTGATGTGACATGTTGTAGAGATTCTCTTAAGATTGCAAATGCAAGGCATTTTCTTCGAAATAAACGTCGGCCCACAGCTCTCGGCCAAGGTATCGGATCAGTGCGCAAGACGCGGCATCGAAACCGTGGCGACGGTGCAGTCGCAATGGTACAAGTCTTGGATTAAGCCGAATCGATTCTACAGGATACGACTTAGGGTCGTGCGCAAACGTTAATTATCGGTCGTAGGTTACCGGAATTCACCGGGAAGGATCACGGGAGTCAACGGAATAGTAAGGACTAGGATACGGGTCTTACAACTCTCCCCACCTAATAAAAATTTCATCCTTGAAATTTAAAACACGACACAACCAATACAGAGTTCACAAGGGAGGGAAGTCCTATCGCTATAAATATAATCATCAAACACCTGAGAGATGGGGACAACGCCCACAAATATCAACCTCTTACTCCCAAGATGCCTCGTCAGCACTATGATAATTCCACTGAACCTCGGATCTTGGATCAGAAACGATCGAAACTGGAACGCTAAGCAGCCCCACAATCTCAACATGCTTGTTTTTTCAAATTTCAACTTTTTCAAAAGTTTAAAAAGAGATTGAAGAAGGAAAAAAACAAATATCACCTTGATCGAAAACCTTTTTGGCCTTCAAATAATTTTAACGGTGGTGTCACTCATCCCACTGTTATCTGTGGTGGGGTCCACTGGAGCTTTGGATGTGATTCATTGTTTGGATATTACCCTAAAATGATCTGTCCAGATGGATGGACGGCATGGATACAAACCATACATCATAGTGGGCCCACATATAATGCCTGTGACATCACTTCAATAATTGGTGGAGCCAACCCAATCTGTTACACATCCGCAGACGGTATCCCCATACCGTGGTGATCGCAAAAGACAAACGCTTGTTTCGCGGCATTTGCAATCCCGCCAGTTTTTTTCAAATAAGGGATTTTGTGATGATGGTCAGTTACAAACCCCATGCATTTCCCTGAGCATGTAATAAATGCTCAGGGAAACTGCAAATGCCCGTGAAATAGAAAAACAAATAGGCCCTTAAAGAGTCAGACATGGTGTTTGTCTTTACAGATGTTGAGAGTCACTATAAAGGAAAAAACAAAGGCAGGGGACGAGTGAGGAAATGGAGCTCAACGGGGAGAAGATGTCGCCCGGCCGCCGGTGAGTACAATCGCCGAAAATCGCTGCTGTTAAGCTAAGGAAGACAATTGGAAGGGGAAAAATGCAAACGGACCATTTGAAACACATCGAGGCTTTCCCTATATAGGAAAGCCACATGGCAGAGCTTGAGTGCGCCCATCAATGCAGGTTCTATATGACATCCCCTCGACTATACCGTTTCGACACGTGGCGCGACCCTACGCATCAGACAGCCGCTATATCGAGAATTGGCCACATGTTAATTTCTAGTTGGTTTGACATCGAAATGGCGGCCTGGCAGACCATATGACCTCGAGCCATGGAACACCACCTCGACTACACCGTACATGATTATCGACATGCCTCGACTTCTGCGCTCGTCACCACACCCAACATTTATAACAGTATAGCCCGACCTAAGCTACATCTAATTTACTTTCCAAGCCTTTGAGATCGACTCGAAAGAGTCGATTTTACAACCGGCATAGACCCAATGGGTCAAGCTGCTCGCAAGATACCTACTGGCAAAGAAAGGTCGACCATGGAGTAGGTCGGTATAGTCATAGGTCCACATGACTACTGACTGATCTATTGAGTAGGTCGGTTCAACTATAGGTCGGCTATAGGTTGGCCCTAGGTCAACTGTAGGTCAGCATGATCATAGGTTAGCTATGGTCGGCCATATCTCGGGACAACCTCTGACAAAGTCAGCGGGCAATATCAACAACGAATGAATGCTGATCTTTCGATACCTCAGGTGAATGTTGATATGTTGAATAGCTCGGTATTACCTACCTCTAAGGTATCACTCGCCTTTGCCGACCAATCATTACCCGAGCAACTGACCCAAAGATCTCTTAACAGCCAAAGGATCTCTCCTAAGATCTTCGGTGGATAAGAACAGGTCCCGATGATCTCGGACATCCGTTATCTTGATGAAATTCCCGGAGGATCTGGATACCCGTGCGGGAAGATCTCCGGAGTATCAGGAGTCCTAAATGGGGAAAAGTTCCTTCTGTGTGATCTTACCTCTCATATAAATAAAAGAGCTTCTAGCCATCATAAGGTACGCATACTCAATCTCAGATACGACTGGTGACCCTTTTCCAAAGAGATCATCTCCTACGAAGACCTCAAATTCCTGACTTAGGCATCGGAGGGTCCCCTACTAGCGAAGGTCTCCTTTGTCTCCTTCTTTTCTGTGTGCAGGTTCTTGAGGGTCAATTAAGGAAGGTCTACAAGAAAATTGCATCAACATCTCCTATTATGTTTGGCACCTTGGATTGGCAATCAACTTTAATCCAAAAGTGGTATATTTACAAGGGTTTAAATTTAATTATTAAATCTACTTTAATGTCTCTAATTAGTGAATGCATGCAATATTTGACACAATGGTTATAATAAGCTCGTTGAAATATATACTTTGCCAAAAAATGATGAAATTCCAAGTCTCGGTTGGGCCACAAGCACAAGATCACATCCTAGTGACTAACCAACAATTTTTAATAGTTGATTTACATGGACAATCTTTGGACGACATTGATAATCGTATTAAAGTAATTATAGTATTGCAATTGATAATCTAATTGTCTTGGGATATCATTAGTGGGCCATGCACCCAATAGAGTAATAGACTAGTGACACACATGTTATACATGCAACTCTTGGAAGGATTTTAGATGTAATCTAAGCTTTCAGGTAGATTTGAAATCCTTTGAGGGATTTGAAACCTCTGGACTTGAAACCTACTTTGAATTGATTTGAAACCCTATGATACTTTATGGTGCCAAACAATTAGGGAATTTGAAATCTCCTCAAATCCCGCCCCCCCCCCCCCCCAAAAAAAAAAAAAAATCTATAGTTCCAAATGACCCTTAACTCATAAAGTGAAATATGTAACTATTAAAGTAATACACCACAAGAAATTGGTTAGATAATGACGTCCAACGTCCAACGTGGAAACTGAACCTTACTAAGGCCTACAATGACATGTATTGGACATCCAACTTGTTTATAAGGTCAGCCGGATACGGATGAAGTGAAATACAAAGATTAGCTTCACCCAAAACTTCCATGGCCCCAAAGAAGTTTTGGATGGTGAGCATTCAATTCCCCCAGTTTTGAGTGTCGTGTGGTCCACTAGGGCTTTGGATCCTTCTCATTTTTAGACTCAAAATGAGTTGGTAAAATGGATGGATGGCATGGATTAGACATATACATTACGGTGGACCCCGCAAAAAAAATTTCCTCTTAGATGTTAGTATCAAAACCTTTCATGAATTCTTATGAAAATAATGATGACTTATTTACCAATTTATAAGAGTAAATGGAAAAACAAACACTCCATTATAGTGGCAGATGGTTCCCGTCTTGAGATCACTCCTAATGTGGGCCCAGTGCACAGCACATCCTGTTTCCCACCTCAAAATAAAAATAAACTCTTTTAATATAACCTTGAGTCGTAACTCATGAAGATTCAATGAAGAGATCCTCATGTGGGGTGGAACACGTGTCAGAGATCCTGACAGATGACACACGTGTTAGAGATCCATGCCACTCATCAAGTACCATGCAGTTTGAATATGCTACGAACAAGAATAATAGTGACTTGCTCATCATGCGGGTCAAACTTTAATGAACCCTTCTTGTTCTTTATGCCACAATATTACGTTTATATCATATCATGTATATTAGTGGTAAGTTACACGTATATCTACTGCATGCATGTTTGGGTTGCCCAAGGCCTTAACCCTAACCCAACTTAACGTAGGTCAGGTCGAGGATCACGTTGAAGAGTTTTAACCCAACATGACCCAACCTCAACCTAACATGACCCAATGTTTTGGTTGAGCCAACAAGGTTCTGGTTGACCTAACATAAGCTGTATGACATAGGACGTGGCACAGATACCTTCCTAGCATGGTTGGATCAAAAGGTAGACCATAAATTGATTATAACATTTGATCCAGGTATCCTTACGAGACGCACAACTTATCAATCTTTACTGAAACAGGCCATCCGAGGTAAACCGGCCCACAAAGTAGGTCGTATCTGTCCGTTTCGCCAGAAAAAGAGCACTTTCAACTCAAAAACAAAAATTTAAAAAAAAAAATACTATATTTAGCAATTCTTATTTTTAAATTAATTAATTAATTAATTTTAGAATTCTAGATTTTCTTCTTTTTTTAGAAATAACTAGTAATAATGACAGGACTTTTTTAGCAAAAGTTTATTTGGAATTTTTATTTTTAGAAATTAGGCTTTAGTAGAGTTTTATTAGAATTAGGATTAGAGTTTGAATTTTGCTATTATCAGTGATTACGAATTTTATTTTATTTTTCTATATTAATGGTATAAGAGGAACACACATTAGACAATCAATCAATTTATTAGGAATTTCTAGAAATTATTCTATTTTTCTTATTTTCTTTGAGGATTCAAGGCATCTCTTTGAAGAGTCCAGAGAAGTTCCATAGATTCGAAATAGTTATCTCACGTCCTTCCCTGCATCATTGCACCTCTAACCTGTTGGGGGCCTTGCACAAAACCTTAGGATCTAGCCTCCCAAAACAAACCAGAATTATGGAATAATTATGCAATAAACTAAATTAAAACATAAACCACACCATACTAGGGATTTTTACGTGGAAAACCCTCAAAGAGGTAAAAAACCACGGGACCTCGTCCAGATCAACAATCCACTATAAAGCAGAACATTACAACTGATCACGAGCACACACCGCTTGGATCAAACCTTTTTCACTCACGCAGGAGTGGATAAACAGTAAGAGAAACAAAAGAAAACAGAGAGATCTCACCGATCACGAGGACATAGAAGCGCTGAGACGTGGACTGCGAAGTAGATCACTTCTACGAGCAGAATCTCCCTTCCACAAGCTTCCTCTCTCTTTCTCTCTCTCTCTCTCTCTTTCTCACCTTTTGATAGCCCTAAGTCCTCCTAGAAAACCTTTAGGAAACTTAGAATGCCCTGGAATACACCCCAATTCCGCATACACCCCTTTATATAAGAATAGAAATAGGTAGAATCTAAATAGGAAACAAAATCTACAAAATCTATGTTTCCACAATCGCATATGCGGAACTCGTCGATGATATCGAAGGTCTCTCGATAACAACTTCGATATCATCAGAAGGTCTTTCGATGATATCGAGACGGGACAAAAACTGTCCAGCGACCAGGGGTGAAAATTCCAACAATTATCGATGTCATCGAGCCACTCTCGATGACAGCCTCGATATCATCTGAAACTCTCTCGATGATATCCACAGGACCAAAAACTGTCCAACAACCAGCAGTGAAAAATCCTGCAATTATCGATGATATCGAAACCTGTTCGATTTCATCGATCCCAACAATGAGGAGAAAATCCCCATCAAATCTCCCTCTTTTCGACTCAAGAGGAATCTACCTTCTTCAAGCCAGCCCGGTTTCTACAAACCTTAAACTTACCCTTGAACAATGCCTTGGTCATCATGTCTGACCCATTATCGTCCGTGTGGACCTTCTCAAGCTATAACACCTTCTGTTCCAAAATATCCCTAATCCAGTGATACCGAACCTCTATGTGCTTCGACTTGGAGTGCTGACTTGGATTCTTGCTCAAGTGTATAACACTCTGACTATCGCAATAGACCACGTGCTCCTCCTGCTTCAGGCTAAGTTCCTGTAGGAACCTCTTTATCCAAAGCATCTCTTTACATGCCTCTGTGACTGCAATGTACTCAGCTTCTGTCGTCGACAATGCTACAACCTTCTGTAGCTTGCTCTGCCAAGAGACCGCTCCCCCTACAAATGTGAACATGAACCCCAATGTAGACTTCCTGGAGTCTATGTCGCCTGCCATATCTGCATCTGTGTAGCCCTCTAACACAGGTTTTTCGTCACCATAGCATAGGCTCAACCTGGATGAGCCTCTTAGATATCGCAGTATCCATTTCATCGCTGCCTAATGCTCTTTACCAGGATTGGCAAGATACCGGTTGACAACACCAACCGCATATGATATGTCTGGGCGTATACACACCATAGCATACATCAAACTTCCTACAGCTGACGTGTAGGGTATCTTCTGCATCTCTTCCACCTCTGCCTTCGTCTTGGGACACTGCCTGTCGCTCAATCTGAAGTGACCATCCAGTGGAGTACTGACCGGCTTCGCTGCATTCATATTGAATCGCTCTAGGACTTTCTCAATATACCGCTCTTGTGACAGCTAAAGCTTCCTGCTACTTCTGTCACGGGTTATCTCCATTCATAGGATCTGTTTAGCTAGGCCCAAGTCTTTCATCACAAAAGACTTGCCCAACTCCTGTTTCAGCCTGTCGATCTTCTTGATGTCTTTTGCCATGATGAGCATGTCATCAACGTATAATAGCAGAACTAAGAAATCACCATCTAAGAACTTGTGTGTGAACACACAGTGGTCCGACTCCGTTTTGTCATATCCATGCTTCAACATAAATGAGTTGAACTTCTTGTACCATTACCGTGGAGCTTGTTTCAGCCCATACAAGCTCTTCCTCAGCCTACACACCATATGCTCTTTGCCCTTAACTTCGAACCCCTCTGGTTCGTGCATGTATATCTCTTCTTCCAAGTCACCATGGAGGAAGGCAGTTTTAACATCTAACTGCTCTATCTCCAAATCCATGCTAGCCGCCAACCCAAGCAACATCCGTATGGATGTCATCTTCACCACTGGTGAGAATATCTCCTCGAAGTCAATGCCTTTCCTCTGACCAAACCCTTTCACCACAAGTCTGGCCTTGAACCTCGTTTGTGAATTCTTCTGCTCAATTTTCTTTCTGAACACCCACTTGTTGCTCAGAGCTTTCTTACCCTTAGGCTGTTTGACCATGTAATAGGTGTGGTTCTTATGCAAGGATTCCATCTCCTCTTGCATACCTTTCAACCACTCCTCCTTATGCTTGTCGGCTAGGGCCTCAGAATAATCTTCTGGTTCTCCTTCATCGGTTAACATAATGTACTCATGCGGCGAATACCTCTTGGACGGTTGTCTGTCCCTAGATGACCTCCTCGCATGTGGCTCAACAGGTGGATCAAGTGGGGGCTGCTCCCCTGGTCCATCTTCTAAAGGAACTCCCTCATTCTCTGCACCTTGTTGTGCTCCCCCGTCATCAGGCACCACGGGAGGAATAATCAGATCCATATCCTTTAGCTCACCTAAACTATGCTGGTTCTTCTCTAGCTTACCAATGTCTTCGATACACTGATCTTCAAAGAATACCACATCTCCACTCTTGACAAGCTTCCTCTCGGTCGGGTCCCACAATCTGTAACCGAACTTTTCATCACCATACCCCAAGAACACACACACTACCTGATCTTCATATCGAGCTTGGACCTCTCGTCCTTTGGTACGTGAACGGATGCCCTGCATCCAAACACCTTGAGATGATTGTACAATGGATCATGTCCAATCCATACCTTCTCAGGTACTTCATTCAACGGGGCTGATGGAGACCTGTTTATCAAATACACCGCTGTGTGCATTGCTTCTCCCCAGAACGTCTTGGGCAATTTCGCATGGGATAACATGCATTTGATTCTCTCAACAATTGTGCGATTCATTCGCTCAGCTACACCATTATGTTGGGGGGTCTTGGGAGCCATCTGTTCATGTCATATACCCAGGGACTTGCAGTACTCATGAAAGTCGCCAATGTATTCGCCACCATTGTCAGTGTGGATGCACTTCAATAATCTACCTGTCTCTCTCTCGACCATAGCATGAAACAATTTAAACACACCAAAGACCTCGTTCTTGGATTTCAAAGCATAAACTCAAACCCTCCTAGATGCATCATATATAAAAGTAACAAAATATAATGCCCCACCCAAGGTTTTTATCCTCATAGGACCACAAACTTCAGAATAAACCAAATCTAATGCATGCATTTTGTTAACATGAGAAACAGTTTTAACAAATGAAACTCTATGTTGTTTCCCTGATAAACAATCAAGACAGGTTTTGAGAGGTGTCACGTCTGTAAGGAGCTGCTTCCTTGTTAGTAGTTGAAGCCAATTTTCACTCATGTGGCCTAGACGCCTGTGCCACATGTCAATAGCTGAATCTTCCACTACGTTCAACCCACCCTTGCACATACTGACACTTGCCTTGTAAAGGGTGCAACACTTCTTTCCTCTGACCACGATCAACGAACCCTTGATGAGCTTTCATCGCCCACCAGCAAACCGGCTTTCATAGCCATCATCATCCAACCTTCCCGTCGACATCAAGTTGAGGCGAAGGTCTAGGATATGCCTCACATCCCTGAGAACCAATGTGCAGCCCACATCGGTCTTCACACAAATATCACTGACTCCCACGATCTTCGATACACCAGAATTTTCCATCTTCACAGTCCCATAGTCACCTGACTTGTAGCTTGTGAAGAAATCTCTGCGTGGAGTCGCATGAAAAGAAGCTCTCGAGTCTATCACCCAGTCGGTGTCCTGACTCGTAGCCCTGGACCTTCTAGCCCTTCCTGTTTCTTCCTCTCCCCCGTTCCTGTGTCACAAGGGCCTCTTGCTGAGTAGACCCCTGAGACTTCCTCCTTGTCTCCTCATTGAAGAGACAACTGGTTACCTGTTCCATGGATATCTTTGCGTCTGACGCGGAGTTACTTAGAGACACCACCAATGTCTCCCAACTGTCAGGCAATGAACTAAGTAATAGTAAAGCCTGCAATTCATCATCCAAAACCATCTTCATAGAGGAGAGTTGGTTCATTATATTACTGACCTCATTCATGTGTTCGGCCATAGAACCACCATCTTTGAACTTGAGATTCACAAGTCGCCTTATCAGAAAAATCTTATTACCGGCTGTCTTCCTCTCATACAACCCTTGTAATTTCAGCCATAGGCTAGCGGCTGAGGTTTCTGTAGACACATGGTGGAACACAGAATCATCCAACCATTGTCTAATAAACCCCACGGCCTTTCGGTCCATCTTCTTCCAATCATCATCAGTCATATCCTTGGATTTTGCTGATATGCCTAAAATTGGAGAATATAAGTCATTGCAATAAAGCAAGTCCTCCATCTTAGCCTTCCATATGGTCCAGTTAGAACCATTGAGGCTGATCATCCTTGATGAGCCACCTTCCATAATTCAAAACCGATCCTACCCATTTAATGAACTTAGCTCTGATACCACTTTGTTGGGGGCCTTGCACAAAACCTTAGGATCTAGCCTCCCGAAACAAACCATAATTATGGAATAATTATGCAATGAACTAAATCAAAACATAAACCACACCACACCAAGGATTTTTACGTGGAAAACCCTCAAAGAGGTAAAAAAATCACGGGACCTCGTCCAGATCAACAATCCACTATAAAGCAGAACATTACAACCGATCACAAGCACATACCGCTTGGATCAAACCTTCTTCACTCACGCAGGAGTGGATAAACAGTAAGAGAAATAAAAGAAAACGGAGAGATCTCACTAATCATGAGGACGTAGAAGCGTTGAGACGTGGACTGCGAAGTAGATCATCTCTACGAGCATAATCTCCCTTCCACAAGCTTCCTCTCTCTCTCTCTCTCTCACATTTTGATAGCCCCAAGTCCTCTTAAAAAACCTTTAAGAAACTTAGAATGCCTTAGAATACACCTCAATCCCGCATACACCTCTTTATATAAGAATAGAAAGAGGTAGAATCTAAATAGGAAATAAAATCCGCAAAATCTGTGTTTCCACAATCGCATCTGTGGAACTCGTCGATGATATCGAAGGTCTCTCGATAACAACTTCGATATCATCTGAAGGTCTCTCGATGATATCGAGACGGGACAAAAACTGTCCAGCGACCAGGGGTGGAAATTCCAACAATTATCGATGCCATCGAGCCACTCTCGATGACAGCCTCGATATCATCTGAAAGTCTCTCGATGGTATCGATAGGACCAAAAACTGTCCAGCAACCAGCAGTGAAAAATCCTGCAATTATCGATGATATCGAAACTTGTTCGATTTCATTGATCCCAACAATAAGGAGAAAATCCCCATCATAACCATACAGTAGTGGTGGACCAAAATCCCCCTCATCCCCCTCGATCTGTTTTACTGCAACACAGAAGCTCTTTAGAGCCCACCATGTTGTATATGTGAACTCCACTCCATCCATCAAGTACTATCGCTAGGCCCCGGGGGGGGGGGGGGGGGGTAAAGAGAAGACACAAATCAGCCTGATGTAGAACTTGGGTTGGCCATAATGTATAAACTTAGAGGTTTTAAGTATGATTTGCATTGTTTCTATTGGTGTGGTGCATCTATAAGTTGACTTTTAGTGCGTAGTGAAAACAAGGAGTGTCACCTGACGAGCTAGTGGATTTTACAAGTATAATATGTTAGTTTAAAAGAGGTGGGCTGTCTTACGCCCTGTGTAAAACAATGTTTGTAAATGATTTCAGTCCAGCTTGGACATGAGATTCCTAAAACAAGTGCCCCTGTGACCTAACTGTGGGCCCACCAAGATGTCCACATGACATCCATCAATTTAGCCGGATCAACGTACGTGAGCTAAAAAATGAGGTAGATCTAAAACTCAAGTAGGCTAGGCCACCAAAAACCACAAGGATTGAACTCCCAATTGATACCTTCAAAGGGTCTACAGAAATTTTGAACCAGCCCAATGTTCTTATTTTACCATTGTATTAGTAGGAACCACCTCATGAATGAGTTGGATGGCATATAAATATAACTATCGGCATTAATAAGGCTTCGATAGCAAGTGTTTCCTTGCTTATTGTTTGTCATGGAGTGGCCTTCTTGGGTTTTAATATCTACTTCATTTTTCGGGCTCACTCCTAACATAAGACGAAGAAACTGATGGCAGAAGTGGATGTCATGCAGACAATGTTGCGGACCTCACAAAGCTCGGGGTTATAAGACTCCATTTAACACTTATTACAGGAAACTCGTGTCATGTGTAAAGTTTATTCCCGCCAATGTGTTAAATGTTTTGGAGTTATGCTTAGAAAATCAATGTGTGCCTTGATTATCCACCATGTTGTTATGGGTAGAACTGGATCGACCAAACAACAGGAATAAGATTTAAACAGCAGAAGCAACAAAGGGAAACAACTCGGATGAGAGGTCGGGTAAGAGCTCGACCTCAGATGCAGACCGCGACCTCCACGACTAATCTGAGTATCGACCATGGTGGTGGCCTTAGTCACCTAGTTGACATCTCAATATCTCGACCAAGGCATGATTATGAACGCCGACCTGTTCTTGACCAAAGGCTCTAACCTCAGAACTCGACCCCAACCTCGGTCATCAACTTCAACTATCAACCGCGGTCAGCAAGACCTTGACCAGACGACTTAGAGGTCGGCCTCAGCTGATCGGTCTTAGCCTCGGCTTCCGACCACTAGGGAAGACCGTTAGGGAACATCCCTTCTGTATACCGAAATGATTCCCTTCCCAAAATCTTTGCCGAGGATCACACCGAGATAAACGCCATATACCTGGAGGGAGATCTCTTCTGTGACACGTATCTATACAGTAGATTCATTGCCATATACGAAAGAGGTGTCAAAGGATTATAAATAAGGACCCTACTTATAGAAGGAGGTAAGCACTATTACCCTAAATCGACTAGACCCATTGTGCGCTTATTCTAACTTAGCCATCAGAGGGTCCCCGGCTATAACCAAGGCCTCCATTGTCACTTGGTTTTGCAGGTACACAAAAGGCTATCAAGGAAGACCAAATTGCAACATCAATAGTTAGGCGCTGTTTGTGAGAAGCGACAGTGAAGCCATTAAAAACCCCCTATCTTCACCTACCATACGATGGCAAAAGGAAAGAAGAGGGCCTTGGGTGCCATCACTGCACCGATCACCACACCAGAAGCACAACTTGATAGTCCCCAAAATCCACCTTCAGAGCATCATACCGACCCTCCTCTTGCGATGGCCGCACAAAGGTCATGCAACAGGGGAGGTCAACTCATCTCCTTATAAAACTAGGTCGAAGCCCTAACTGGCAACGTCGACCGCATAATACGGATCCTGGAACGACAACAACCACATCCTAATCATGGTGATGAAGTAGATGCATCGACCGAATTGCAGCGACCTCCTCAAGTGCCCCATAACTCTCATGCGATAAAACAACAACCCGAGCAGCTTAGCCAAACTCTTGCGCATACTGTGAGAACCACTGTACTCGCTGACTCTGACTTATGCCACATGTTGAGTGTGAAATATTGCATATTCCCCCTATTTATGTCTTGATTTTATAAACATGATAGTGCTTGATCGATCTAATTATGTATGCGAGGTGATTTCGAGAGTTTAAGGTGAAGTTGATGCTAAAAGGAATATTTATGCTCAAAAGATTACTAAATGATGATTTGGAGATTTGGAAATTATTAATGAAGAATTCACATGCCAAAGATCTAAGGAAGCCAAGTGAGGAATGGAGAGAATTAATGAATTGAAGCGAAGAAAAGGAATCCTGAAAATTAGCCAGAAAAAACATATTCTGAAACTCCAAGTCTAAAAAATAAAAATTCTGAAAGTTTATTTTGGGAACATGCGCAGAGTGCATAAATTTGAGGCGATTTGTGAACTTTTCTGAAATTTGTATGAAAGTTTGAGTTGCAAAACTTTTTAAAGGAGTCCCTAGGCTATTCCAAATCATCTTTTAGGGTTTGGAAAAGGAGATAAGGCCTAGGTGGAGCGCCGACAACGTTCTTCCACTTCGATTTCTTCATGGATTCTAGTATATATTTTAGTTTTTCTTTTATTTTCGAGTTATTTATAACTAGTTAATCTCTTAGCTAGGGTCAGGAGGTGAAGCCGTAATTTATTTTGATACTTCCTTTGCTTTGATTCAAGTATATGTTGAATTCATAGTGATTTATAGTTCGATTAAAGTAATATTTTCAGTTTTCTATGGTTTATTGTGACTTAAATTACAATAGATGTTGTGATAGCTTTAAATATCTTCTAAATCTGTTTTGAGAAGTATGTGATTTATAAAATTCGTGATTCATCATAGTCTATGGCATGGTGGATGATTGGATTCTCTGAGATTATCAGATGAATGTTTCATGTGAGAACTATGTTGATGGAAAATTCAGATTTTTGGGTTTTTACTGATCTATCATCCAACTGGATAGTAAGACTCTAATTCCAATTGTAGCTCTTTGAATCAAGTAAGGTAACATCTTAATAGCTACATGTGGATCTTTGGCGCCCTAGTTTTCCTTTTATTATTGATTGTTAAATCATTGCTCTCTCAATTCTTCAGATTATTACTTAAATCTAGTTACTAGTTCTAGTTCTGGTTTATTTCAGAAAGATACACATATAAGTCTCTGTGGATTCGACCTCGGTCTCACCGAGTTATTACTACATCGTGATCTTACACTTAGGGTTGTCAACAAGTTTTTGGCGTTGTTGTCGGGGACTTCGGCTACATTTTTCTATGATTGATTAGTACTATAATTTAGTTAGGATTAGGGTTGACTTTTGCTGTTAGGATTTTTTCGAATTTTTTGTAGAAACTAATATTGTTTTCTATTTTGTAGAAATCTAACATAGCAACTCCAATCTGATAACTTCTTTCCAACTTTTTCTTTCTTTCCAGATCTCTTATTTCTGTAGTTTTTTTTTTCTTAGGTTTTAGTTGTTTAAAACATAAGGGCTGAAAGTACTTTATGTCCAAGTGGGTCCGTGACAACACTCTACGTCTTCTAAGTGAAGGAGGATTAGTCGAAGGGATGCCTATCCATCATCGGATTAGACACCACTTGAGATCTTCTAAGTTAATTGAAGTGATAGCTGCAAATCAACCTCAACATCCAGTTAAGGAAGTTTAAGATAAGAATGAAGTGCATCATGCTCCCCCGCCTTGTACTTTACGAGATTACTTACAACCAGTGGGAGTGAGTACACCTTCCTGCATGGTGTTTTCTACTTAATGTAGGAAACATGGATTTTAAACCAGGAGTGATACCACTCCTTCCTAAATTTCATGGACTAGACGCTGAAAATCCATACTTTCACATTAAAGAATTTGATGAGATAGTCATCACATTACACTTTCCAAACGTGTGCACAGATATAATAAGACTGAAGTTGTTCCCCTTCTCATTAAATGAGAAGGCTAAGTCGTGGTTGCACTCCTTAAAGCCGTGATCTATCAGCACATGGGCTGAGATGACCCTAGAATTTCTTAAAAAGTTCTTCCCGTTTCATAAAACAAATACTTTAAGGAAGGCAATCATGAACTTTGTCCAAAAAGAGAAAGAAACCTTCTTCTAATGCTGAGAGAGGTTCAAGGACCTCACGAATTCATGTCCACATCATGACTATGAAATCTGGCGGGTAATAAGCTTTTTTCATAATGGACTAACTTCGCCCATGCGTCAGTTTGTAGAGATGATATGTAACGGTGAATTCATGAACAAGGAGGCCAATGATGCGTGGGACTATTTTGATCAACTTGCAGAGAACGCGCAATCATGGGACACCTCCCCAAGACCCACCACATCTAAGCCTACTCAGTCAAGAGAGAAATGAGGAATTTACGTCTTAAAGGAAGAAGACAACATAAGTGTAAGGGTGGTAATCTCACAAGGAAAGTTGAGGCCATGGAACTTAAGAAGGTGGAAACTGTCAAACCCAAGGAGGTAGGGGAAGTTGTTTGTGGTATTTGTGTTAGCAACATACATGTAACGCATGATTGTCCCACAATTCTTGCTTTTCAAGAGCTATTGAACGAACAATCAAACGTTGTAAATAACTACCAACGACCATTCAACAGACCCACCTCAAATACATATAATCCCAGCTGGAGAAACCATTCAAACTTTAGTTGGAGGAACGGACAAACAACCAATCCTCAAGAGGCCCTTACTCGACTCTTAAATCAAAGGAAACCTCAAGAGGATCCAGTTCTAAAGCACATCCAAAACCAAGAGCTCTTCAATTAAGGCACATTACAAGCATTCCAAGACCCTACTAAGGTCATATAAAGGATTGTGTTATACTTAGCGATTGGGGAGAAAGAGACTTTTCCAGCCGAACCTCTACCCAATCCAAAACCACAATGTGAAATAAGTGACCAGAACTCTTCGCATAACATAGAGCAAGCTAAGTCTATCACCACTTTTAGAACGGGAAAGACAATTGACAAAACTATTCCGATGAGGGTTGAAAAGCCTAAGGACTTGGAAGAAGTTGAGAGTGATAGACCTAATACTGCTCCACAAGAGGAAGAGTCAGAAAGAGCATACAAGCCAGTTACATCATTCCCCCAATGGTTGATTGCACCAAAACCTCTATCTAACTCTCAGGATATTTTAGAGGTTCTAAAACAAGTGAAGATCAACATTCCTTTATTGGATGCCATTAAACAAATTCCTTCATATGTCAAATTCCTAAAAGATATATGCACTACCAAAAGATGGTAAGATATACAAAAGAAAATCTTTTTGATAAAAAAAGTGAGTGTCATCCTCAAGCAAGATGTGCTGTAAAAATACAAGGATCCCGGTGGCCCAACCATCACTTGTGTAATTGGAAATCACCGAATTGAACATGCACTCCTTGACTTGGGGGCAAGTGTTAATTTGATCTATTACTCGGTTTATGAACAATTGGGTCTAGGTGAATTAAAACCCACCTGGACCACAATACAACTATTGATCGTTCGATTCGTGTACCGAGAGGGATGATTGAAGACGTGTTGGTCTAAGTCGTAACTTCTACTATCCGGTGGATTTTAACATTTTCGATACTCAACCTATCATGGATGTGAGCACTCAGATTCCCATTATTCTTGGTCGCCCATTCCTAACTATATCAAATGCCATCATCAATTGTAAGAATAGAGTCATGAACTTATCTTTTTGGAACATGACATTAGAACTCAACATTTTTTTCAATATGAGCAAACAATCAGAGGATGTTGACAATACCTACGATATCAATATCGATTCTTTCGTGGAAGATAGAGCACTTTTAACTCTATACTCTGACCCTTTGGAGACATATTTGACCCACTCTCCTGATTTAGACGATGACATGATTAGGGAGATGGATGTCTTGCTTGATGCAACGCCAATACTTGAAATTAACCGATGGAGGCCACATTTGAGACTTTGCTCTAAACTGATACAATGCCTCTACCATCTAGTATCAAGGCACCAAAGCTTGACCTAAAACCTTTGCCCGTTTATCCTAAATATGTTTATTTAGGTCAAGACGAGACATATCCAGTGGTGATTTCCTCCTACCTTGATGAAAAACAAAAGAGTATGCTCATTTATACTCTCCAGGAATATAAGGGGGCCCTTGGATGAACAATTGCGGACCTAAAGGGAATTGACCCTTTATTTTGTACTCATCGCATTCACTTAGAAGAAAATGCAAAAACCTCTCGACAACCACAATGTCACTTAAATCCAATCATGAAGGAAGTGGTTAAGGCTGAGGTACTTAAGTTGTTTGATGTGGGTATCATATACCTAATATCCGACAGTCAATGGGTGAGTCCAACACTGGTGGTTCCTAAGAAGTCCGGAATCACCATCATAGCTAATGCCGACAATGAACTCGTGCCAACTAGAGTTCCGTCTGTTTAGAGGATGTGCATTGACTACCGAAAGTTGAATACCGTCACAAGGAAGGACCATTTTCCTTTACCTTTCATTGATCAAATTTTAGAAAGGTTAGCTGGTCATTCCTACTACTGCTTCTTGAACCGGTATTCAAGCTACAATCAGATAGAAATAACTCTTGAATATCAAGAGAAAAAAATATTCACATGCCCTTTTGGCACCTTTGTTTATCGAAGGATGCCATTCGAATTGTGTAATGCCCCTGCCACATTTTAGCGGTATATGTTGAGCATATTTTCAGATATGGTGAGACAATATTTATGGGTCTTCATGGACAATTTCTCTGTCTTTGATTTATCTTTCAGCGAATGCTTTGAACATCTTAAACTTGTGCTGAAAACATGTGAAGAGAAATAATCTTATGCTAAATTGGGGAAAATGTCAGTTCATGGTTCCCAAGGGAATAGTTCTTGGACACGTAATTTTGTCCAAGGGAATTGAGGTGGATAAGGCTAAAATTGATTTAATGTCTAACTTAACTCCATCTAAAAGCATACGTGACATGTGATCCTTTATAGGATACACTCGTTTTATAGGAGATTCATTAAAGACTTTAGTCATCTCTCTCATCCTTTATGCAATCTTTTACAAAAGGATGTTCCATACGAGTGGAGCGAATAATCTCAATGAGCTTTCTCTAAGCTCAAGATTATGTTGACCACCACTCCTATCATGCAACCACCTGATTGAAATATTCCTTTTGAGATTATATGTGATGCGTCTGATTATGCTATTGGGATGGTGTTAGGCTAGAGAAAGGAGAAAAAGCCCTATGTGATTTACTATGAGAGTAGAACTCTAAATTCTGCCTAAGTGAACTACTTTACTACGGAGAAGGAGCTCTTAACTATAGTGTTCGCTTTGGACAAATTTAGGTCGTACTTGATCGAATCCAAGATCATCATCTACATTGATCATGCGACGCTGAAGTAACTTCTTTCAAAGAAGGATGCCAAGTCTCGTTTGATAAGATGGATCCTCCTACTCCAAGAATTCGACATTGAAATACGTGATAAAAAAGGAGTAGAAAATGTAGTGGTTAACCATCTCTCAAGACTTGATCAATCCGATTCCCTTGAGTTGACACTAATAAATGACATGTTCCCTGACGAACAATTGTTTAAACGTTTCCAATTACCTTAGTTTGTTGATATTGTGAATTATCTTACTACAAGTTTCACGCCGATCCATTGGACTGCGCAAGATAAGAAGAAATTCTACACCGAGGTATGCAAATTTGTTTAAGATGATTCATACCTGTTCAAATATTGCTCAAATCAAATTCTAAGGAGATGTGTGCCTGACAATGAATATCAAAGTGTAATCTCCTTTTGTCACTTTTAGGCCTGTGGTGGTCACGCTTATGCTAAAAATACCACGACAAAAAATTTACAGTGTGGCTTTTATTGGCCCATAATGTTCTAAGATACTCATGAGTTTTACAAAATTTGTGAGCGTTGTAAAAAATTAGGAGGATTGTCTTATCGAAACATGATTCCATTGAACCCCATTCTAATCATTGAAGCATTTGATTGCTGCGACATTGATTTCATGGGACCATTCCCCCAATCGTTTGGAAACATTTACATCTTGTTAGCAGTAGACTATGTTACCAAGTGGGTCGAGGCAATCCCGTGCCAGAACAATGATCATCAAACCGTCATTCGATTATTAAAAGAAAACATCCTTTCCCGGTTCGGATCACCTCAAGCCATCATAAGTGATGGGGGGTCATACTTTTGCAACATGCAATTCAAGACCTTAATGAAGAAATATGACATCTCTCACAAAGTAAGTATCCCCTATCACCCGCAAACAAGCGGTCAAGCTGAAATTTTCAACAGGAAAATCTAACAATTCTAGAAAAAAAAAAAATAGTTAACTTCGATCGCAAAGATTGGTCAATCAGATTATCTGATGCTTTATAGGCTTACTGTACAATTTATAAGACCCCCATTGGAATGTCTCCCTTAAGACTTGTTTACGGGAAGGCTTGCCACTTACCTGTGGAGTTGGAACATAAGGCCTACTGGGCAATTAAGAATTTGAACTTCAATTTAGACAACGCCGGCTCGCTACGCAAACTTCAATTGAATGAACTTGAGGAAATTCAGAACGATACATATAAGAACTCGAGAATTTATAATGACAGAATGAAGGTGTTCAATGACCAGAACATTCTTCGAAAATCATTCACGCCAACTCATAAAGTCTTTTTGTATAATTCTTGTTTACATCTTTTTCCGGGTAAGCTTCGATCTCGTTGGACCGACCGTTTTCTTATTACCACCATTTATCCCCATGGGGCCGTTGAGATACAAAATCCAATGAATGGAAACATTTTCAAAGTGAACGGTCATCGTCTCAAGCCATTCGTTGAGAAATTTAACTCAGAGGATATGTCTATCCCTCTAACTGATCCTATTTATCAAGATTGACTTCTCAGTCTGACGGAGGTATAGTTAGGTTATTGCTTTCTTAGGATTATGTTAGATAGAATTTTGATTTAGTTATTCGTGTTTATCATTACTTAACCCTTACTTAACAAGGATTTTGAATATTGTTGCATTCTTCCTTCTCAGGTACTATCTTTCTAACTCACTACTCATTTTCTTGTCTGTCTCATATTGGTATTTTTTATTATTTCTTACATTGAGGACAATGTAAATTTTAGTTTGGGGGGTGAGATTCGATGAATCTAATCAGTATTTTTAGGTTTTCAGCAAATTGTTTTAAAATTTTTGAATTTTCTGTTTCAAAACTCTATTGGAAAGCAAATTTCTGTATGATTTGAATACATGCCGAGTATTATGATAAGATATCGAATAAATCTTTGAAAATCTAGTGACTAATTAATTAGTAACTTTTGATTAAGTTTTCTTAATTAGTTGATTAATATAAAATTTTAAAACATCAATTGAGTCTAGCCCACATTTCACATCTAATTTATATCCTATGAAATTGTTTACTTTCTAAGTAATAACATGTGAATTACTTAAAAGTGATTATGAACCAAATTTGGAGATTATTGTCTACCTAAAAGGAATTAAAAGAAGAAAAACAAACCAACTAAAAAAAATAGTAAGATCATGGCCACCTATGGGATGTGATTAAAATGAAAAAGAATGAAAAAATGTGAAAGCCATTGATATAAAATCAAAAGCTGAAAAATAAGTGAAATATGAGATATGATCGGAATCAGTATCTATGTTGAACTGTCCACTTTACGGTAATGAACATAGCTAACATTATGAAAGGTATAACAAATTCATGAAATTTTAAGTTATAACTTACTAAACAAACTAGAAACTTGATGTTTGGACTTATTTTTTATTTTTTATTTTTACACATGCACACACACCCCACACACTCACGCTGGTGGAATTTCACCACCCATGGGTACTTGAACCCTTGACCGAGAGTTGAAACTCCTGAGAGTCTACCACCCGGGCAAGAGTAAGGACCCAGAGGTTTGGATTTATTTTATTTGTTAAGTAATGAACAAAGACTTGAGTAATATTCGGATCTTGATTACTCATGTTTTATTTCCACACCCTTGAATATCACTCACATGTATAGGCTTATGCAAAAAATTGATATTTAAGAGAGGGTTGTAATTTGAAAGTTTTGAGAAGTTGTGTTCGCATGTTTTGTTCCGATCTAGCAAAATGTTGGTTGGGAGTGTGTCGAGTGTGAAATATTGTATATTCCCCCCTATTTATGTCTTAGTTTTATAAACATGATAATGCTTAATCGATCTAATTATGTATATTTTCATGTGCGAGGTGATTTCGAGAGCTTAAGGTGAAATTGATGGTAAAAAGAATATTTATACTTCAAGATTACTAAATGAAGATTTAGAGATTTGGAAGTGATTGATAAAGAATTCACATGCAAAAGATCTAAGGAAATCAAGTGAGGAATGAAGAGAATCAAAGAGTTGAAGTGAAGAAAAAAAATCCTGAAAATTAGCCAGAAAAAACATATTCTAAAACTCTGAGTCTAAAAAATGAAAGTTTTGAAAGTTTATTTTGAGAACATGTACAGAGTACATAAATTTGAGGCGGTTTGCGAACTTTTCCAAAGTTTGTGCGAAAGTTTGAGTTACGGAACTATTTAAAGGAGTCTCTACGCTATTTCAAATCATCTTCTAGGGTTTAGAAATGGAGAGAAGGTTTAGATGGAGCGCCGACAACGTTCTTCCACTTCAATTTCTTCATGGATTCTAGTATATCTTTTATTTTTCCTTTTATTTTTAAGTTAGCTATGACTAGTTAATCTCTTAGCTAGGGCTAAAAGATAAAGCCATAGTTTCTTTTGATATTTTATTTGCTTTGGTTTAAGTATATGTTGAATTCCTATTAATTTATAATTTGATTAAAGGAATATTTTTAATTTTATATGGTTTATTGTAACTTAAATTACAATAGATTTAGTTGTAATAAATAGAAGTCATTAATCTCTTTATTTGAAGTCTTTATGGCCTTTATAAAACAACGAGAAAGTAAAGTGAGTCGTTCTCTTACCAATGTTTCTCAATCAAGTGACAAGGTACCCACGGTGGTGAAATCCCACGGTGTGTGTGAGTGTGGTGTGAGTGTGTAAAAAATAAAAAATAAATAAATAAGTGACAAGGTAATAAGTAAACACTATGTTGTATTTGTCTAAGCACAAAATGGCTTAACATAATTTTATACAGATTTAAATGAATAATTATATAATAATTTCAATTATATAAAATTATATGTAATTTGTATATTATGTGTATAAATATATATTGAATTAATATATGTTTCATTATCGTTAATGCATAGACTTTTGCTTCCAATCTAAAACTTAGTAAGCTCAAGGGAATTTTAGAATTATCTCATTTTTATCCCAAGTGAACATTTTAATGGGCTTATTAGAAAGATTATTTATAACGTCTATATGTTAACCACTTAAACTGTAGTAAATGATTTAGTTAATTAAATTTAAATATTTACAAATATATTACCAAATTTAAATGCATTTCAAATTCAAGGAAGCCTAACATAATTTTTAAATTCCAGAATACTCCAGTTATAGACCGCCCACGACTGTAATTACACTCCCTTTCGTAACATGGTCACGCTAGGCTCGAGCCATTCCAGCGGAGCTTTCATGAAATCAACTCGTCATTTAACCACTGTAACTAAAGCTCATGATCATCCAAACTCATATAGGCCACACCGTAGGAACTAGCTGGATGCAACGTCCACTGTTAGTTTTGTATAGGACCCACCGTGCTGTTTACATGCCATCCAATCCGTTCATTTGAGATCAGGATGACAGAATTACCCAAAGATCACAGTATTCTAAAACTAAGGTGGGCCATACCAAGTGAATTTAGAGTTATTTTGGTACAATTTTTTTGGGTGGCCAACCTAAGCGTTGAATCATTTTGAGTTTTGGAACCAAGGCTCAATAAAGAGTTCTCTACGTGATGGACGGTATGGATTGCGTGCATGTTAAGTCGTTTCTCCCAAGTCCCTCTACGTACCTTCCCCCAGTAGGGCGGATTAGGTGCGGCCCTAGCATCACTCAAGACGGTGTGTCCCTTACCGTGGATCCCACCTTGATGTATTAATTATATATCCACTACGTCCATACGTTTTTATATATTCTTTCGGTAAATCCAAGTCTCAGGTGGACCATACTAAAGGAAACGGTGGTGATTGAACGTCTTACCAATAAAAACTTCCCAGGGCCCGTATTAACGTTTCGGTAATGTTTATTTTCCATCCTGCATGGTGATAAATGCTGATAAGGTCATGTAAACATGTACGAAGAGAAAAAATAAATATCAACTTCATTCAAAACTTGTATGGCCTCTTAATAGTCCACTGTTTCCTATGGCATGGTCCGTATAAAGATTACATCTGCTTCATTTTTGGAAACGGATTGGCTACTCCCCTGCCACCAGCCCCGCGGCTGGTGTTCGGTGATCTGTGGGCCCCACCATGATGTATGTGTTTCATCCATTCCTTTCATCCATTTTTAAAGATTATTTTAGGGCTTGATCTCCAAAATGAGAGGGATATAAATCTCAGGTGGACCACACCACAGGAAAACAATAATGATTAGATATCCACCATTAAAATCCTCCTAAGGCTCACTGTACTGTTTATTTGACATCCAATCCGTTGATTAGGTCATATAGACCCAGATGAAGGGAAAAAAACAAAGATCAGCTCCAAAACTTTTATGGCCCCAAAAAGTTTTTAATGGTCAACGTTCATTCAACATTGTTTCCTGTAATGTGGTCCACTTGAGATTGCGATATACCTCCTTTTTATTCTCATACCATAAAATAATCTAGAAAAATAGATGGACGGCATGGATGAAACACATACATCATGGTGGGGCCCACAAAGCACCGACCACCTGCCATTGGCTGGTGGAGGGGGAGTAGCCAATCCGTTCCCTTCATTTTTAGGATCATGGCCTTAAAACGATCTTTAAAACGGGATGGATGTCGTAGATAAATAATATACACATCAAGATGGGACCCACATTAAGAGCCGTACCGTCTTAGGTTAGGCAGGGGAAGTGGATTTGGCTGGTGTAACTCACACCAGCTGTATAGCTGCTATATTGATGAAAGCAAGTTACGTGAGTCTTATCATGAGGTATGTGTTATATTCAAACCGTCCATTCATTTGGAGAGCTCATCTTAAGGCTTGAGATGAAAATTAAGACAGATATAACTATCAAGTGGACCACACTGAAAAAAGCAGTGGGCGATTAAACATCTACCATTAAAACCCTTTTTGGGTTATAGAAGTTTTGGATCAATATGAAATTTGATTTTCCTCTTCATTCAGGTCTTTGTGACGTTTTGAACAGACTGGATGGAAAATAAACGTCATGGCGGGCCCTACAAAATTTTTACCGATGAAAATCAATATATCTGCCTCTGCCGTTAGAACTATGCTATACGTCTCTGTTCGACGGTGCACGCACTCGACCGCATAATGGTAAACGCTTTTAAAGTCATTTCTTTCTTGGCCGCCTGCTGACCACGTTCTATGGACCCCATCATGATGTATGTGTTGTATCCACACCATCCATCCATTTGGAGAGATCATTTTAGGGAGTGAGCCAAAGAATTAAGCAGATCCAAAGTTCAAGTGGACCCCACCACGGAAAACAGTGGGACGGTGATGGCCACCGTTGAAACCTTCTAGGGCTGACCATGATGTTTATTTAAGATCTAACTTTTTTAGAAGTTAAACAAGACATGAAATAAGGTAAAGCATAAATATTAGCGGAAGCTTCTATAGCCCAAAGAGGTTTTAATGGTAAGCATTCAATCCCCATTGTTTTCTGTGATGGGGTGCAGTTGAAGTTTGGATCTTTCTCACTCTTTGGATTATGTCCTAAAATGGCCTTGCAAAATGGATGGACAGTGTGGATAAAATACATACATCATGTCAAACAGAAATAGCATTTACCCTTTCGTGGTCGAGTGCCTGCGAGAGAGAAGCAAAACAAAGCTATGACGGAAAGAGCATTAATGGTAAGGAAAATCAGATTGCGTACTAAGTTACTCAGTTTGCTTTTATTGTACTGAGTAAACCTAGTTGGGCCCACTGTGAATGTATGTGGTTTATCCACACCGTCCATCCATTTTTCCTGCTAATTTTAAGGGTTGATCCCAAAATTGAAGTAAATCCAAAGCTCAAGTTGGCCATGCCACAGGAAACAGTGTGGAATAATGATTTCCACCGTCGAAACCTTCCTAGGGCTCACAATAATGTTTATTTGTCATCCAACCTGTTCATAAGATCACAAATACATGGATGAAGAGAAACTAGAAACATCAGCTTGATCCAAAACTTCCGTGGCCTCCAAGAAATTTTCAATGCTATAAGTTCAATCACACGGTTTCCTGTGGTGTGGTCCACTTGATCTTTATATATGCTTCCGTTTTGGGCTTAAGCCCTAAAATTATCTGTTAATATGGATGAAGGGAATGGATAAAATAAATAAATAATGGCAGATCCCACAGAGGTACCCTAAGGGCACTGAGTTACTCAATACGCACTTCGCTTCCATGGTAAGGGAAGCGGATTGCGTACTGAGTAACTCAGTACACTAAGGGCCCGTTTGGATGGGCGTATTACGGTGGATTCGGTGGTAGTAGGTTGGATATGATAGTTTAATCCTACAAAGTACGGCTGCTAGCTTGTTTGGACGGGAAAGAGTTGAGCAGGGCGGCCTGTCCTGCTGGATTGACTGCTGGATTTCTCTCCTTTCGCTGGATATCCTGCCTCTCTCTCTCTCTCTCTCTCTCTCTCCTCTCTCTCTCTCTCTCTCTCTCGTTGGATTTACTTGGATTCGCTCCTTTCGCCCAGGATTTGCCTCGAGCCCATCCCCGTCCTTCGTACGGACTGAGGGATGGGATCAAAGGTCGCTGGATATGGCGGGAGCATTGGCGGGAAAGACCATTTCCGCAAACAATCTTATAAATTTCAGCTATTTTGTAGATATGAGTCCATCACAACCACCACCGTTTTTGCGCGCAGGTACTTCTTCTTCCTCCTATGGCCTTATTCGGGTGGCATATAGTTCGGTTGTCTGTCAATCATGTCATCCCTCCACCCTGTGAGAGGGCCATTGGCTGCCGATCTGCGTGTAGGGTTTTACAGGCTCCTGAATTTTGGGGGTTCCTGTGCAATCTCATTTTGTATGTATTATGCACTCCCGAAATCGGGGGTTATTGGTCATTTTTTTAGCCTGTGATGGTTTAATATTCGCTTCATGTGAGAATCTAGGAGGATTGTTTGTGCTTCAATCCTTCTGTATTCAATTGACTGCTTCCATTTTCAAAAACATCTTTGCCTATGGTTATGGTTTTTGGGGGTTTGGCGAAATCAGATTTGTAACGATGTTGTCTTCTCCAGATAACCCCCATGTAAGCAGATTATGGGCGTTGTGGCTTTCTCTGATTTCAATTGTCTTCATTTCGATTAATGATTCTTCTTCAAACATTCTGTATTCAGTCCTATTGTTGATTTCAGTCTGTTTATGTTGATCATGGTATGTGGAAATTGGGGGTTTTGTGAAATCCCAATTCTACTTTTCAATCCGATTCCAAATAACCCCCAATTTATGGATTTGGGGCATTCTCGCGAAATCAGACATGGATTGCCGCATCCAGGTTTACTGATTTTGCTTGAATCTGTCTCTATTGAACTGAAGGATTTTAATTTTCCATCTTGTTTACTCATGGTCTCTGGATATTAGGGGTTCTGTGAAATCTTCATTGTACGTCCAATGGCGGTCCTCCAGAAAATAGGGGGTTTCAAGGTTTTGGGTTTTTTGTTTAATCTAAAGAACTAACAGCTTCATTTTCCAACTGCTGATATATGCGTCCATTTCCTTCTCAGTGTTCATTGATCTCTGCCATTGGCTTAGGTAAAGATCTCTACTAAGCTCCATATTATTTTGCCTGCCTTTCCCCTCTCTCAGTTTTTGCATTTTGTGCCTCCATAACTAAATGCAATGAAATATTACAGTAAATCACTCTTTACTCTTTCTTAGATGAGGATAGACAATGCATTATCCCTGGGAATATTATATATGTAATCCAATTTGCTATCTTCATGGCGAAATATTTTTTGACATGCTTCTTAAGGACAAGCAAATTATCAAACAAGTTGGACGGTGCATTTCTGTTTGGGACCCAGTTGTTGACGCACATCGATCCAAAATTTATATGCAATTGGTGAACCATTTGACTGGACAGTGATGTACTATCCATGGGTGTGATGCTGAATGCTTGTCATTCCATTTTACCCTTGTTGCATCAGTGATTCAGATTCTGAGACTCCAATGTGCTATTAGTAATCTGAGGTACTGGACACCTTAATCTCATTTTTTACTGTTAACAACATGACCTTATGTGCATTGGAATGTATTTGAAAACCTGCTATCGAATGAACGAGGAAGCTTGCTTATTTATCATATGCCACTGAGACTTTAAATGAGTTCTAGATAGTTGATTCGTGACTTCTTCTTTTTTAACATAGCCCACCTTGTTGCCCAAATGCATACATTTGGACCTCTTTCATATAACTCTCCAGTTGTGAAATTTGTATGATTTCTGAGCATGTGAATATATACTTCTTTGGTGAATTTATTGTAAGATATCTCACCTTCTTGCCCAAATGCATACATATCCAACTGTGAAATTTGTATGATTTCTGAAACGTATTTCTTGTTTAACATATCCCACCTTCTTGCCCAAATGCATACATGCACACCTCTTTAATATAACTCTCCAACTGTGAAGTTTGCATGATTTATCAGCTACTGAATATATAATTCTATAGACTCTCTTCATTTTTGGTTTTTGTCTTCACACAATTGAGGTTTTTGCTTTTTTGATGGTTTGTATCAATTTCTTCTTCTTATTTTTATGGGTAGTTCCTGTTTGAATTTTGAACCTAGGGGTCTCTGATGTAAGCTGTCAAATATTGGGTTCTCTAGTTGTTTACTTTTCACCTGTTCTCTGCATATTGCTTGACATTAATGTTTCAATTACTCGCATTAGCTTAATTTAATGCAAATTTAGCTTAATTTGGATTGCAATTACTTTTCACCTGTGCTCTGGATATTGGGTTCTCTAGTTGTTTACTTTAACCCTGTTCTCCAATTAATTTATTTAATTGAAAATATCTTCTTTTAGACATGCAATAATTTAATGACTTCAAAACAAAATATGGGACAATTTTTCATCTGATTATGCAGGGAAAACACTCGGCAAAGTCATATAAATTGCTGACCATTCTCTCCTCTACGGCGAAACCAGATAAACGGATATGGTATGTTTTAGTCATCATTTTGTAAGCTCTCTCCCATTTATCATGTCTTCTTCTTGTTCCTGTATGGGTTAGAAGAAGAGTATCTAGGGCCTGTTTGTTTGGAGAAATCTTCTCATTGTGTGCAATCAGGGCCCATGGTTCACTGAAAAACACGTTCATCTAAGTTCCTTTTTAACCCCACTGGATGGGCCATAACCCATATATACATCTGCATGTAATTACTGACTGATGCACCATGCTTCTTTTTTTTTTCTTTCTAAGCTAAGCTTTCACCTTCTTCAGTGATGTGATGTCAGCAACATGCACTTTCTAAAGTACCAAGTCCATCTCATTTTCTCGCAGCCATACAAATCCCATCGTATTTTTCTCTCACCCATACAAATCCCATCGTATGTTCTCTCAACTTTGTGGCCTGCTCTAACACATCTGAATGCCCTAGTCCCATTTCATGTACTGTTCTGGGTCCCATTGTCAACCACAAAATCAGGATACGGCCCCAGTTTTAGATTTTTTCTTCCATTGATCGGTTCTGTTTATTAGGGTGGAATGGTGGAAAAGGATTTATGTGGCTGACCCCAATTAATTGGGTTGAGGCATAGATGATGATGATTTATTTGATTGATTCTGTTTGTCTGGATGGATGGGTTTGTTTTTGTAATTCAGTGGTGATATTCATGCATCACCGACAACGTGTTGCGCAGCACGCCAACAACGCAGTGAGCCTAGATCCAATCTCAGGCCTCACCCACAAACGATAAATAGGAAAAAATATAAACTAGAAATAGATCAAAGCAATCCAAAACAAACCACAAGACAAGATATACATGGAAAAACCCCAATCTAGGGTAAAAAAACCACGGATGCAAACTTCCACTATGAAGAACGAAGATTACAAGGCAATATACTAACCTCTCCCTTGGAAGTATAGAGAAAATCCCTTGCCCACACCTTAGAAATATTTCTCAATATTCACCTTAACCCTAGAATAGCCCTAGGGACCCCAATTTATAGTTTTGGTAACTTCCCTTTCCGCATCCCAGTTGCGAAAGGACTTGCGACACGAAATCCGCGCATGTGGCTCCACTTCTCAACAATCTCCCACTTTGAGACACATCACCATAAACCTTTGTCTTTATCATCCGGAGTGCACCACCTCCCCATCTTCAAGCTTGAAGACCAATTAAAGCTGAACAGAACTTCAGCTTCTCCCTTGTGACTGCCTTGGTCAGCATATCAGCAGGATTCTCACTTGTATGAATCTTCTCCAGAGCAATTGATCCATCTTCTAGTAACGAACGTATGAAGTGATATCTAATGGCAATATGCTTAGTCCTTGAATGAAAGGCTGAATTCTTAGCCAAGTGTATTGCACTCTGACTGTCACTGTACAGCTTGCAATCTGCTTGCTTCTTACCCAACTCTTCCATAAAACCTTGCATCCACACCATCTCCTTGCATACTTCTGTAGTCATAACATATTCTTCTTCTGTCGTACTGATAGATACTATCTTCTGTAACTGAGAGACCCAACTGACTGCAGCACTTCCCAGAGTAAAGACATAACCTGTAGTGCTTCTTCTGCTGTCGATATCTCCTGCCAAATCTGAATCCACGTAGCCTTGTAGCTTGATTTTCGATCCACCATAACATAGCCCTACATCCTTAGTACCTACAAGGTATCTAAGAATCCACTTCACAGCTTCCCAATGTTCCTTCCCGGGATTGTTCATGAACCTACTAACAACTCCCACTGCTTGAGCAATGTCTGGCCTCGTGCTCACCATAGCATATATGAGACTCCCTATAGCTGACGTGTATGGGACTTTAGCCATGTAATCTCGTTCCTCCTACGTCTTTGCCCCTTGCTCCTTAGATAGCTTGAAGTGGTTGACTAATGGAGTGTTAACCGGCTTAACACCTCCCATATTGAATCGATCAAGTACCTTGGCTATGTACTTTGCCTGTGATAACACCAGTTTCTTGTTTTCCCTGTCACGCTTTATCCTCATGCCTAGGATTTGTTTTGCAACTCCTAAATCCTTCATGGCAAATTCTCTAGACAGTTGTCTTTTGAGATCTGAGATGTCCTTCATACTTGAACCAGCCACAAGCATATCATCAACGTACAGAAGAAGGATGATGTACGACGTATCAAACTTCTTCAAATAACAACAGTGGTCTGCATGACATCTCCTAAAATCGTTTCCCGACAAGAAACTGTCGAACTTCTTGTACCACTGCCTCGGGGCCTGCTTGAGGTTATATAAACTCTTCTTCAGTCTGCACATATTGTTCTCCTTTTCTGGTGCCACGTATCCTATTGGCTGATACATATATATCTCTTCTTCAAGGTCCCCATGAAGAAAGGTTGTCTTAACATCTAGCTGCTCTAGATGTAAGTCCTCTGTAGCCACTATACTTAAGACCATACGAATCGTAGACATTTTCACTACTGGTAAAAATATTTCAGTGAAATCGATACCTGCCTTTTGTTAAAACCCTTTCACAACCAATCTGGCCTTGTACCGTTTCGAACCATCGTGCTCCACCTTCAGTCTGTAAACCCACTTGTTATGAAGAGCTTTCTTACCCTTTGGTAGAGTGACTAGATCCCATATACGATTAGACTCAAGAGAGTCCATCTCCTCATCCATGGCCTGCTCCCACTTAACCCGTGTATCTGACTGTAATGCCTCTTCAAAACACTCTGATTCACCATTATCTGTCAGTAGTAGATAATATAAGGAGGGTGAGTATCGGATCGTGGGTCTCCTCTCCTGAGTAGACCTCCTCAATACCGGTGTCTGTAGCCCTGCCTCATAATGCTCCTGTGCATGATCATCCTGTGACGCTATAACACCCGTGTCCGGTAACTCGTATAACTCTACAAATTCCTTCTCCTCAGCCTTATTTTCATGCACACTGTCCTTATGCATCACTTTTTCATTGAAGACTACATCCTTGCTTCTGATGATTTTCCTATTTTCTGCATCCCAAAACCTGTAGCCAAAATCATACTGCCCGTAGCCTATAAACGTGCACCTCCTAGACTTCGCATCCAGCTTGTTTCTGTGCTCTGCATCAATGTGAACATATGAAGTGCAACCGAACACTCTGAGATGTGCAAGGTTCACTTCTTTTCCAGTCCACACTTCTTCTGGTAGCCCACCATCCAATGGTGTTGAGGGACTTCTATTGATGAGATATGCGGCGGTATTCACAGCATCTGCCCAAAATGTCTTGGGCAACCTTGCATGTAACCTCATGCTCATGGCGTGCTCAAGGATGGTCCTGTTAATGCGCTCGGTCACACCATTCTGCTGCGGTGTACCTGGAATCATTTTTTATGTTTGATTCCACTTGCTGCACAATACTCCTCCAACCTCTTGTCACAGTACTCTCCCTCATTATCAGATCTGAGACATTTTACTGTTTTACCTTTCTCATTTTCTACCATAACTTTTCACTTCTTAAATACATCAAATACATCAGATTTGTGCTTTAAGAAATAAATCCACAGTTTTCTACTAGCATCATCAATAAAGGAAACAAAATAACATGAGCCACCAAGAGATGATATCTGTTCCGGTCCCTACACATCAGTGTGTACAAGCTCCAACAGATGCGTTTTGGAGCGCGTCCCGTCTTCTTGAAACTTACCCTCTTCTGCTTGCCATACACGCAGTCCTCACAGAATTCCAAGTTAATAGACTTCAGCCCTGGTAGTTTTCCTTTTGACAATAGCACTTTCATCAATTTCTCACTCATATGTCCCAACATCTGATGCCATAACTGCCCATTCACTTCAGTTGATGCGACTGCGAGTGAACTATACGATCCTGAAGTCATGTACAAAGTACCTTCTTTCTTGCCTCGAGATATCACCAAGGTACCTTTTGTGATCTTCCAGGAATCACTTGTGAATGTCGTCACATAACCGGTATCGGCCAACTGCCCCATTGAAATCAAGTTACATTTCAAACTCGGTACATGTCTGACATCCTTCAATTTCAAAGTTGTTCCATCTTTTTGACTTATCTGAACATCTCCCTTTCCAACAATACTGCACGGCTCATCATCACCCAGGTATACTCTCCCAAAGTCACCTGACACATAATTTCGCAGAACTCCCTTGCATGAAGTGGCATGAAATGAAGGACCTGAGTCTATAACCCAAGACTCATTCCTCGCATCAAGAGACAAGAACAATGCCTCTGTGTCACTCTCCTCAGATAGATTCACTGAATCTTTCCCACCTTGAGAGTTTCCTTATTGTTTCTTAAGCGCCCTGTAATCACGTTTCATGTGTCCCTTCTTGCCACAATGCCAACACCCATCTTTGTCTTTCGGTCCCTTGAACTTCTTCCTCGACTTAGAATGCCCGTGTTTATTGTCTCCTTTGTTCAGCGATCTTCCTCTTCCTTCAACGTTTAGAGCATTCCCTGAATCCCCTGAAACTCCTGATGCCTTTCTTCTAGATTCTTCGCTGAGAATTAGACCGGCTACATCATCAAATTTCAGCTTTGTCGACCCTGAAGAATTGCTCACAGCAATCACCAAACCATCCCATCTGTCTGGCAAACTGGATAAGATCAATAACGCTCTGACCTCATCCTCAAAAATAATGCCAACGGATTCCAACTGGCTCGTGAGTGTATTAAACTCGTTTAGATGTTCAGCCACGCTCCCACCATCTGACATCTTCATGTTGAACAGTTATTTCATAAGATGAACCTTGTTGGATGCTGAGGATTTTTCATATATGATGGCTAGGGCTTCCATTAATTCTTTTGTCATTTTTACCTTGGATATATTGAAGGCGATACTCTTAGACAAAGAGAGTCGGATCGTTCCTAAAACCTTTCTATCCAGTAAAAACCATTCATTATCCGTCATCTTTTCTGGTTTTTTCTCTTTCCTCCTAGAGGAATATAGAGGTCCTTCTGATATAGATAATCTTCCATCTGCATCTTCCAGAAGGCAAAGTTTGAACCATCAAACTTCTCAATTCTAGTTTTTCCATCTTCTACCATCGCTCCCAATAGAACTAAACCAATAGCTCTAATACCAGTTGTTGCGCAGCACGCCAACAACGCAGTGAGCCTAGATCCAATCTCAGGCCTCACCCACAAACGATAAACAGGAAGAAATATAAACTAGAAACAGATCAAAGGAATCCAAAAAGATAAGATATACATGGAAAAACCCCAATCTAGGATAAAAAAACCACGGATGCAAACTTTCACTATGAAGAACGAAGATTACAAGGCAATATACTAACCTCTCCCTCGGAAATACAGAGAAAATCCCTTGCCCACACCTTAGAAATATTTCTCAATATTCACCTTAACCCTAGAATAGCCCTAGGGACCCCAATTTATAGTTTTGGCAACTTCCCTTTCCACATCCCAGTTGCGAAAGGACTTGCGATACGAAATCCGTGCATGTGGCTCCACTTCTCAACACAACGGTCATGTTAAAAAAAAAAAAAGAAAATGGTCTATTAAAAAGAATGTGAGAGATGTGTAGGGAAGAGAGACTATGTGGTCATCAATCATGGAGTCTATTGTTTTTTCTTTTTCTTTTTCTTTTTCTTTTTTGTGGTTGGTTGTTTTTTCTTTGGGGGGGGGGGGGGGGGGGGGGGGGGGGGGGGGGGGGCAAGGGTGATTAAGAGAGAAAGTGATGCTTTTTAAGGAAACTATGGTTTTACGGCCTGTTTGGATTGCCATCTGCTAACTGCCTTCCTAATTATTCGTTGTAAACCTATCCAAATTGTTTTTAAGGAAATGATGATGCAAAAGCTGTGGGAAAGGGAAGTGTTCTGTGGCAGTTGCGTCCAAATGGGCCCTAAAGTTATGATTAATAGCTAACATGCCAACATGGCAAGTGATTGGATTAGTACCCCATGAGAACGTTACGTAGCTCAATGAGTCAGTTGTTGCCATGGGTATGAGAAAAATGGTCATCTATATTTAGTGTAACTTTGATGTCTATATTTACCTTTCTGATTTCTGATTAACAAGCATTTGTTAGATGAATTTGGACCATTGTCTTTTTAATTTTGACCTTTTGCATGGAATTTTTATATTTTCATAGACAATGTTAATGAAGTATCTGCTGTTTTGATGATGACAAAGCTGCAATTTACAACAATGCAGCTGAGAAACCCAAATCAGGCCTGCTTCAGCTCCTTTTCACTACTTGGCTTGCATACAATTATCTGACTATCTGTGAAGAACATTTGTTTCCATATGATCTTTCTTCAATATGCATCAAATTGACATATATTATAATGCAGTATGATGTCTGAAATTGACGTGTCCCATTCCTCAAGAATTTCTGTTATGATCCTTTTTTATTCTTTTTGGGTTAATCCTGTGCAAATTCGTCGTACCGCATGAGTTTGTGTTATCTGACTATCTATGAATATTTTGTCATATGGGTTATCTATGACTATCGATTTGTAGTTTCTCATATGAGTATTTTGCCATGTGCTATGTCTGTATTAGATAGATAGTTGATTCAGAAACTGAATTTATATTTCAGCCTTTTTTGTTGTTTCTAGATCGGGTTTTTTCTTGAATTGGATCTGATATTATTTTCTAAATCAGGTGGCCTGTTGGAACTCATTTTGTCCACTGTTACATGTGGTATGGTCCAATTGAGATATTTCATGAATTGGGCGCATCGCTTAAACTATGATGGAAAATCAGTTGGAGGGTGTTGATAAATCACATATAGACAGCTCTGGATATACCTGATGGAACTCATTATTTCATGAACTTCTAAATTGCTTATGTCAAGCTTCACGTGTCTAGAAGGCCATGCGGAACGCATGAACCGTCTTACCCTTGTTTTCTTGGGTTGGTCCACCTTAGATTTGTACCCACTGTTGTTTGCAATGTATATTTATGAGAAATACACATGTGAGAGTGTAGGTTATCTGTTGGCGATGGATTCGTCAGATGAGGAATCGCCAGATAGTACAATTGTCTTTCAAGCGGTGGCAGCTTGTGTGCAAGCAGTTGGGGAATATTATCGTACGTACATGTTCAAGCAACCGGCGCGTCATGGGGATGATGAGCGAGCAAGGTTCATCAATTCTATTATTCGGACTAGCGACGGAGATTGTGTAGATCAGCTTAGGATGAATCGAGAATCCTTTTTTGAACTGTGTACGCTGCTACCCGAGAAGACACGACTCCGTGATACGCGTAATGTTAGTCTTGAAAAACAATTAGTTATTTTCCTTCACACGTTAGGACACAATGTTCGTAACCGGGTCATAGGTCACAGATTTATCCGATCGGGTGAGACAGTCAGTCGGCACTTTCATCGTGTGCTGCAGGCAATTATATCAATGTACCCTGATTTAGTTAAATCGGCCAGCATAGAGACGTCATCAGAGATTCAAACAAATCCAAATTAGTCTGCTTACTTTCAGGTATATTTGTTATAGGTGTGTTTTCTAAGTCCGTATTTTTTAATTCCTTCCAATGTACGGTCGCTTCATGGTCTGTTGATTCTTCACATTTAGGATTGCGTTGGTGCAATTGATGGTACACACATTCCAGCGCATGTGTTGGCGGTTGACCACGCGAGTTTCCGCAATCGCAAGGGGGTGCTCTCCCAAAAATGTATTGGCAGCGTGTACGTTCGATATGAAATTTACATATGTGTTGGCCGGTTGGGAGGGTTCTGCTTCGGATGCGAGAGTGCTACACAATGCATTGACTCGATCAGATGATCCATTGCTTGTGTCAAACGGTACTATATATCTGTTATGAAAGTGCTTATCTAATTGTTAACTATGACTGTATCCAGTTTTCCACCTAATATGACCTTGATTCAAATGTATAGGAAAATATTATGTTGTCGACGCTGGATACGCTCATTCACCTGGATTTATGGCTCCATACCGGGGCGTTCAGTATCACTTACAAGAATATCGAACCGGGAGAGCTCCTGCGAACATGAAGGAGCTATTTAATTACTGACATGCACAATTACGCAATGCAATCGAGCGATGTTTCGGTTTATTGAAAGACAGATTTTCCATCTTGAAGAGCGCTATGCAGTAAGAATTTCAAACACAAGTCGAGATTGTGATAGCCTGTTGTGTCCTACACAATTATATACGTGGCTAAAATGAGTCTCCACAGGATAGTGATTTTGCAACTATATCTGGTGCTGATGTGGAGGGTATCCCAAAGCCACAAGAGCTATCAAGAAATGACGAGCGACAATGGTTACTTCAAGTAACGCAGCGTGAAAAAGATGCTTGGAATCGAATCCACGATGACATTGCAGCGAGAATGTGGGAAGATGCTCAACAAAATATTAGGAGCAGATGATGATACCTTCCATTTAATTTTCAAACATAAGTTGGTAATGCTATATTTAAGGTTTATTTAACGTCGAAAATTAGTGAATTATGGTCACTGAGTTACACACTTGGTGGTTTGTTGGATTGTTATATGGGCCTGTGAATTTTTGTTATATAAGTCTATCTTAATATTTGTTGTTTTAATGATTATAGTTGCAATTTGAAGAAAAAAAAATCATACCTACTTCATATTCAGGTGAAATGACAGACTCCTTCAACGAAACATCCACACCAACCTAGTCATCGGTAAAAACACCACCGGTAGCCACTTAATGTTCACCACGTGCGAAAACCATGAAATCTCTCGTGGAGCCTTCATCTAGAGCGCTAAAGATCAAATGGACAAGTGCCATGGACCAGATACTATTCGACACTTTTCTCGAACAGGTCGCACTAGGCCGTAAGGCTGATAACGGATTCAAGCGGGAGGCGTACTAGATTGCGGCCGATGAAGTTACAAAGCACACTGGAGTATTTGTCACATGGCAAAACGTGTCCAATCGGGTGAGATATTACAAGCGAGAGTATACTGCAGTGAAGGACATGCTGGCAGCGAGTGGCTTCGGTTGGGACTAGGAGAGGATAGTTGTGACAGCCCCTGATGAAGTCTGGGAGCAATATCTTAGGGTACGTTTTACTGATTTTTAATTTCCTATCATCCATCTCTATGTAATATTTACCCATTATTACACCTGTCTTATTCCTCTGGCAGTCTCACCCAAATGCCGCTAGACTCCCCGGTAAACGAATCGACAAGATGGATGACCTCGCAACGATATGCGGATCCGACCAAGCCATGGGCCGCTACGTATGAGGCAGCAGGAGTATGGCCGCGTCGACATCTTCTTCTCGTCTGCAGCGAGACTTTAATGAAGCATGGAATTCTGTTGATGATGGTATGAATGATATGATAGATCTATCAGAGGATTACGTCACAGACTCCACAAGGACCATTCCATTACCATCGGACAGTCTTGTGACGGGACATCACGGATCCCGTGGCACTCCCACTCGCACTCCTGATTTCGATGGTACTCGCGGAGGGATAGTAACAAGGAAACGATCGCGCCCACCTCGTCCTTGTGATGTACTCGGGGCCTCATTGAATACCATTGTCGAGTCAATGATGAAATTTGGGCTCGGCAAATAGGTTGATCGTACTAAGACAGTACTTGATGTGCTCGAGGAGGTGAAAGGCCTGACTAATAAAGAATTTATCGATGTTGGTGAGATCCTGAGTAAGGACAAGTTGTTGGCGTCGTTCTTTGTTAGTCTTCGACCCGAGCGCCGAGTGGAGTGGTTAAAGGAAAAACTTCGTGATCATATTGGTGATGGAGGTGCTAGTTCTGTATGACAGGGTGTTTTCAATGAGTTTGTTTTGCTGATTTTTATTATGGTCATGTAATAACTTATATTGTTTGTCATGTTTGTTTCCGTATACTGACAGTTTTTTTTTTTCCCTTTTAATATTTTGGATAATTGTGTGATGGAATGGTATGCCTTGTGGAAATACCAATATGACTGCTATTTTAATGACTAAGTATGTTATAGAAGCAATTCGGTATATCCACTCACATGCTTGCATTATGCACATTAACTCAGATTGCATTAGTCAGTTCATATAATGCAGGAAGGGTACGTACATACGACTTTCATATTCAGAAAATATGATTATTATTGCTTATTTGAATTACGGATGTTCATTCTTTCATATATCAATTACATGATCTATGCCTGCCATTGCAGATGGGTAAACAAAAGTTTTACGTTGTCCTTGTCGAACAACGTCCTGGGATATATAACACTTGGGATGAGGCGCATGTAGAAGTTGAGGGATACAGTAGCGGCAAGCACCGCACGTTTCGAAAATGGAAGGAGACCGTAGATACTGGGACAGTTTTTTCCACAAGGCATGTGAGCCATCCAGACCACTGCCAGTGTCTCCGTGTTTACAGGTTGCCGCTGCATCTGCTAAGATCGAGATGCAACATACTACGACTGGGTTTATCCATCAGTCGACCTAGACGAGACAGGAGGTGCTGGAGAGGGCTACATCGACTGATGATCTTGATCGATCGGATAGCAAGAAAGTCCTTGCGATTTTCATGAGGCTACTAGTTCTTTTTTTTTTTGCATTGCTTATTATAATTAAATTTTAATATTATTATTCCATAACTTTTATTAGCTGCGAGTAGGTTTTTGGAAATCCTTTGTGGTAAAGAGATCTGTCGACATCTGTAGTTTTATTTTTGACATGGATGTTTTGATTCCATCGGTTTGAAATGAACGAAATGGATGAAACACATCCATGAATGTGCGACCCATATTTGACATGGACAGTCCCTGTTCCATATGTTGAAATCGATTTGCGTATTGAGATACGCCTTAAACACTTCAGCGTTTATACAGTGGGCCCCACCAGTAACGTTACAACTTCAGATCTCGCTGCCGGTCTTTTGTGGACAGTGATTTTTTGCAAATTTTCACGTCCAATCTTGTAGATTGGCAAAGATCAAGTGGATCACACAGCGTTTACGAGTTTCTGTACTGACCATCTGATTGGACAATATATATATATATATATATATATATATATATATATATATATATATATATATATATGGACGGTGTGGATGAGACATTGAGGGTTTGGACGGTACCCATTGAACGGCTTGGATGAGACACAAACATCTTGTGCCCCGTGGGATACCCAATCTCGTCGAATGCACACCTCTTCAAATGACAGTGACCGTCAGTTATTTATTCTAGACCGTCCAAACACTCCTGTAGTTGGATTGCATGGGATTGCATGCAATCCAATGCCCGGCCAAACATCCACCGCATCTGAGACGGTTGGATTCGCTGAACCGTCCAAACGCGCACACGATTTACGTGCTGGATCAGCTAATCCAACTAGATAGGAGACAATCCACTGTTCTGCAATAAATTGACTCATTTATTGTGCAAACCAACCTATTACCACCGACTCCACTGTAATACGCTCGTCCAAACGGCCCTAAGTACCGAGTATACTCTGTTGGATTCACCGTGTTTTATTTATTTTAGTCAGTCTGTCCATCCATCCTTAGCTCAAAAATGAAGTATATACAGGATAAAATGGACCACACCATAGGAAACAGTGTGAATTGAATTTATACGTTGAAAAATTCTTGGGGGCCATGGAAGTTTTGGATCAAGATTATATTTGTTTTTTCCCTTCATCCATGTTTTTTTGATCTTATGAACGGTTTGTATGAAAAATAAAGATCACTGTGGGACCTGGAAAGGTTTCAAAGGTAGAAATCATTATTTCCACTGTTTCCCGTGGTATGGTCCACTTAAGATTTTTATAAGCTTGTATTTAGGTTCAACGCCTAAAATTAGATGGAAAAACGGATGAAGGTGTGGATAAATCACATATATTCACAGCGCGCCCAACTGAATTCACTGAGTACGATGAGAGCGCACTGAGAGTAACTCAGTACGCAATCTATTTCCCTGGTAAGGTGGATTGACTTTTGGCTTTCAACTATTTCACCACGTGTATCACTTCAGTAGCGTCTTGGTCACTGAAATGTACAGTATCTAATCCGCTCCCAGTGTGTGGTACACCAGCCAATCCGCTTCCTAGGCAGGGGGCGCACCTAATGGACGCGGATTAGCTACTGGCAGGTTGAGTAGCGAGGCTTGCTACTTAAGTGACATCACCAAGTTTAGGCTACACGATAATGTATATTTTGTATCTATATAGTCCATCCATTTGGAGAAATCATATTAGAGCGTGATCCGAAAAATAAAACAGATCCAAAGCTCGAAGGGACCCACACAAAAATAGTGGGAGAGTAACGCCCACCGTTAAAAAGTTCCAATGGCCACGAAAGTTTTCGATCGAGTTTGTATTTTCCCTTCTTTCCTGTCTGCTTTAACACGTGACCAGGTGGGATCTCAAATAAACATCATGGTGGACTTTTGGAAGGTTTCAATGCTGTGCGTCACTCTCATTACTGTTTTCTATGGTGGGTCCACCATAGCCTTGGATCTAACTCGTTCTTTGGACCATACTCTAAAATGATCTCTCCAAATGTGTGGACGGTGTTGATACAACACATACATCGTGGTGGGCCCACAGAAGTTGGTGACGTCACTTGATTAGCCAGTCTCGCTACTCAAGCTCTAGTATCCAATCCGCGTCCGCACCTAATCCGCTCCCACCACGAGGTGGAAAAAGAAGAAAGGAAGGTTTGTCTTCAAAAAACCTCCGCACTTCCTCTGCCCAACCAACACAGGCCGGAAGACAGACGCCAGTCGCCGGAATCTGACACCCGCCGGTTCGCCTGCCAAGAACACTGACAGGCATCTCTACAGGGGCAATCTTTTTTACATCTTCACATGTACTTCTCATCTCACATCCTCTCTCTGAAACCATCTCTCTTTCACAAAAAAGTCCTAATCCCTTCCATCAGACTCTTTTATTCCTTAGACGACTTCTCTTCAAAACCCTCAGCGTCAGACGCTCTCACCAAATCCCATCTCTGCAACCTCATCACAAAACAGCACTGGTCTGACCTTAAAACCCTAATCTCAAAATCAGACCCCAAAACCTTCCTTCAATGCCTCTTCGATTCCCAAATCGAAGCTGGAATCATTCTCCGATACTTCCGATGGTCCGAACGAGAATTCAACGTCTTCTACACACTCGAATCCAATTTCAAGCTGCTGCATCTATTAGCTGCTGAGAAGAATTACAGCGAGGTCAGATCACAGCTCCATAGACTGGTCAGTCATGAACGGTACTCGAATTCCTCAATCTTTCACACCCTATCAATCTCAGCCATTGGATTTAGCCCCAATTCTACCAATTCGATCATTGCCGATATGTTGGTTTTGGCATTTGTGAAGAATTTGAAGACGGGTCCTGCTTTGGAAGCTTTCGAGCGGGCTGGTGATTATGGGTTTCGGTTGTCGGTCCTCTCCTGCAATCCTCTCTTGAATGCTCTGGTTAAGGAGAACAAGATTCAGGCAATGGAAAATGTGTATAAGGAGATGATTAGGAGGCGGGTTGCACCTAATTTGATTAGTTTTAATACGGTGATTAATGGGTTTTGTAAGGCGGGGAAACTGCTGAAGGCAGGGGATTTGGTTGAGGACATGAAAGCTTGGGGGTGTTTGCCGTCGGTTGTCACATACAATACATTGATCGATGGCCATTGCAAGATGGGCCGCGCGGGTAAAATGTATAAAGCAGACGCTATTTTGAAAGAGATGGTTTCGAAGGGAGTCCATCCAAATGTGGTTACTTTTAATATCCTGATTGATGGGTACTGCAAGGATGAGAACTGTTCGGCGGCAATGAGGTTGTTTGAGGAAATGAAGCGGCAAGATATGCCACCCAATGTGATCACATATAACTCTTTGATTAATGGGCTTTGTAGAGAAGGCAAGGTTGATGAAGCGATTAGATTGCGTAATGAGATGCAGGTGGTGGATGTCAAGCCGAATGTTGTGACATACAATGTACTAATTAACATGTTTTGTAAGAAAGGGATGTTGGAAGAGGCAAAGGAGTTGTTGGATTATATTGCGAAAAGAGGTTTGGTTCCAAATGTTATGACATATAATAGTCTGATGGATGGATACTGTAAGATTGGGAAGATGGAGTATGCGCTTCACTTGCGTGATTTGATGTTAGAGAGCGGGGTCCACTGTGATCTTTCAACGTATAATTGCTTGATTGCTGGTTTTTGTAGAGATGGAAATATGGAGGGGGCTAGTAAGCTTTTAGATGAGATGGAAGAGAAGGGTGTAAGAGCAGACATCGTGACATATAATGTATTAATTGGCGCATTATGCAGGGAAGGTGAGTCCGTAAAGGCGATGAGGCTCTTGAACGAGATGTTTGAGATGGGCTTGGACCCAAGTCACGTGACCTACAATACTCTAATGGATGGGTTCTGTAAGGAGGGAAATATGAAGGCTGCTTTGAATGTGAGGATGAGAATGGAAAAGGAAGGAAAGCGTGCCAATGTCGTCACGTATAATGTATTGATTAGGGGGCTTTGTGGGAAAGGCAAGCTCGAAGAAGCAAACAGGTTTCTGAATGAGATGTTGGAGAAGGGTTTGATTCCGAATAGGGTCACATATGATATTGTTCGGGATGAAATGATGGAGAAAGGGTTTGTTCCAGATATAGATGGGCACCTTTGCAACAATGCTTCTTAGCATTTAGGAAGGAGTGATGACAGTGAACTGATATACCTCTACGCATGTTTTTTTTAAGGATGCAGGGAGAGTGGAACAAAGCTAATGAAACTTTTGCAGGCATCTCTATGGGAAAATGGTTACAAAATTTTGCAAATACAAATAAGTAGGTTCAAAGACATCCTTAATCACCAGAATTTTAGGGCAATGGAGAAAAAAAAAAAACAGAAAGATGAAAAATTTCGTGGAGGATGGTTAATGTGGGGCATATGGAAGGAAAGAATCAAGATAAATTTCAACGACGATCATAAGCTTCATTGTGCTTTGGGTGCTTGTGAAGGAGTTTCATAGTGTTGCCACTTCTGATTTGACATGAGTTTTGTAAGCAGCTATTGATTGCGAAGAAAGGAAACTAGCCAACAAGTAAAGTGAAGGGCCCACACCCACCTACTGGGTTGAGGAAGCTCAACTTTGATGGAAACTCCCTAGGGAATTCGGGTTCTTTCAGAATCAGAGGTGTTCTTAGAGACGACAAGGGTTAAACTAAGATTGTGTTTTCCGGTCCTGCATGGATGAAAGACTTGTATGAAGCCGAAGCGGGGAATTTTGAGAGAAAAGTGAGGATTTTTTTATTCCCCTGACCCATTGACTGCATAATGAGTACTCAAATAAAAAGATTAGGGAAATTGAGTTGGTTGGACATTCGTTTTTTTCATGTACCGAGGGAGGCAACAAGGTCGCCGATTACCCTGCCAAAGAAGGTGTAGCAACTGGTGAGAATTGCTATGGCTGGATTGTCCTTGCCTTTGTAGCATTCTCTCTTTTCTTTCTTCTCTTTCCTGTTTAACAAAGCTCGTCGATTATTGAAAAGTGGAGATACCATTAATCACTTGAGTTGTAAATCTGTGAGCCTTTGATTTATAGTGAAAACTGAATACTAGTTGAAAATGAAAATGAAACTGGTTATTAGCAGCTTTAAATGATTTTATCTTGGGAAGTTTCTGTATTTTTTATTTTTACTTTTTCTGTTCTTTACCTGATTAGAACACGAGGCATGGTTATTTGGGTGGAGCTGAGCAGATTGTGAAGCACTAGTACTGTGTAATGGGCAAAGCAGAGAACCCTTATATACCCCCCAAAAAAAAAGGAAGAAGAAGAAGTCACCATGAGATGCGTTGAATGCTAGCATATCATGAGCTGAGCAGATTGTGAAGCACAAGTACTGTGTAATGGGCAAAGCAGAGAACCCTTAGATACCCCCCCAAAAAAAAAGGAAGAAGAAGAAGTCACCATGAGATGCATTGGATGCTAGCATATCATTTTATGGGAATGAAGAAGAAGTCACCATGAGATGCGTGTGTTGGATGCTAGCTTATCATTTAATGGGAACGACATTTGCAATGGGATGCCTCACTATGATCCTTGCTAAGCCCACATGTGCGTACAAGGCAGGTCATGTACATGTCATCACATGTGCTAGCCTGATTACAGGGTGAGAGCGTCGATATAGTCTACCTGTCTGATGAATGGATTGGATCTTGTATCAATGTGCCATGATGGCATAGTTGATGTGTGTACATGACTTCCCTTGCACATGCATATGGGCTTAGCACAGCTCCTTGATGACTTTAATCAATTGGAAAATAAACTTATTCTTTCATCATCAGTAGATCTAAACCTGGTGGCAGCATGGATAAAAAAGGAGAGGACAAGATCACACGTCTTCTTCCTATATGATATAGGCCTTGAATCCATAAGGCTAAAAAACCTTTAAAATGAGAATAAAATTGATAATGATGAGAATTGTTCCTTTAGAACGCAACTGATATGCTTATATAAGCCTAGGCTCCTAAACTTATCCAAATTCCAAAATTGCAAACTTTCTAAAAATGTAAGGAGTTGAAAAAGGGTCAAATTATCTTAGATGAACCCCAAAAAAACTTGAAAATAATACTAATACTGGACTCTTCCAACCCTAAAATGACTGGAATTAGCAAAATCATTACTAATTCGATATGGTAAAGTGCGACATTGTACTGAAATCTGACCCCTAAAAAATTACTTTATTTTGCGAAACCCTTTGGAGGGCAATGGACTGGCAAGTTGTAAAGCTTGTTGATAGCTTTCTAACGTTATCTCATATGCATTATTCCCATAACCAGTCACAAAGTTTTGGCCATCGGACGACGTAGTATGTGTTAGGCGGTGCCTCATCTTGGCCCTTCCTGCCTAACTTCTTTTGATCCTGACCTTACATGAAGTCGTCTGCCGCTTGTCCTGCGTCAAGATCTGTTATAGGATCACTTTGGATTGGCTTTGGTTTGTTTACGAGGTGCGGTTTGAGGAACTATACATGGAGTAATTGGGAATAGATTGATTCCAACTCAGGATTTGGTAGTTTAAAGTCCACTTGCAACCACTTATGAATTGTTTTCCGGCCTATGCCCATTTTCTCAAGTTTTGGATTGAATTAATCCATTTGACACAAATGGTTCATGGTAGAAAAATGAGCTATTTCGTTCCTGAAGGATTGGCAGGGTCAACTGCGAGTTTTTGGAGATGAGATATCCATTTGACTATTTGATGAACTGCTTGAGAAATTTCGGATTTTATGAAAAGGTAAATCATATGTACTGTGACCATAGGTTAATTCACATGTCAGAACGTATAAAAGCGTCACACCAAAATAGCCATATTAGGAGAGTGGTAACACCAGCTGGGATATCATGTATTCTTTTTACACGTCAAGCACGTCTTGTTTTGAGTGGTGTCTTACTGAGGTTCTTTCTCATTCGCTCATTATTGCTAAAAGCATGGTTTGAAAGCTGAATCTTGGTCGGTTTTCATTCCACTCAGTGCTTGTGAATGTAGTGATACGTCCTTGTTCACATTCGCATGGATCAACAGCTGTTTGATGAGTATAAACGGTATTGGAAGTGTCTGTATTCATAGTTTTGAGTGGTGGTGTTACAAAATGCCATTTCCTTTGTACTGGTAAATCCAAGATTGGCCGATACATGCATGTTATTCATTTTTTTTCTTTGTGAGTTAAAAATGCATGGATTGGTCAATACAAGGATCAAAGTGGGTATGCATAGGCTACATCGGTGTATGTTTGTTAATCTCATTTGAGGTTATTTTTGCACTCGGTAGGGTGATTATAATGCCTCGGATTTCACCTGAAAATCATCTGACCATCTCTTATCTCATGGATGATTTATTTCAGTGTTTATCATTTTTCTAATTTATCTAAATCACTATCTAGCTTGCTTTCTAATATATAGCTGGCTTTGGGTTTCTCCTTGCAGACCTTGGGGCATGAAAAAACAAAAGGTGCCTGAAGCTTTCTTATTCAAGCTTTCTGACTGTTTGATCTGCCCTTGGGTGGCTTCTGTTATGCAAGTCAAACTGCTTCCTGGTTGGTTATGATTAAAGATTCACACTTCTTTTATGGAAGCAACATTGTTGGGAATTTGAATTGTAGTCTAGCTATAGTAGGACATCCTGTCAATTGTTGGAGGTGAAAGTGGTATGAAGGCCCAATAACTAAAATGGCTGGGCGTTGATTTTGATATGCATATGGACACGATGGACAGTCTGGCATGACTTACGTAAGACCACCGAGTGGGTACTTGTCCAATGGGCTCAGCTTGGATTTAGATGTGTATCTAGTGGGCCAGACCACTTCTCTGGCTGGACAAACTCTACCAACCAAAGATGTTGTTGCTGCAGGTTTCCAAGTATCCCGAAGAGCTTTCTAAGCGCATGCGCACCTCCATACCTGGCCACACGTGCCAACCTGGCTGCTGTTTGGGATATCCTGGCTGTGCATCAAGTGGGCCCCACCGCATGGATGACCTGGTGCTAGAATCAGATTGGCAAACTTATCAGGCATGGCAATATAAAAAAAGCCGTCTTTCTCCTTGTCGATGTTGAGAGAATTAGATCCATGTATGGCTCAACTGATGAGCGGGCCCACCTTACACGGTGGGAATTTATCGTGATAAATTCTCGGTATGAAAAGATTCCTTCCAGTATTTTTTTAAAAAAATTATCTTGGTGCGATATTGGACTCCATTTGTATGATACTACACATTTGTATTTGATTGCACTGACAATACAAGCAATATTTTCCAATCCATAGCTGTGTTGTAATATGAATGTCCGTACTGCAATCACTGGTTGATTTTTTCGCAATACTTTGCTAATGAGATACGATACCTCCTGATATTTTGAACCTTGTTTTTTATTTGAAATTTTGAGATGTGAAGCGGGTTTCTGTGCTTTAATGAGGATTTTGTTCTTTATGATGGGTATCAGGAAGAATTTAGGTGTAGGTTGAATTTTTTACACAATCACTTCTTTATCATTATGTGTACATCTTTGTTAATTTGACTGGTGGGCTAGTGTTTATGTGAAGTTTTGCATGGACATACCATGTTTTGATTAATTATGATGTGGGTCTTTATACCTTGATGAGCGGGTGTTTATCTTTGTGGATATCTTTCAGCTATGTTGTTTTCCTTTTGTAAGTAACCTTCTTATTATTTTTTAATTGGCAGATGGAAATTTTATAAGCAGGTCTGTAAATGCCAGACCAATTTTTGTACCTTTTAGTTTATGTAACAAATGGTAGTGTCAGTATATAAGAAGCTAAATAGTTCTGCAGCAATCCAAATAATTCCTTCTTGTTGATCGAGCATAACTGCTTTTTTCTTCTTTTTTTTTTTCCAAACATTGAAAATCTTGGCAGTTCTGAATCAATTCATTTTCGAGTGCAAATGCTAATTTCTATAGTTGTTGTTCTTAAGTTAGCTTGTTATTTGGAAATATTCTAAAGATTTCCCACTCAATAAGATTTTATTTTATTTTTTATTTTTATTTCTTTTGGTGGAAAGGCAACTATTAAAAAAAAAAAAAAAAAAACAAGAACAACATGATACCATTACTCGGGAAGCAGCAGGTAAGAGCTGACGACGATTGAGCCTGTCATTAGTCCCTCTTTCACAAGAGAAGCAGCAATCGCATTAACATCCCTAGGAATGTAGGGGTACGATTTTAGTCGGACTAAAACAGAGTATACGGAGTACAATTTTAGTAATAATAGGAGTGAAAAACGAGGAATTAGACAAGATTGCTGACCAGAAGTTCCCAATATGACCACTTATGATATCTTGGGTCAATAATTCATGGGAGTGGAGAGATCGAAAAGGATGTTGCCCATAGAATTCAAGCTGAGTGGAAGAAATGGAGATGTGCCTCGGGAAATGGGATAGAATGTTGAGCAGTTAAAGAACAACATGTTCATTATATGAGCGTAGCTGAAATAAGGATGTTGAGATGGATGAGTGGAAAGACAAGGAATGATAGAATTAGAAATGAATACATTGGAGGGAACTTAGGAGTAGCAATGATAAGCAATAAGATGACGGAAAGTAGAGTTTGATGGTTTGATCATGTGCAATGGAGACCAAAACTGCGTTGGTTAGAAGGAAGGAGTTGGTACAAGTTGAAGGCTCTAAAGGGCAAGCGGAAGGCCCAAAAGGATCTAGATGGAGGTAGTAAGAAAAGACTTGATGACCCCTGGTATAACTGAAGGTCTGGCTCCTGATTGAGTAGAATGGCTGAATAGGATTCATGTAGCTGATCCCAATTAATTGGGATAAGGCTCAGATGATGGTGATGATGATGGATCTGGATACAAATTCTGGAATATCTAAACCCCAACAGAAGTTCCAGAATCAACCTGGGATCTGACGAAGCCAACATACTAGCAAGTTCGGTGGGCGGTGGTATGGCTAACTTCCCAATTTCAATTCTGGGTGTGCTGCTGTGTGTGGGAAGACTGGCTTTCGAGTCTTGGGACCAATCATTGAACACTGCAGTTGTAAGCTTGTCCCTTTGGAAGGGAAGTTCTTCTCACTGGGTGGAAAAATTACCCTTATAGAAGCAGTGCTTTCTAATATCCCAATTCGTTTTGCATCTCTGTTCAGATGTCCAGCTAAGGTTGTTGCTAAGCTGGAGTCCACCTCGAAGCATTTTCTTCAGAATCATAGAGAGGATAGCCACAAAGTCCATTTGTTCGCCTGGGATGCTGTATGCAAGCCTGTGAAGGCCAGAGGTCTAGGAGTTTGACCTATTCAGGCTGTGAATTCAGCTATGTTCAAGTTATTCAATAACAGTAACGGTGGCCGTAACGGACACCGCTATTACTGTTATGACGCAGGCTGTAATGGCTGTTACGGCCTTTAAGAAAAAAACTTGTATCGGCCTTATAATGTACCGTTAAGGGGACTTTATGTGCCATTTTTTCCGCAACGGCTGTTACGTAACCGGTTTTGAATACCTTGGCTATGTTAGTAAAATGGTTTTGGCATACTGGGAATGGTGAGACTCCTCATTTGCCAAGTATTTGGCTGGGAAATATAGTCTGTCAGCTAACAGGTGAGGTGTCAATGCAATCATGAGGAGGAAAGGTTTTAAATATGAAGGAGCATTTCTTCAGTATATCCGTGTTTCTCAAATTATTCCAGATTCAAAATTGCGCGGACAGGCCTAAGGTGCATTTTAAGGAGGACTGCCAATGCTTTGAAATTTTTGTTTCCTTTTATATGCAATTTCAGTGGACAGAGTGGGCTCTGTTTTTTTATGTTTTCCAGAGGGTGGTTTGGTCTCTGAGGTTCAGGTGAAATTTAAAATATGATGAGATGAACATGGTCTTTCGTTTGCTTTGCAAGCTGGATGAGATCTTCCTCAGTCGGAGAGTGCTAACTGTAGAATCTGGAGTTGGAAGCAGAAGAGGATTTCTGTGTGTTCGTTCTCTCAATTGTTGCAGTCCTTGCCCATTCTTCCTTTTAAGTGGTCTTCTGTGGTTTGATTGAGTGGTGCTCCTCCGAAGGTGAAAGCTTTTAGCTGGACTGAATGCTTAGACAAGATTCTGATGATCAACCACCCTGCAGAGAGGGATTGCTACGCCGAACAGATATTCTATGTATTTTGTTGTGGAGGAGAATGTTTCTCATCTGTTTCCTCATTGTAGTTTTGCTGGGAAATTTTGGTGGATTATCTTGTCTAGATTTGGAATCCAGTGGGTTATGCCTCTGCTTGAAGGTAAGCCCTTCGCTGGATGGCTGTGCTCAGTGTGGCCTCCAATCAGAAATCTGCTATGTAATCTCTTAGGGGGTGTTTGGCGAGGGTATTAGATGGGATTAGGTGGGATAGAATTGCATTTGGTCATGTGCAATTCCATTCATCATTTGGAGAGGATGGGAAAGGTTGGGATTAGGTGTGATGGAATTTCATTTAGTCCCACGGAATTGCATTTGGTCCCATGCAGGATTTCCTTGGATTTTGAAATCCACTACACATGTGGGCCCCACATTGATGCATGCGTTTATCCATGACGTCCATCCATATACACCATTTACATGTGATATTCTGGTTATATATATGTGTACAAGTGAATGGCATCCATTTTGAATTTGGTCCGTTGATTACAATTTCATTATCCACCAAACATGATTTTGCTAATTCCAGTGTATTCCTGTAGCAAAAATTTTATCCCAAACATGGGATTGGACGGCTACAATACCATGGAATTTCCAGACATGCATTCATTGTGCAATAATGATGTTAATCCCATCTAATACAATTCAATACCATTCAATTCCACGGATCAAACATGCCCTTAGCTTAGTCTGTTTTATGCTGCAATGGGCTGGAGAGGAATGGGAGGATATTCAGAGGAAGAGTGAGATCTGTAGATGCTGTTGGTAGTAAGATATTCGATCTAGTGGTTGAATGGGGCTCACAGGACAAGTTGTGGTGTGACATGCAATGAAAAAGGTGAGACTGTGACAGAATCATACTGCCTTTGTTTGTCCTGAAGCAGTTAAATACAAATAAGTATAGTTTTGCAGTATATTTTAGTACTAGTGTTTCTTGAATAGTTGGGGGCTTGACAAGCACAACAGTTTATGATGTTTGTCTTTTATCTAAACAAGTAGCTTTCTAACATGTGTTGGCGTTGGGTGCATACCTAAGCCATCAAAAACAGATCCTAAATAACCCGTCATGTTGACATGATGGTACAAATCTATAACAATATTGAAAAATATACTTGTGTAAATTATGCAGAAGTATATATAGGTTGCTAGACCCTTTGCCATAGGATTCATCTACTTTTTTTTTTGAGAGAGAGCAATGATTTTATTAAAAAGGCTTACAAAGAATGAGCAAAGAATACAACTCTAAATAAAAAACAATCAAGCCCAACACTCTAAATACAAGGAGAGAGAAAGAGAGAGAGAGAGAGAGAGAGAGAGAGAGAGAGAGAGAGAGAGAGCAATGATTTTATTAAAAAGGCTTACAAAGAATGAGCAAAGAATACAACTCCAAATAAAAAACAATCAAGCCCAACACTCTAAATCAAAGGAGATTTTTCTAAAAACCTCCTCAACCCCGCGCACATTTTTAAAACAACATCCATTTCTCACTCCCCAAATAGCCCAAACCACCACCATAATAAGCACTTTCCACCTCGCTTTTCCAGATTTCCCTACACCTCCTCCCTGCCATGCCTAAAGAAGATCTTCCACTGTTGCTGGCATCACCCGTCTCACCTGGAATGACGATAGAAAGTGACTTCACATACTGCGAGGTGTGGAGTACTCAAAGGTGTGACACCAACCTCTCGTGCGAGGTATCGCTCCCTTCAAATTCACTTTCTGGACTCCACATATCATCTACTAAGGCACGTGAAGAATGATTGCTAGAGACAAATGCTTATAGGTTTGTATCTTTTTTGGACTCCACATATCATCTACTAATGCTATGCTCTTGCTTCGTAGGCTTTTACACTGGGCAACACTTTGAGACAAGTGCTTCCTTGACGCTTTCCCACACACCACATGCAAGCTTTAAACTATATGAATATGATCAACAGGAGAAGATATAGAAGGTTATCTTGAATTACTGTATCGATGTTTGCTGAACATGGGTGTTGGACATGTTGTTGAGAAGGAAATCTTTTGAAAAATGGACCCTCCTTGTTACATGCTGAGTAGGATATCTGCCTAAGAGGTTTGTATCTTTTCTTGTTATTCTTCTCAAGAAGTATATTTTACTTTCTTCAATAAGAAATTTTCCTCTCATTAAAACTGGCAATTGACAGAGTTAGGGGCACATGTTATCATGGCAGTGAGGAACCCAAAAGCAGCTCATCATTTGATTCAGAAGTGGCGGAATGAATAATCTTGAATGGGGGCACCTCTTAATGTTGAGGTATCTATTAACTGTATGTAATGTACATATTCATGTGAATGTACATATCTAGGGATGAGATCCACCACTCTTTGAAACACAATTTTTGTGCATCACATTCATGTGATGATGCAAGACGTTCATTCATTGGGAACAACCATGAATTGGTCATAGATCAAAGTCAGAATGATCAGACAATGCTAATCATTTAAAAGGTGGTGCATAAAAATCACTATCAGGCCAATAATTTTTGTATGCCATTTTTTGTATTGGGATGATTCTGATCATTGTGATTTTTGTTCTATGTTTTCGTTATGGAGCTGCTTGAATCGTCCATATCATCATATATATGCATGCCACATGCACGGCATAGAAAGTGGAGGCATGAAAATTGTGCTTCTAGCAGTGAATCTCATTGTACACACACACGCACACATGTACATGTATATACCAGTTACCATAAACTGTATATGCATGTTACACAAGTTATGTGTGCTTCGGAACTGATCAAGGTAGCTATCTTTTTCCTATAATTACTGTGGGATGCATTTGGGTCATGGATGAGAAGTTGGTAGCTACCGTGAAACTTTTGCACAACTTTTATCATGAATCCTGACAATATGACCTTTCAACTAATTGAGGATATTGATGCAGGGACATGTGATAACCTAACCCTATATGCATGTATAATCGGGTTAAAGAATATTCAAATAAATACATCAATTAACTAACTGTTTCGAAACAAAAGGATTAGGTAAATCTCAACACAAAGATGAGGTTATTCCATCAGGATCATGCCCCTTAGCATAAGATTACGTAAACAGTAAAAAGGGAGGACCTCGGAATATGATGATATCCTAAATCTAGCATAAGTCAGTCCACGAGCAAGCTTGTATCTGATTTTACTGACTAACCATCCCTTTTTTTTGTTCGAACTAGAAAGGGATATCCAGAGAGAAACGAAAGGGGTGAAGGATGAGGGGTTCGAGATGAAAATGGTATAGGTCCTTTGCCGTCAAAAGAAAAGGAGGAGGATGATTCTTACCTTTTCTTGTACCTCGAAGATCTTAGAAAAGGGAAATCCGAAATCGGGGTGAAATCCTCAACACCCAAGGGTCAATCCTAAAACCCTAATCTCTTGAATAAAGAGGAAGAAAATAGATGAATTCTTATTCATTCAATAATAACGAAAATAGGGTTCCTCACAACGTATATATAAGCTATGAAAAAAGTAAAAGTGCACTAAAGCCCTTGTAAACAAGAAAAATAACAAAAAAGACGAAAAATAAAGAAAGTTGCAATAAAGCCCCTGAAACAAGAAAAATAACAAAAAAGTCCAAAACTAAAACACCCATGTAGTAGAGTGTGAAATCCGACCCATGGATCTATGGTCGGGGTGAACACTTGTGTGGTAGGGTGAATCCAACCCATAGATCTATGGTCGGGATGCGGTCATACTGCTCCTGCACTCGTAGCGCGTTAGAAAGTGAGTTCGATGGACCTATCGTCCATCCACATCAACTCCTCTGCTTTAGTACTCTGTCGGCGACGCCTCCTCCTCTGGTACACTCTAAAGGGCGCACCACTGATGTCCGCATCAGATATGGTCTATGATAGAGTGGTATGTGGAACACGGTTTGTATAGCTGATCCCAATTAGTTGGGATAATTAAAGTTGTACACGAACTGAGTTAACTTGGTTAACTTGCTTGACTCGACTCGGAAAAGCTCGTCTCGACTCTGCTCAAAATTAGGTTCGAGTCGAGCTGATTTTTTAAACTCGAAAAAATTTCGAGCCGTGTCTGAGCTAGATCGAGCTCAACTCGACTCGGGCTCAGAACTTGACGTGAACTTGACTTGGTTCAAATTGATTAGACTCGGGTTGAGTTCACTTAATATAAATATTTTGTAAATATTTATATATTTAAATAAATTATATATTATATATTATATATTATATATATTAAAAACTCTAAAACCTAAACTCGAACTCAGCTCGTAGGCTCAAAAGATCGAGCTCAAGCTCAGCTCGAGCTGGCCCAAGCTGCTGACCGAGCCGTGCCACACCACGCCGAGTTGGCCAGTCGGGCTCGAGGACCGAGCCAAGTTTGAGCTGGGGTAGCTTGCTGGCCGAGCCGAGCCAAGCTCAACTCATTTCAGCTCGTGTACAACTCTAGGGATAATGCTTAGATGATGATGGTGGTGGTGATGACGATGACAACGAGAGATGTGAAGTAGGGCCGCAACTGGGGTTGAGGCCTGAACCCAACTAACCCAACCTATAGATTGGGATTGAGCCACAAATCTATGCATATGGGGAGCTTTATGATAATGACAGAACATTTTTTGTAAGGGAATAACTTTGAAGCTTTTAATAGAGATTCTCATTTTGTGGATTCGCCGAGTCTTTAGTTTTTTTGGAAATTTAGACTTGCTCCAAATACATGGATTTGAGGGATGTAACTTTGGGAAATCTAAGGATTTAGGAAATCCTTGGTGAAAAACAAATTGGGAAAGATTCAATAATCATGGATTTCACAAATCCACATCCCCAACAGCTCTTAAATCCATCGGTTATAGACTTAATGTTATAATGATTCCATATGGTAAGTATGACTTTTGTTGATTTGTATGTCATCTTATTGATTGTTGAACAATCCATTGTTCTTTTATTTTCAAATTATTGCAATCAGATTGACTCTGCTATTGGCATTGCTTTGTTTTTCTCTCCTTTTTTATCAGCCATTTTCAATCCTTTTGGAAGCTAAACACTCTATTCCTTGACCAAGTGATTATGAAAATGCAGTGTGCCGAATGTACAAATGAGGACATACAGCATTATGGTTGAAGGTGTTAGATCCAAACCCTTCATCATACAAGACAAGCATAAAAATCGCACAGATTCACACATCAGATGGCCCAAACGAACTCTATCATGGACGGGCATGCCCCAAAAATCACAAAGTGAAAATTTTAGCAACTGTCTGATTTTTCCCATTGAATTTGAGAAACTCAACTGTTTTATTTTAACATCCATTTGAATTTCACAACTGGGATGGCTAGGATTTCTCGATTAGCATGATTTGTGAGATATGGTCCATCCGCATTCTGCCTCACAAGTTGGATGGTCTAGATAGTGTTACATTTTTGCCCTTGCAATTGTTTCCGACTGCCGTGCCATTGTGTTATGCTTAACAGCATGTGGTTAAGAGATCCTCACAAATGCCACTCAATAGTTAAGATTCAACCCATTTTTAGAAATGAGGTAGCTCACAACTACCTTTTTTATCTCTGTATGTAGCTCTCCGAAGAGGACTCGTGTGATATTTTGTAGAGTCCACTGATGTAGAGCGAGTTACGTACAATTTCATGGCCAAGATGGACCAGAAAAGGCCCAAAGGCGGAAGTGATCCAGACCGTTAGAAACTTAAAACAGGCATTTCTCGCAAACTGGAATGAGTTATCTAACGTGCCATATATGATTAATGTGGGTTAGAACGAGGTACTTTAGCCATCCAAACCACTACACCGGGTTGCGCATGTCGAATTTGCAAGATTCCATTGGATCAACGGTCGAATTTCCATTTATTTTCGTTTTTATTATTTATAGTAAGTTTTAGTTTCATTATAACTCTTTATCCTTTGGGCTTTAGGAGTTGCTTGGGTAAAATATACTCTCTCCATCAGATGAGAGCTATTATTGGAACTGTACAATGACCATGAAGGTTTCAATTGTGAGCGTTCAATCCTCAATATTTCTTCTGATGTGGACCATTTTTTGAGTACTTGAGTCTGCTTGATGTTTTAGATGATATCTTAATACAAGCTGGTGTAATAGGTGGATGGAGTGGATATAACACCGGCATCACAGTGGGCCCCACATAGCTTTGGTTATAAATCATTCCTTATACTACCGACACTAGGATGGATGCATACATTCCAATACTCAATTGAGCTAGATCAGGTGAATTTAGACTTTTCACTGCACTGTATGGTATGGCCCACGTAATTATTTTTTAACTTAATTTTAGGATATACAGCTAGAAGGTGACGGATCACCTGATAGACGGCATGGATCTGATTCATGTCTGTTCAACGAGCATACTCAAATCGAGTTACCAAAGTCTTCCTTAGCTAAGGTGACTTTGGCACGGATAGAGAAGGCAGAAATACCCTGTATGGATGATATCCACACCGTCCATCAGATGCACCAACCTGTTTTTGGAACGTGGCCCAAAAATTAGTCTAATTAAACACTTTGGTTGGATGAACGGTGGTGATGACAAGTCACGCCATTGAAATCATTCGAACCACGAGTGGCGTTTACTGTCTTGTGTGTATGACATCGTATCCATTCCTTTGAAGTGACACCTATCATCAAGATGGATAGATTCCCAGAAAAAAAAAAAAGGAGTTTTCGAATTCCCAAGTGGGCCACAACATGTGAATCAAGAGTTTTGATCATGATTTTACAACAGCACATGTTTTGATAAGAGCCTAAAAATGAACCATCCAAGAGGACCAAGACTCTAAGTTAGCCGCACTGCAATTGAAACTTTTTTTTTTTTTTTTTGTGGTCCACTCAAGTTTTGGCCGGGCTGATATTTGTGTTTTACCTTGACCCACGTTATGAAGGGGTTGGATGACATATAAACTTCACGATAAGACTCACGTAGATTTCAACGGTTGACATTTCGATTCCTAGAGTTTTCTATAGTGTGGCCCACTTGAGTTCTGGATGTGCCTAATACAAAGCTCTGCTGTAAAATCTACTTTGTAAACGAGTCCGCTTTCCAGTAGAGCTGTACACGAGAGCAGACTAAGGCTTGAGTACTCGCTCGACTCAACTCGGAATACTCGACTCGTACTCGACTCGTCTGAGTTAGAGCCGAGTACGAGCAGGTTTCATCTACTCGTTTAGATTACGAGTAGAGTACGAGTCTGGAGGTACTCGACTCGGTACTCGACTCGATACTCGACTCGTGTACTCGACTCGGTACTCGACTCGTATCCATATATATAAGCAAAAAAAAAAAATCACGATAAGACTCACGTAGATTTCAACGGTTGACATTTCGATTCCTAGAGTTTTCTATAGTGTGGCCCACTTGAGTTCTGGATGTGCCTAATACAAAGCTCTGCTGTAAAATCTACTCTGTAAACGAGTCCGCTTTCCAGTAGAGCTGTACACGAGAGCAGACTAAGGCTTGAGTACTCGCTCGACTCAACTCGGAATACTCGACTCGTACTCGACTCGTCTGAGTTAGAGCCGAGTACGAGCGGGTTTCATCTACTCGTTTAGATTACGAGTAGAGTACGAGTCTGGAGGTACTCGACTCGGTAGTCGACTCGATACTCGACTCGTGTACTCGACTCGGTACTCGACTCGTATCCATATATATAAGCAAAAAAAAAAAAAAAACCTACTTCACTCACCCAGTCGCCCGTCATTTTCAAGCACCCGCTCGAAACCCTTCTTCCTTCCAGCGGCCGTTTTCAAACCTTCTCTCTCTCTCTCTCTCTCTCTCTCTCTCTCCTCTCTCTCTCTCTCTCTCTCCCCTAGCGCCGTCCGGCCGTCCCTCTTCTTCCATCTCTCTCTCTCACTCGCTCGTCCACTGTCCGGCGGTGCTAGACGCCCGTCCCCTGTCCGCTCGTCCCTACGGCCTGTCCGGTGACGGAGCTTCTCCCTGCCACTCGTCTGGTGCCGCAGCTCGTCCCTGCCAGGCTACCACTCGTCCAGTCGTCCGTCATCGCCCTGCCTTGCACGCAGCTACCAGTCGTTCCTGCCCAGCTCGCCCGATATGTGTGGGTTTGATTTTTGATTTTTGATTTTTAGAAATTGTTTAATATATGTTAATATAGAAATTGTTTAGTATATATTTGGGATTAACCTAATATTTTTGTTTTCCCTAAATATCTCAAAATCAGAAAGAAACTCGTGGACGGGCGAGCTGGGCAGGAGCGACTTGGGAATTGGGATTAACCTGATATTTGAAATTGGGATTAACCTGATATTTGTGTTTTCCCTAAATATTTCCTTAAATATTTCAAAATCATTTAGCATAATTGGAATTAACCTAATATTTGGGATTTCTACTCGTACTCGAACTCGCCTCGAAAATTCGGACTCGACTCGACTCGTTTACTACTCGTACTCGGCTCATACTCGGACGAGTAGAGTACGAGCAGAGAGTCCCTGCTCGTTGGCCGAGTAGAGCCGAGTACGAGCAGCACTCGGGCATTAAGAGCCGAGTACGAGTAGGGCGATACTCGACTCGACTCGACTCGTGTACAACTCTACTTTCCAGCCCGCAGCCGCAGGTTACCCTCACATAAGTTCCTTTGGCTGGAAGCTACGTGGTGCCCACCATGATGTCTGTGAGAAATCCAGTCCGTCCATCAGTTTCTCTAGCTTATTTCAGGACATAATGCCAAAATCGAGCAAGATCCAAAACTTAAGTGATGCCAAAATCGAGCAAGATCCAAAACTTAAGTGGGCCACACTACAGGAAGTAGGGGGATGGAAATGCCTACCATTGAAATGGTCTCGGCCAACCATGATGTTTATATACCATTCAAATCCTTCCTAAGGTCATTCTAACTAGGATGAACTGAAAACACGAATAATAGCCTAATCCAAAGCTTCTCTAGCTCATGATCTTACCATGAGCTAGAGAAACCGATGGACCGGGTAGACTCATGTATGACGCGGTTTGGCTGGTGACGATACTGTCAGCCAGGTGGCTAATGGTCGGCTCTACATGGACCCTATCAAGATGAATGTGTTTTATCCATGCCGTAGATCACATTATAAATCTCAGGTGGACCGCACCATGAAAAAACATTAGTGAATGAATGTCCTGTTGTGTTTTTTAGAATAAAAATAAATTTCAAAAATAAAATTTATTTTTAGAAAGTAAATAAATATATTAATTATTTAAACTTTCCATAAATAGTGTTTATAGCCAGTCGGTAAGAGAAGGGGCTTTTGCTTATGCAAGCAGGATTTAAATCTCCTTGAGGACGGTGTGAAGCCACCGTCCGCGCACACGCGCGCGGCGTGGGCTATTAGGCGCACTTAGCACTTCGCTTATGTGGATACAATTTTTCTTGTTGAATAACTGCTCCTGTCTGAATGTGTACAGGAATAACTGTCCATAGAACAAAGAGTCATGTCCTTTCATGGAAATGCAATTATTTGCTGTGAATGGGTATGAATTTTGAGTTTTTTCTGAACGTCTAAAGGCATATCGGTATCAAAACTAGACATCTGTTCAACGCTTAAATGTGTAAAATTTCGTATTGAAAATAGGATTGAGAGTTCATTGTATCCTGAAGACAATTTGCAAGTTTCCTTCGTTTGCACTTGCTGGAAATACCAGAAAAAGGACAGCAAATCTATCTTAAGAAATTAACTATTCAAGTCAAGCCCTGAATCTGATGGATATGATCGTTTCGTTATCATTTTCTTCTATCCTCCGTTGTGTACAAGAAACACTTACATTTCTAACAATCAAGACAGACTTATTATCTTTTCACAATGGAGGCAATTCATTCCATTCAAGTTATGAACCAAGACTTTGTACGACTAGATCGTTTCGACGGTCAATTCTTCTCAAGATGGCAATAGAAGATGTTTTTCTTTCTAACTACTCTCAAGTTATTCTACATTATAGATGATGATCTGTCTTCTCTACCCGAGCTGAAAGAAGACGATTCAGATCAAGTGAAGGAAGAACGGAAGAAAATGAAGGATGATGATTTTCTATGCAAAGGTCATATCCTGAACGCCCTCTCTAATTTTATATATAATTCGTACCGTAAAATATCATCTGTTAAAGATCTGTAGACAAAATTGGATCAAAAATATAAAACTGAAGAGATCAGTACTCAGAAATTTCTGATCAACAATTATGTCCACTTCAAGTTTTAAAATGATCAGTTAATTCTCTCCCAAGTAACCGAACTACAGAACTTGGTTGATGAATTGAAGATTGGTGGGATAGATCTTCCTGAAGAATTCCTGGTCGGTGTAGTAATTGCAAAATTACCCTCATCATGGTTTGATTATAAAAGGAAACTGAAACATGATGAAAGGAAGTACACTCTTAAAGGGTTTCAACAACATCTTGTATAGAAGAAGATTGTAGAAACCGAGACAAGAAATAAAGTGCTTCAGAAAATCATTCCAAAGCAAATATAGTAAAAGATGACAAGCCAAAATCTCAGAACTCTAAATCTATTCCCCCAAAGAAAGATACAAAGTTTAAGAAAAAGGAAAAGAAAAAGGGCAAGTGTCACTTCTGCGATAAGCCGGACACTACATAAAGGAATGTCGACACAAGAAGAAACAACTGAAAGCTCAAGCTAACATGGCAGAAGACCAACTTGTAGCAATGGTTACTGAAGCTAACCGGTAATATCCGATGGTGGATGGTGGCTAGATACTGGTGCAACCATTCATATATCGAAAGACCGAAACATGTTCAAGACCTATGAAGGTATAACAACTGGACAATAAGTGAAGATGGGTAATAACATTCGTGCGAACGTTGTTGGAAAAGGAACAGTAGAGCTTCAGTTTACATCAGGTAAAAGACTGACACTAACAAATATATTGCATGTACCTGACATGTCTAAAAATCTAGTGTCAGGCGATCTTCTCAATAAGAGAGGATTTAAAATAGTGATTGAGTCTAATAAGTTGGTTATTACCAAGAATGGTATGTTTGTATGCAAAGGATATTCATGTAATGGTATGATTAAACTAAATATTAATAATAATAATGATGTTTCCGTTTATATAGTGGATTCTGTATCTTTATGGCATGCTAGACTAGGTCATGTTAATTATCATTCAATGAAAAGAATGATGATCCTAGGTCTTATACAAAATCATGAAATTCAACAAGAAGGGAAATGTGATGTGTGTGCCTATTCTAAAATAACCAGAAAACTATTTGGGACTGGCATGAGAAAATCACAACCTTTGGATTTAATTCATTCTAATATCTGTGATTTAAATAATACCTTAACTCGTGGAGGAAAAATGTATTTTATCACATTTATCGATGACTTCACTAGATTTTCTTATGTATACTTGATAAAATCTAAAGATGAAGCCTTTGAAAAGTTTAAGCTTTATAATACCGAAGTAGAAAATCAGTTGAATGTAAAGATTAAAGCCCTCAGAAGTGATAGAGGGGGTGAGTACTCTTCTAATGAATTCAACGACTTTTGTGAATCAAATGGTATAATCCATGAATTTACGGCATCTTACACACCTCAGCAAAATGGCCTAGTGAAACGCAAAAATAGGACATTAATTGAGATGATCAACTGTATGATATTAAATTCTGGATTACCACTGCATTTGTGAGGGGAAGCATTGTTAACAGCAAACCGTATTCTAAATGTTATCCCACACAAAAAATTGGATCTCTTCCCATATGAATTATGGAAAAAGAAGAAATCATATATTCATTACTTTAAAGTGTGGGGAAATATAGCAGAAGTCAGGATTATTGATTCTAAGAGAGTAAAGTTAGGTCCTAAAGGAATCAGGTGTTCTTTTGTGGGTTATGGAATTCATAGTCCCGTATATAGATTCCTGGTTCTAAAACAAACTTCTTTTGCTGACAAAAACTTGATTATAGAGTCTAGGGATACTATATTTTTTGAAAATACAGTATACAAAGACTATATGAATAATCATACAAAAAGGCAAGTTGATGAAAATATAATAGAACCAATGAACGAAGAGCCTAACAACTTTCATGATAAATCTAACACTCATCCAGAAGGAAATGAACTAAGGAGATCGAAAAGGGCAAGAAAATAAAAATCTTTTGGCCCAGATTTCTATATGTTCCTTATAGAATGAAATAAAAATGAAATAAGAATGGAGATTACTTTACCACTAAGTATTGAAAGTGATCCATCAACACTTAGTGAAGCTCTCTCATCTCCTGATGTACATTTTTAGAGGGAAGTCATCGATGATGAAATGAATTTCATAGTCTCCAATAACACATGGAGTTTGGTCGATCTTCCACCGAGTTCAAAGCCTATAGGATGTAAGTGAGTTTTTAAAAGAAAATTTAATCCTGATGGAACCATAAATAAGTTTAAACCTCGATTGGTAGCTAACGGATTTAGACAAAAGGAAGGTATCGATTTTTTCGATACATATGCTCCTGTTGCTCGAATATCTACCATTAGGACTTTAATTGCTCTTGCAGCAATTCACCATCTAGCAATTCATCAAATGGATGTCAAAACGGCATTCTTAAATGGTAATCTAGATGAGGAAGTCTATATGAAATAACATGAAGGGTTTGTTCAACCCGGGCAAGAGAAGAAAGTGTGTAAACTGGTCAAATCTCTCTATAGGAGCAAACAAGCTCCTAAGCAATGGCATGAGAAGTTTGATCAAGTAGTACAATCTAATGGTTTTAAAGTAAACCAAGCAGATAAGTGCATATATATTAAAGGTCAAATCATTATCTGCCTATATGTATATGATATGCTAATATTTGGACCAAATGAGGATTGTGTGAAAGAAACTAAAAAGTTTCTAAGTACCAACTTCGACATGAAGGATATGAGTAAATTCGATGTAACATTAGGTATTAAGATTTATAATCTTAATCATGAAATAGCCTTAATACAATCTCATTACCTAGAGAATGTGTTAAAGAAGTTTAATCATTATGATAGTAAACCGGTTTCAACCCCGTTTGATCCAAGTACTAAATTGGTTAAAAATACTGATAGATGTAAAGCACAACAAGAATATGCGAGTGCTATTGGGAGTTTAATGTATGCAATGAATTGCACTAGACCCGATATAGCTTTCACAATAGGAATGCTAAGCAGGTATACCAGTAATCCAGGACAAGTATACTGAAATGCGATTTCGAGAGTTTTAAAATATCTAAGATGAACCATAGACTATGGACTGCATTATAAATTATATCCCACTGTACTTAAAGGGTACAGCGATGCAAGCTGAAATGCAGATAACATAAAATCTAAATCTACAAGTGGTTGGATGTTCACTCTTGGAGGAGGAGCAATATCATGGGCCTCTAAGAAACAAACGTGCATATCTCACTCTACAATAGAAAGTGAGTTTATTGCACTTGGTGTTGCTTGTAAAGAAGGTAAATGGCTAAGATACCTACTGTTGGAAATCCGGTATTGGCCAAAACCTAGTCCTTCCATATCTATCTTTTGTGATAGTCAGGCTACTCTTTGTCGTACTATGAGTAAGACTTATAATGGTAAGTCTAGAAATGTAGGTCTAAGGCATAACTTTGTTAAAGGATTGCTCAGAGATGAGTAATCACAGTAGAATATGTTAAAACCATCCTGAACTTAGTAGATCCCTTGACAAAAGGTTTATCAAGAGTTCAGATAAGAAGAACCACTAAATGAATGGTACTAAGATGTATAAAGATATAATTTTCACTCTTGATGGCAACCCTACCTATGTTTTGAAATATAGGCTAGGTTTAAAGGGACAAACAAGTCAAGTATGTGACTGAAACATACACTAGAAAAAGAAAATTTGAATATCATTCCTAAAATTCTAGTGTTTGGTTTCTGTATTTCATAAGAGGCTGAGTACTAACTCTTAATAGATTTATAAGCAGACTTTGCTGAGATGAAGCAGAATCATCTTTGATATATCTACTTATATGAGTAAAGAAGTGAGGCCACTTTTGAAGAGATTGGGATTGTCTCTAGAATAATCATGAAATAAGGATACGCACAAGGCCAGAAATGTGCAAACTTTTATATCTTCAGTTATATATGAATAGATATGTGTTATGTGTCCGGTGAGTCATATAAGGTCTTTAGTTCAAGACTAAAGGGTCACTAAGTACCTGACATAACTTTGATACATATACACTAAAGTAAAGGTTCAAATCCAAAAGATACATTTACTTATGCACCTATTTATACTGATATTTCATTTGTTCCAGAATCTGATTTTATTTTTGAAATTGTGGTTGTGTTTTTTAGAATAAAAATAAATTTTAAAAATAAAAGTTATTTTTATAAAGTAAATAAATATATTAATTATTTAAACTTTTCATAAATATTGTGTATAGCCAGTTAGTATGCTTATGCAACCAGGGTTCAAATCTCCTTCAGGACGGTGCGAACGCGCACACGCGCGTGCGCGGCGTGGGCTGTAGGGCTGCTTGGGCACTTTATGAGGCGCACTTAGCACTTCACAAGGAGCAATGAGAGCCTTAGTCTTTTTGGCACACGGTTCAAACTTTTTTAGGCCATGGTTCAACTGGTATTGAACAGGGGGTCTACCCTGATGTTTTATTACCTTTTTTATGATTGCGAGTAATTGTGACAAGATTGTATATGTGGCACCTATGCCACGTGTCGCTTATGTGGATATAGTTTTTCCTGTTGGATAACTGCTCTTGTCTGAATGGGTACAAAAATAACTGTCATAGGACAAAGAGTCATGTCTTTTCATAGAAAGGCAATTATTTGCTGTGAATGGGTATGGATTTCTTGAAGAGGCTCTTTAGCACCTCTTCAGGAAGAAATCCATAACCTTTCAATTGGTATAAATCTTGGATACTATAATTTAGAAGTAGATACTCTTAATCCGTAAGATTATATCATTTTCTGTGCAATTACTCTCGATCTGATCTCTTGCTGAATTTTTTCTGAACGTCTTAAGGCATATCGGTATCAAAACTAGAGATATGTTCAACACTTAAATGTATAAAATTTCGTGTTGAAAATCGGATTGAAAGTTCATTGTATCCTGAAGACAATTTGCAGATTTCCTTCGTTTGCACTTGCTGAAAATTCCAGAAAAAGGGCAGCAAATCTGTCTCGAGAAATTAACTATTCAAGTCAAGCCCTAAATCCGATGAATCTGATCGTTTCGTTATTGTTTTCTTCTATCCTCCGTTGTGTACAAGAAACACTTGCATTTTTAACATTCAAGACAGACTTATTATCTTTTCACAATGGAGGCAATTCATTCCATTCAAGTTATGAACCAAGACTTTGTACGACTAGATCGTTTCGACGGTCAATTCTTCTCAAGATGGCAACAGAAGATGCTTTTCTTTCTAACTACTCTCAAGTTATCCTACATTATAGATGATAATTTGTCTTCTCTACCCGAGCTAAAAGAAGACGATTCAGATCAAGTGAAGGAAGAACGGAAGAAAAGGAAGGATGGTGATTTTCTATGCAAAGGTCATATCCTGAACGCCCTCTCTAATTTTATATATAATTCGTACCGTAAAATATCCTTTGCTAAAGATTTGTGGACAAAATTGGATTAAAAATATAAAACTGAAGAGATCAGTACTCAGAAATTTCTAATCGACAATTATGTCCACTTCAAGTTTTAAAATAATTAGCCAATTCTCTCCTAGGTAACCGAACTACAGAACTTGGTTGATGAATTGAAGATTGGTGGGATAAATCTTCCTGAAGAATTCCTGGTCAGTGTAGTAATTGCAAAATTACCCTCATCATGGTTTGTTTATAAAAAGAAATTGACTCATGATGAAAGGAAGTACACTCTAGAAGGGCTTTAACGACATCTTCGTATAGAAGAAGAGTGCAGAAACCGAGACAAGAAAGAAAGTGCTTCGGAAAATCATTCCAAAGCAAATATACTAGAAGATAACAAGTCAAAATCTCAGAACTCCAAATCTATTCCTCCAAAGAAAGATACAGAGTTTAAGAAAAGGGCAAGCGTCACTTCTGTAATAAGCCTGTACACTACATAAAGGAATGTCGACACAGGAAGAAACAACTAAAAGCTTAGGCTAACATGGCAGAAGACCAACTTGTAGCAATGGTTACTGAAGCTAACCGGTAATATCCGATGGTGGATTGTGACTAGATACTGGTGCAATCATTCATATATCAAAGGACCGAAACATCTTTAAGACCTATGAAGGTATAACAACTGGACAAGAAGTGAATATGGGTAATAACGTTCGTGCGAACGTTGTTGGAAAAGGAACAGTAGAGCTTCAGTTTAAATCAGGCAAAAGACTGACACTAACAAATGTATTACATGTACCTGACATGTCTAAAAATCTAGTGTCAGGCGATCTTCTCAATAAGAGAGGATTCAAAATAGTGATTGAGTCTGATAAGTTGGTTATCACCAAGAATGGTATGTTTGTAGGCAAAAGATATTCATGTAATGGTATGATTAAACTAAATATTAATAATAATAATGATGTTTCTGTTTATATAGTGGATTCTGTATCTTTATGGCATGCTAGACTAGGTCATGTTAATTATCATTCAATGAAAAGAATGATGATCCTAGGCCTGAAACAAAATCATGAAATTCAACAAGAATGGAAATGTGATGTGTATGCCCATTCTAAAATAACCAGAAAACCATTTGGGATTGGCATGAGAAAATCACAACCCTTGGAGTTAATTCATTCCGATATCTGTGATTTAAATAATACCTTAACTCGTGGAGGAAAAATATATTTTATCACATTTATCGATGACTTCATTAGATTTTCTTATGTATACTTGATAAAATCTAAAGATGAAGCCTTTGAAAAGTTTAAGCTTTATAAGACCGAAGTGGAAAATCAGTTGAATGTAAAGATTAAAGCCCTCAGAAGTGATAGAAGAGGTGAGTACTCTTCTAATGAATTCAACGACTTTTGTGAATCAAATGGTATAATCCATGAATTTACGGCACCTTACACAACTCAGTAAAATGGCCTAGCGAAACGCAAAAATAGGACATTAGTTGAGATGATCAACTGTATGATATTAAATTCTAGATTACCACTGAATTTGTGAGGGGAAGCATTGTTAACAGCAAACCGTATTTTAAATGTTATCCCACACAAAAAATTGGATCTCTCCCCATATGAATTATGAAAAAAGAAGAAATCATATCTTCATTACTTCAAAGTGTGGGGAATGTTGAGAAGTGGAGCCACATCTGGGGCCGCCCACGACCAGTCGAGGTTGCGCGGATTTCGTATCGCAAGTCCTTTCGCAACTGGGATGCGAAAGAAGTTTCGCGGATTTCGTGTCGCAAGTCCTTTCGCAACTGGGATGCGAAAGGAGTTTCGCGGATTTCGTGTCGCAAGTCCTTTCGCAACTGGGATGCGGAAAGGGAAGTTGTCAAAACTATAAATTGGGGTCCCTAGGGCTATTCTAGGTTAAGGTGAATTTTAGGAAATTATTCTGAGGTGTGGGCAAAGGATTTTCTCTGTACTTCCAAGGGAGAGGTCAGTATATTGCCTTGTAATCTTCGTTTCTCTTCATAGTGGAATTTTGCATCCGTGGTTTTTTACCCTAGTTTGGGATTTTTCCACGTATATCTTATCTTGTGGTTTGTTTTGGATTGCTTTGATCTATTTCTAGTTTATATTTCTTCCTGTCTATCGTTTGTGGGTGAGGCCTTAGATTGGATCTAGGCTCACTGCGTTGTTGGCGTGCTGCGCAACAACTGGTATCAAAGCTATTGGTTTAGTTCTATTATGAGCGATGACAGAAGATGGGAAAACTAGAATTGAGAAGTTTGATGGTTCAAACTTTGCCTTCTGGAAGATGCAGATGGAGGATTATCTGTATCAGAAGGACCTCTATATTCCTCTAGGAGGAAAAGAGAAGAAACCAGAAAAGTTGACAGATGATGAATGATTTTTACTAGATAGGAAGGCTTTAGGAACGATCCGACTCTCTTTGTCTAAGAGCGTCGCCTTCAATATATCCAAGGTAAAAACGACAAAAGAATTAATGGAAGCCCTAGCCACCATGTATGAAAAGCCCTCAGCATCCAACAAGGTTCATCTTATGAAACAGCTATTCAACATGAAGATGTCAGATGGTGGGAGCGTGGCTGAACATCTAAACGAGTTCAATACAGTCACGAGCCAGTTGGAATCCATTGGCATTGCTTTTGAGGATGAGGTCAGGGCGTTATTGATCTTATCCAGTTTGCCAGACAGTTGGGATGGTTTGGTGATTGTTGTGAGCAATTCTTTAGGATCGACAAAGCTGAAATTTGATGATGTGACCGGTCTAATTCTCAGCGAAGAATCTAGAAGGAAGGCATCAGGAGTTTCAGGGGATTCAGGGAATGCTCTAAACGTTGAAGAAAGAGGAAGATCGCTGAACAAATGAGGCAATAAACACGAGCGTTTTAAGTCAAGGAATAAGTCCAAGGGACCGAAAGACAAAGACGGGTGTTGGCATTGCGGCAAGAAGGGGCACATAAAACGTGATTGCAGGGCGCTCAAGAAACAAGAAGGAAGCTCTCAAGGTGGGAAAGATTCAGTGAATCTGTCTGAGGAGAGCGACACAGAGGTGTTGATCTTGTCTCTTGATGCGAGGAATGAGTCTTGGGTTATAGACTCGGGTGCTTCGTTTCATACTACTTCGTGTAAAGAAGTTCTGCGTGATTATGTGTCAGGTGACTTTGGGAGAGTCTACCTAGGTGATGATGAGCCGTGCAATATTGTTGGAAAGGGAGATGTTCATGTAAATCAGAAAAACGGAACGGTCTTGAAATTGAAGGATGTCAGACATGTACCGAGTTTGAAACGTAATCTGATCTCAGTGGGACAGTTGGCTGATACCAGTTATGTGACGACATTCACCAGTGACTCCTGGAAGATCACAAAAGGTGCCTTGGTAATATCTCGAGGCAAAAAGGAAGGTACTTTGTACGTGACTTCAGGATCGTATAGTTCACTCGCAGTCGCATCAACTGGAGTGAATGGGCAGTTATGGCATCAGAGGCTGGGACATATGAGTGAGAAAGGGATGAAAGTGTTATTGTCAAAAGGGATGAAAGTGCTATTGTCAAAAGGGAAGCTACCAGGGCTGAAGTTTATTGACTTGGAATTCTGCGAGGACTGCGTGTATGGCAAGCAAAAGAGGGTAAGCTTCAAGAAGACGGGACGCGCTCCAAAGACACATCTGTTGGAGCTTTTACACACTGATGTGTAGGGACCGGCACCGGTATTATCTCTTGGTGGCTCACGTTATTTTGTTACCTTTATTGATGATGCTAGTAGAAAACTGTGGGTCTACTTCTTAAAACATAAATCTAATGTATTTGATGTATTTAAGAAGTGGAAAGTTATGGTAGAAAATGAGACAGGTAAAACAGTAAAGTGTCTCAGATCTGACAACGGGGGAGAGTATTGTGATAAGATATTTGAGGAGTATTGTGCAGCAAATGGAATCAAACATCAGAAAATGATTCCAGGGACACCACAACAGAATGGTGTGGCTGAGCACATTAACAGGACCATCCTTGAGCGCGCTAGGAGCATGAGGTTAAATGCAGGGTTGTCCAAGACCTTTTGGGCAGATGCTGTGAATACTGCCGCATATCTCATCAATAGAAGTCCCTCAGCACCATTGGATGGTGGGCTACCAGAAGAAGCATGGACTGGGAAAGAAGTGAACCTTGCACATCTCAGAGTGTTCGGTTGCACTTCATATGTTCACATTGATGCAGAGCACAGAAACAAGCTGGATGCGAAGTCCAGGAGGTGCACGTTTATAGGTTATGGGCAACATGATTTTGGCTACAGGTTCTGGGATGCAGAAAACAGAAAAATCATCAGAAGCAAGGACGTAGTCTTTAATGAAAAAGTGATGCATAAGGACAGTGTGCAGGAAAATAAGGCCGAGAAAAAGGAATTCGTAGAGTTGGAAGAGTTACCGGACATGGGTGTTACAGTGCCACAGGATGAGTCAGAGCCGCATACACCAGTTGTGAGGAGGTATACTCGGGAGAGGAGACCCACGGTCCGATACTCACCCTCCTTACATTATCTACTACTGACAGATAATGGTGAGCCAAAGTGTTTTGAAGAGGCGTTACAGTCAGATATACGGGTTAAGTGGGAGCAGGCCATGGATGATGAGATGGACTCTCTTGAGTCTAATCGTACATGGGAGCTAGTCACTCTACCCAAGGGTAAGAAAGCTCTTCATAACAAGTGGGTTTACAAACTGAAGGAGGAGCACGATGGTTCGAAATGGTACAAGGCCAGATTGGTTGTGAAAGGGTTTCAATAAAAGGCAGGTATCGATTTCACTGAAATATTTTCACCGGTAGTGAAAATGTCTACGATTCGCATGGTCTTGAGCATAGTGGCTTCAGAGGACTTACATCTAGAATAGCTAGATGTTAAGACAACCTTTCTTCATGGGGACCTTGAAGAAGAGATATATATACATCAGCCGACAGGATACGTGGCACCAGGTAATGAGAACAAGGTGTGCAGACTGAAGAAGAGTCTATATGGCCTGAAGCAGGCCCCGAGGCAGTGGTACAAGAAGTTCGATAGTTTCATGTCGGAAAATGGTTTTAGGAGATGTCATGCAGACCACTGTTGTTACTTGAAGAAGTTTGATACGTCATACATCATCCTTCTTCTGTACGTTGATTATATGATTGTGGCTGGCTCAAGGATGGAGGACATCTCAGATCTCAAAAGACAATTGTCTAGAGAATTTGTCATGAAGGATTTAGGAGCTGCAAAACAAATCCTAGGCATGAGGATAAAGCGTGACAGGGAAAACAAGAAATTAGTTTTGTCACAGGCAGAGTACATAGCCAAGGTACTTGATCGATTCAATATGGGAGGTGCTAAGCCGGTTAGCACTCCATTAGCCAACCACTTCAAGCTATCTAAGGAGCAAGGTGCAAAGACGCAAGAGGAACAGGACTACATGGCTAAAGTCCCATACGCGTTAGCTATTGGGAGTCTCATGTATGGTATGGTGAGCACGAGGCCAGACATTGCTCAAGCAGTGGGAGTTGTTAGTAGGTTTATGAACAACCCCGGGAAGGAACATTGGGAAGCTGTGAAGTGGATCCTTAGGTACTTGGTAGGTACTAAGGACGTAGGGCTGTGTTATGGTGGATCGAAAATCAAGTTACAAGGCTACGTGGATTCAGATTTGGCAGGAGATATCGACAGCAGAAGAAGCACTACGGGTTATGTTTTTACTCTGGGTAGTGCTGCAGTCAGTTGGGTCTCTCAGTTACAAAAGATAGTATCTATCAGTACGACAGAAGCAGAATATGTTGCGGCTACAGAAGCATGCAAGGAGATGGTGTGGATGCAAGGTTTTATGGAAGAGTTGGGTAAGAAGCAAGCAGATTGCAAGCTGTACAGTGATAGTCAGAGTGCAATACACTTGGCTAAGAATTCAGCCTTTCATTCAAGTACCAAGCATATTGCCATCAGATATCACTTCATACGTTCGTTACTGGAAGATGGATCGATTACTCTGGAGAAGATTCATACAAGTGAGAATCCTGCGGATATGCTGACCAAGGCGGTCACAAGGGAGAAGCTAAAGCTCTGTTCAGATTTGATTGGTCTTCAGGCTTGAAGACGGGGAGGTGGTGCACTCCGGATGAAGAAGACAAAGGTTTATGGAGATGTGTCTCCAAGTGGGAGATTGTTGAGAAGTGGAGCCACATCTGGGGCCGCCCACGACCAGTCTAGGTTGCGCGGATTTCGTGTCACAAGTCCTTTCGCAACTGGGATGCGAAAGGTGTTTCGCGGATTTCGTGTCGCAAGTCCTTCCGCAACTGGGATGCGAAAGGAGTTTCGCGGATTTCGTGTCGTAAGTCCTTTCGCAACTGGGATGCGGAAAGGGAAGTTGCCAAAACTATAAATTGGGGTCCCTAGGGCTATTCTAGGTTAAGGTGAATTTTAGGAAATTATTCTGAGGTGTGGGCAAAAGATTTTCTCTGTACTTCCAAGGGAGAGGTCAGTATATTGCCTTGTAATCTTCGTTTCTCTTCATAATGGAATTTTGCATCCATGGTTTTTTACCCTAGTTTGGGGTTTTTCCACGTATATCTTGTCTTGTGGTTTATTTTGGATTGCTTTGATTTATTTCTAGTTTATATTTCTTCCTGTCTATCGTTTGTGGGTGAGGCCTTAGATTGGATCTAGGCTCACTGCGTTGTTAGCGTGCTACGCAACAGGGAAGTATAGCAGAAGTCAGGATTATTGATTCTAATAGAGTAAAGTTAGGTCCTAAAGGAATCAGGTGTGCTTTTGTGGGTTATGGGATTCATAGTCCCGTATATAGATTCTTGGTTCTAGAATAAACTTCTTTTGCTGACAAAAACATGATTATAGAGTCTAGGGATGCTATATTTTTTGAAAATACAGTATACAAAGGCTATATGAATAATCATACAAAAAGACAAGTTGATGAAAATATAATAGAACCAATGAACGAAGAGCCTAACAACTTTTACTATAAATCTAACACTCATTCAGAAGGAAATGAACCAAGGAGATCGAAAAGTGTAAGAAAAGAAACATATTTTGGCTCAGATTTCTATATGTTCCTTATAAAAGGAGATAGAAATGAAATAAGAATGGAGATTACTTTACTACTAAGTATTGAAAGTGATCCATCAACAAGTAGTGAAGCTCTCTCATCTCCTGATGTACAGTTTTAGAGGGAAGCCATCGATGATGAAATGAATTTCATAGTCTCCAATAACACATGGTGTTTGATCGATTTTCCACCAGGTTCAAAGCCTATAGGATGTAAGTGGATTTTTAAAAGAAAATTTAATCCTGATGGAACCATAAATAAGTTTAAACCTCGATTGGTAGCTAAAGGATTTAGACAAAAGGAAGGTATCGATTTTTTCGATACATATGCCCCTGTTGCTCGAATATCTACCATTAGGACTTTAATTGCTCTTGCAACAATTCACCATCTAGTAATTCATCAAATGGATGTCAAAACGACATTCTTAAATGGTGATCTAGATGAGGAAATCTATATGGAATAATGTGAAGGGTTTGTTCAACCAGGGCAAGAGAAGAAAGTTTGTAAGCTGGTCAAATCTCTCTATGGGCTCAAATAAGCTCCTAAGTAATGGCATGAGAAGTTTGATCAAGTAGTATAATCTAATGGTTTTAAAGTAAACCAAGCAGATAAGTGCATATATATTAAAGGTTAAATCATTATCTGCTTATACGTATATGATATGCTAATATTTGGACCAAATGAGGACTGTGTGAAAGAAACTAAAAAGTTTCTAAGTACCAACTTTGACATGAAGGATATGGATAAACCCGATGTAATATTAGGTATTAAGATTTATAATCTTAATCATGGAATAGCCTTAATACAATCTCATTACCTAGAGAAAGTGTTAAAGAAGTTGAATCATTATGATAGTAAACCGGTTTCAACCCCATTTGATCCACTTATTAAATTGGTTAAAAATACTGGTAGATGTAAAGCACGACAAGAATATGCGAGTGCTATTGGAAGTTTAATATATGCAATGAATTGCACCAGACCCGATATAGCTTTCACAATAGGAATGCTAAGCAGGTATACCAGTAATCCAGGACAAGTACACTGGAATGCGATTTCGAAAGTTTTAAAGTATCTAAGAGGAACCATAGACTATGGACTGCATTATAAATTATATCTCACTGTACTTAAAGGGTACAACGATGCAAGCTGGAATGCAGATATCATAAAATCTAAATCTACAAGTGGCTGGATATTCACTCTTTGAGGAGGAGCAATATCATGGGCATTTAAGAAACAAACGTGCATATCTCACTCTACAATGAAAAGTGAGTTTATTGCACTTGATGCTGCTTGTAAAGATAGTGAATGGTTAAAATACCTACTGTTGGAAATCCCGTATTAGCCAAAACCTATTCCTGCCATATCTATCTTTTATAATAGTCAGGCTACTCTTTGTCGTGCTATGAGTAAGACTTATAATGGTAAGTCTAGAAATGTAGGTTTAAGGCATAACTTTGTTAATGGATTGCTCAGAGATGGAGTAATCACAGTAGAATATGTGAAATCCATCTTGAACTTAGCAGATCCCTTGACAAAAGGTTTATCAAGAGATCAGATAAGAAGAACCACTAAAAGAATGAGACTAAGATCCATAAAGATGTAACTTTCACTATTAATGGCAACCCTACCTATGTTTTAAAATATAGGCTAGGTTCAAATGGACAAACAAGTCAAGTATACGACTGAAACATACACTAGAAAAAGAAAATTTGAGTCTCATTCCTAAAAGTCTAGTATTTGGTTTCTACATTTCCTAAGAGACTGAGTAATAACTCTTAATAGATTTATAAGCAAACTTTTCTGAGATGAAGCAGAATCATCTTTGATAGATCTACTTATATGAGTAGAGGCTGCTTTTGAAGAGATTGGGATCGTCTCTAGAATACTCATGAAATAAGGATACGTATAAGGCCAGAAATTTGCGAACTTTTAGATCTTCAGTTATATATGAATAGATGTGTGTTATGTGTCCGGTGAGTCATATAAGGTCCTTAGTTCAAGACTAATGGGTCACTAAGTACCTGACATAACTTTGATACGTATACACTAAAGTAAATGTTCAAATTCAAAAGATACCTTTACTTATGCACCTATTTATAATGATATGCCATTTGTTGCAGAATCTGATTTTATTTTTAAAATTGTGGGGGATTGTTGTGTTTTTTAGAATAAAAATAAATTTTAAAAATAAAAGTTATTTTTAGAAAGTAAATAAATATATTAATTATTTAAACTTTCCATAAATAGTATGTATAGTTAGTCGGTAAGAGAATGGACTTTTGCTTTTGTTGTAGGGCTACTTGGGCGCTTTATTAGGCACACTTAGTACTTCACACGTGCGCGTCCTCGTAAGGAGCAATAAGAGCCTTAGTCTTTTTGGCACACGGTTCAAACTTTTTTGGACCATGGTTCAACTGGTATTGAACCGGGGTCTTCCCTGATGTTTTATTACCTTTTTTATGATTGAGAGTAATTATGACATGATTGTACATGTGGCACATATGCCACGTGTCGCTTATGTGGATATAGTTTTTCCTGTTGGATAACTGCTCTTGTCTGAATGGGTACAGAAATAACTGTCATAGGACAAAGAGTCACGTCCTTTCTTGTAAAGACAATTATTTGCTGTGAATGGGTATGGATTTCTTGAAGAGGATCTTTAGCACCTCTTCAGGAAGAAATCCATAACCTTTCAATTGATATAAATCCTGGATACTATAATCCAGAAGTAGATACTCTTAATCCTTAAGATTATATCATTTTCTGTGCAATTACTCTCGATTTGATCTCTTGCTGAGTTTTTTCTGAACGTCTTAAGGCATATCGGTGTCAAAACTAGAGATCTGTTCAACACTCAAATGTGCAAATTTTCGTGTTGAAAATTGGATTGAGATTTCATTGTATCCTGAAGACAATTTGCAGATTTCCTTCGTTCGCACTTGCTGGAAATTCCAGAAAAATGGCAGCAAATCTGTCTTGAGAAATTGACTATTCAAGTCAAGCCCTAAACCCGATAGATCTAATTGTTTCATTATCGTTTTCTTCTATCCTCTGTCGTATACAAGAAACACTTACATTTCTAACATTCAAGACAGACTTATTATCTTTTCACAATGAAGGCAATTCATTCCATTCAAGTTATGAACCAATACTTTGTATGACTGTATCGTTTCGATGGTCAATTCTTCTCGAGATGGCAGTAGAAGATGCTTTTCTTTCTGACTACTCTCAAGTTATCCTACATTCTAGATGATGATCTGTCTTCTCTACCCGAGCCAAAAGAAGACGACTCAGATAAAGTGAAGGAAGAACGGAAGAAAAGGAAGGAGGATGATTTTCTATGCAAAGGTCGTATCCTGAACGCCCTCTCTAATTCTATCTATAATTCGTACCATAAAATATCCTCTGCTAAATATCTGTGGACAAAATTGGATCAAAAATATAAAACTGAAGAAATTAATACTCAGAAATTTCTAATCGACAATTATGTGCACTTCAAGTTTTAAAACGATCAGCCAATTCTCTCCCAAGTAACCAAACTACAGAACTTGGTTGATGAATTAAAGATTGGTGGGATAGATCTTCCTGAAGAATTCCTGGTCGGTGTAGTAATTACAAAATTACTCTCATCATGGTTTGATTATAAAAAGAAACTGAAACATGATGAAAGGAAGTATACTTTTGAAGGGCTTCAACGACATCTTCATATAGAAGAAGAGTCCAAAAACTGAGACAAGAAAGAAAGCCAAAAAAACACTTACATTTCTAATATGTCCACCATTAAAAATTTCCAAGGCTGATTTGACTTCTAAACTTTTGTGGCCCCAGTAAGTTTTTAATAGTCCACAATAAATTAATAGGTCCACTTGAGATTTGGATCAACCTCATTTTTGGAGCATACCATAAAATGATATGGAAGAATGGGTGGACAGCGCGGATGAAAAAGATCCATCATGGTGGGGCCCACATAGCACCGACCAGCCATTGGCTGGGAGGGGCAGTAGCCATCCTTTCCCCCGAACGTGGCTTCTGGTGGACGCGGACCATCCGCATGATGTTCCTGCGCTGGAAACCGAGGTGGGGCCCACCGTGATGTTTGTGAGAAATCTAATCCGTCCATCCGTTTTTAGCTCATTTTAGGATATGACACCAAAAGTGAGCGGGATCTAAAGGAAAAAGGTGGTTAGGGAAATTCTTACCGTTGAAACCTCCCTGTGGTAATCAAAAATATGTGGCCCCACGAATATTTCAACTGTGGACGTACAATTCTCACGTTTTCGGGCCATTTGAGCATTGGGTCCGGTTCATTTTTTCCTCTGTGTCCTAAAATGAACTCACAAAACAAATGGACGGGGTGGATTTCTCATAAACATCACAGTGGGCCCCACCTGAGTTCCAGCGCAGGAAGCATTCGCAGTAAATCGAGATCTGTTCTATTTATGCATGGAGATAATTCTTCAACGAGAGAGAGAGAGAGAGAGAGTCGGTGCGACCGTTGCAGGGTTTAAATGGCCAAACTCACAAGCACACAGAAATTCCTGACGTAAGCCAAAATCCTTTCTACTTCTTTGCTATGTTGTTGTTGTTGTCATTGTTGCTGCTGTTGCTGTAGCTATTGTTAACATTTCAAGAGGATGGTTCGGTACACCACCTCTTACCCGTTTAAAATTAGGGTACCCGTTGGGTATATTAATTAACCTATGGATTCATGGGCAACTGTTGAAGATCCGTGTTGAGAATGATGCTTTCGCCATGACAGGTTTGCTTGAGTTTTAACTGGGTATTGGGTATACGAATCCTCGCCCGGCAGGTGTTTGATAAAATGCCTGTGAAACATGTTGTGCGTTGTCTGTTACTACACCCATTTGGGCATATGTTAGATAGAATGCCCAATGGCTGTTTGATGAAATGCTCTTGAAGGAACTTGCAGCATGAAATGCAATTGATTGACAGATATGCGAAAATTGGGGATATGGGAGAGGCTAGAGACCTTCTGCCAATGTCCATGGAGGATTGCAATGCTATGTTAAGTATATAAGTGAAAAATGGTGAAGTTGAAAACATGCCTACTGGTGTTCGATGGAATTCTGCTATTGTAGGCTTGTGCAGAGTGGGAGAGTTACGTGGAAATATATCCTAAGAGCTAATGGTTCCCAAGAGAGTCCCAACCCTGATTGGATTTGGGTCGAGATTCATACCTCAAATGCACTGCTCATACCTTTACCCAACTAAACCTAAACTGGACCCCCTCAGGCAAGTCTGGGGGAACCATTGTTACAAATATCTCTGAGATTTTGAAATCTCTCAATATTTTCTCTAAAAAATGATCAAACTACATTGTTGTGATAATATCACGATATTTCCAAAATCTGGTCAGTTTTTAGTTTTTTGCTACTGTATTGTGAAATTGTGGCAAATTTAACACTAAATATACTTTGTTTTACATCTATATAATTAGAATTTAAAAATTATTTATTAATTTATAATATATGTTTAATATTTTTTTTCATTGAGATTTTCCTGATAATATGGTGAGAAAGAATGTCCAAATTTGAAAATCTGCTGATAAATTCCCTAGCTGAGAAATGCTGAGAACGAGATATGTCACTATGCTGAGATGTGTACACCAGTACACAACCGAACCTGATTAGTTGGCCACCCTATTCTTCTTCTTCTTTTTGTTGGGATAAGCAATGATATGGGTATCACCTATCTTCCAACAGTTTAAGATGTTAAACCAGTGGGCCCCTTCAAGTGGTGTTTCATGCTCCAATTTCCCCTTTTGGAATAGCCCTCCAAAGAAAATGGAGAATTGCAACTAATGGTCCCCATTTAGTGGGGTCCAATCATTTCTGATGGAGCAGTTCTTCGGGCACTTTATCTACCTTGAAGCCCATCATATGGACAATCTAGGTTGGGTACCAAAAGATGGGTCCCTGCGCATGGATTGAAGTTGCAGTTCTGGAGTGCGACTAGCTGGGTACTGAAACTGTACAACTCGCCCCAACTTTGTCTGACCAGGTCCTGTATCGTTGTGGGGACTTGTTTATATAGACAGAAACTGATACAACCTGAATGATACTGAGTCATGTCGGACGATTTTTCAAACGGTGGTGCTACACATACAATCTGTTGGGATTAGCAAATGCTGGATCAAACATTGCATTTTTTTTTTTTTCATACCCAGCTCGTTAGTAATTCTTGCACTTTTTCTGTATCAGGAGTGCTGGAATAAGCAAGAATACTATTTCTACATAAAATGCCATTTATGGGTATTTCATTAAAGATACGAGGATAGGGAATTAGTTCTTTTTCTGATTCTTTATCATATTGGAATGGGATGACGAATCTATTTCTTCTACACTTTGTAAAAAAATCAGAATTATCATGGAGACTTTCAGGCTATATGAAATCCAATAGCCCTTCGGAAGAAGAGGAGGAGAGAGGATATAGGAAATTCTAGTGATGATTAGACTGATTTGATGAAGTCTTGTGTAATCAAGAATCATCCTCCTTTCATTGGGAGTATCCAAATTAACTGAGTAATTGAGAATCATCCCCCTTTTATTGGGATTATCCAAATTAAACAGTTTCCATTGTTTGGTCTACCTACTCTCTTGAGCTATGACATGGAATCGAGATCTGTTTTCGGTGAGATGGTGGCCTTGAAACTCCACAAAATAGAAAGGACACAGGAGGAGGAGGAGGAGGAGGAGGAGGAGGAGGAGGAGGAGGAGAGGGAGTAGTGGTGTTTTCGGTGAGATGGTGTCCTTGATACTTATGTTTGATCATCATAAGAGAAGGGAGTGGCTAGATTGCTTTGTAGTTCTTGCGGGCAAGATCAAATGAAATATTACTTTTGAAAGGAACCTCAAAGAAGAAGAACTGGAGGAGTTGGTCCACTTAATGGAGTCCCTGAATGATGTTCAATTCTTGTTAGGAGAAGGATGTTTGAGTTTGTTATGGGCTCCTTCTAGCCTATTCTCTGCATGATCTTATCCAAGTAGTCACTACTCAAGCATAGTTTCCTCTTGTTCTTGGTCGTCCCTTGCACTCATCGAGTCTAAGCATTCATTTGGACAATGTGGCAGCAAAAACTCTCACCATGGATCACCTTACTCATGGAGGGCTTACCATTCTGAATGGGTGCATCATGTGCAGAGGAACCATGAATAATTTGTTCCAAGGTGTTTCGTATCTGTTATGATACAGACGTAAATGCCGATATGTATAGGTAACAGCCGTGACCGTTATGTGATACTGGAGTGAAACGTGGCAGTTAATTTTTTTGGACCGTATCGGCCATTATAGGGGTTGTAATGGCTATTACAGGGCATAACGACCATTACCTCCATAACAGTTGAAAAATGACCACTTTTTCTTTCAATGTAAATTCATTTTTTTCTCATTCCAAAAACTTTCCTAGATTATTCTACAATAGATTTTGACCACTCGTAGTATAGTTTTAAGGATTGAAATAGTAGATTAAAGTGATTTGGGCAAATAGAAGCTTCGATGGCCATTTTTTTAAAAAATCGAAAAAAGTGGTATATATGCATTTTTTTTTTTTTTTTTCCCAATTGCTAATTCTAATGCTTGATTGTGATGTGTCAACATTAGAGACACATAACCATGTTCATAAATTCACCAGGCAACCTAATACAACACTCTCACCAAAGAGTGAATTGTTATGCTACCATAAACATGTTCAAAATAAAACATGAGTACAGATTTGGAATATTTACATTATTTTATATTTTATAGATATTTTTTCAGAATTTTTCGCGCAATGTTTTTTCCTAACCGTTACAGGGGTTGTAACGGTCATTACACCCTTGCATCGGCTGTTTTGATTGATACTCGTATCAGTAACGGTGGTGACCATTACGCCCACTGTTACTGACACAGAATACTTTGATTTGTTCCCCATCTTTTCATCCATTGTTGAGTTGTTGGAAAGATCTATGGCTATTTCCTAAATCTTTCAAAGTGAGTTGGATTTGTCAAGATCCACTCAGAAATGTAATTGTTTATAGGGGGAGGGGTTTGTACAAAGAGGGGGCATGATTCTTTGGGGATTGCTCCCAAGAGTGGAATGTTGGGAGATTTGCAAGAAAAGAGACGACAAGATATTTAAAAGTTCTTAACTCCAAGAGAAGAAGATCATTGTCTAGAGGCTGGTTTTCTTCTTCCTCTTTAACATTCCCCACATGGCTAAATAGGTTGCGGATGGTGTTCTTCTTCCGTTTTTTCTTCTTCTTCTTTAATATTTCTGACAAGGTTATAGATTCAAGCTATTCTGTAACGGTAATGGTGGATGGCCCTTACAGTCTCTTTTTTTATTCAAAAAACCCAAAAACCTGTATCTATCTCGCAACAAACCATTCCATGATTGTTACGGGGGGCGTAACGATGGTTACATGTCATTTTTTCCATAATGGTTGTTACGACCCCGCGACATGTAACAATTGCCATCGTTACCTTTACGTAACGGCCTTTATGGCCGTGTAATAGCCGTTACGGCACACCATGAATAGATTGCAGATAGTGTGATAGAAGACTTGTCTACAGTTTGGGTTGTATCTGACCCTTCTGTAATTGTTCCCTCTTCTAGAAAAAGTTTGAGATTGATAAAAAGAAATGAGGCCATTTGATTGAAATAGACTTACAGTGGAGCTGATGCAGGACATGAAAATTAACTATGATATGCAAGATTTCAGGCTTTAGATCAAACTAATTCAGAAACATTCACACAAAATTTTCACATCCCACATGGAATTTCAAACATTCAAGCAAGGGGAATTTGTACGGGTCCAGGCCTACACATGTTAGGGCTGGATCAATAAAAATTATGAGCCAAACGATGCTCAAAGGGAAGTAAAACTCATCCACACATGCACAACAATCAGTCCCTAATCCAAGGGATTCACCAGTTTCAGTTCAGAGAACCCTAGGATTAGAAAATGGGTAAATAAATTGAAAGTAATGCAATCTAGGGTTAGGGTTAGGGAAAAAGTAATGCAATCTAGGGTTAGGGTTAGGGAAAATAGGTGTGAGAAGAGTAAAATAGGTAGAAAATCTGAACCTAGGGACAGTCTCCGCGCGCGGACAGCGGGCCAGGCCTGTCGCACGTGCGAGGGGGCACCGAATGTGGAAAGCGCCTCCTTGGCTCTGGTCGGCCAGGGGAGGGCTTCAAAACCCCCGAGTTTCGTGTCGATCGGATGCGCGGTCTGTGCGTGGTGCTCCGCCGAAGTTTCAGCCCTCCTGCAGGGCCAGATTCTGAAAATCTGCTGTAGGGAGAAGAACTGCTGCAAAAGCTGATGAATTTGAGGTTAGGATGGGTGTAGAAGGTGAGAAGTATGGATGATAGAGGGTAGGGGCGGATCGGGATAGATGTGGCTTCGCACCATGGTAGTTAGCCCTTCGATGAAGGGAGGGCTTCGCACTCAATTGGATTTCCACAACTCAGGAACTCAGAGGAGTAGAAAAACACAAGAATTTTTTTTTTATTAATCTTCAATGCCTCAAAAAGCTACAAGGGGTGCCTATTTATAAGAAAACCCTATACTCCAAAACTCGCGCCATGTGCACAATCTATTACTTGGCGATGAAGTAAACAAAAATAAAAACTAATCAAAGAAATCTAAACCGTCCATGATATTCTAAATAACATTAATAAGCAAAATCTAAAATACAAGATTAATCAGATTATTGGGCCACGATCATGAAAACCCATGATGGGTTTTACTTGACTATCGGGCCCACTCCAACGAACCAAAACTCAGTCTTCTAACTAGGAGGCCCTCCCTGAACGTCATCATCAAGCCAGATCGACGGTGGGGCCCTCCTTCTCCTTGCGTACGTGCGTAGGGGGCGGTGTGCGTGCGCGTGATGTCCCCATCAGGAGCATGTAAACGCATGTTCGATGGATGGAAATCTTTGAGATGTCCAAAGTCTTGGATATGGGATGTGTCTTTGCACATGCTAGATTGCTCCCTTGTCAATTATAAACAATGTTTTAAATAGCCCCATAGTGTAGCATAGCAACAACACTACGCAACTCCCATTTAGCGTAGGCTATTTTGGGTATAGCATATGCTATACGCTACATAGGGTCAATGTTTTAAATATCGATGATGTCGGCTGATATATTATACGATATATCATGTGTCACACCTGTGTGTGTGATACGAAACGCATAAGTCGTGCTGATACATCCCACATGTTCGATCCGGTGAGCATTTTCAATTTCCGATCCTCTTTTTTTGTTGACATTATATTAAATCAATATCAAATGGTTATAAATTCATTGGTTCTTCATGTTCTCCATTTTTTTTAAAAAAAAATTTCCTTCATCCGGTAGTTAATTGAGACCAATTTCAAAGTATTTAGGAGAATTTTGATGAAATGATGATCACACACTTTAATTTCAAAAATTAAGTATGGGTGGTCCTATTTGGGGAAAATTCAAAATTTCTCCAATTTCTCCTAAATTGCTTGCGATATTGCACTCCAAACATGAAATCAAGCATGTATGAGGGCTGATCTATTGATTTGTTAAGTCCTTGTCAATTTTCGAAAAATAAAAAACATTTTTAATTAAAAATTAATAAACTATTTCTTTTTTGAAAATTCCCTTCAACTAGTTGTCAATTGAGACTAATTTCAGAATATTTAGGAGTGTGATAAAATGATCATCACATATACTCTAGATGTTATGCATTCAATTTGAATATAGTTGCATTAGTTTAGTAAGACAACGCATGGCTTAGGACCCTATACAAGAGACATATCATGCACTTCTTTTTTGAGATGTTATGATTTAAAAGTATGTATCAAGGTCTTTTTTAACAATCCCTGAAGTTTCATTAAAAAATTCAACCATTTTCCCATCCCCATGTTTCCCAAAAAGTGCAAAAATTACTCGATACTAACAATATAGCCCGTGCGATAACCGATACGTATCTGTATCCCAAGGATGCGATATGTAACGCGATACCGATATTTTGAACACTGCGTAGGGTATTGGGAGGTAGCATACGCTACCATGGAAGTGCATTTTAAAGCTTAAAAACTTAAAAAGTTTTATGTTGTAATACTTTTATGTTAGGCACATTTTGAAAAATGGTGGTGACTCATTCTCCTCACATGCGGCATCAATGTATAGCTATCCGAACAATCTAAACTGGGGGTATTGGGGATGGAACATATCTCTAAAATCATATGTATTAGGCAATTATAACAACTCCGTAAAGTGTATAGTTGAAGAGTTGCACATAAAAGCAAAGATTTTTTCAATTTCCTTCTAAGGAACTATTCCCTCTCTCATCGAAAGCCCTATTACCTCTTTCAAAAGCCCCTTTTTTATTCTTTCAATCCACACAATGATTGAAGACAAATTCAAAGACTTAATTGGCCCCACAAGAATATATCTTAGCTAATATTTAAGGAACATTGGAGCCCAAACAAGGGACAAGCTCGATTTTCCCTTATTTAACATTCGTATAGTTCTGGACTTCTAAAAAAAGTTTGTGGACCTCAAGTTTTGATTAATTTATTATTATTATTATTATTTATTTAAATTGATGTAAAGCTAAAAAGAGGTAAGTTCTTCCCTTTAATCTTCAGTAATGAATTTTATTTTGTTTTAGACGTAGATTTAGGGCTTTTTTCATTTTTCTTCTTTTTAGGAGATAAGATTATATGGAATGTCGTAGAATAAGCTTGTTCTGCAACCATTTGATGTGTGGGGCCTACCATGGTGTGCATGGCATGCCATCCAACCTGTCCAGCCATCATGTGGGCCACCACACTACAATGGTGGCTTTTGAGTGATTGTGCATTGTTTTATATCTTATGGCCCATGTGATGTTTGGATAGGCCTAACTTTCTTTTTTTTGTTGGTCTCTATGGTGGCTTCGCATTGTTTTCTATTTTGTGGTTTGGAATCCAATTCATCCAGTCCCATTGTTGGTTACAACTTACATGACTTCTATAAAAGTCATTTAGTGATACTTGGCTACTTGTCATTTTTTCCCACTAAAGCCGCAAAAAAGAATTTTGTATATTTGTTTATGTTATTTGTTACCTTTTAATTTGTTTTGAATTGAATATGATTAGGTTGACTTTTGATAATTTGTTTTGAACATGCTTTTACTTGAAAAATGAAGCATATTCTTTCAAGGACTTATTTTATTTTTGTTAATCTTTATATTCATTTCTACCTGTTACCATATTTTCCCCTGTTATTTTAATTAAAAGATATAAGCATCATGTAGTTATGCTACATGAAACATAGCTTATGTTACATGCTATATAGGGGTGAATGCTATGTTATACGCTATTGAAAACGTTGATTGTAAGTACCTTGTCCACTATCATTATTATTTACTTATATGTCGATCTTGGCTTTGTAGGCATTGGAAACACAATTTTGAAGACATTTTTAAATAACGGAAATAATAGTACAAGACTATTATTGATCAAGAGTGTAAAACTGTATTTTTGCCTTTCTATTCAAACCCATTAAACATGGTCTAGAGACCTGTGTTGATTGGATTCAGTGCACATCCTTTTGGTGAAGTTTATGAAGAGGCCTATATGCATCATAGAATTGAGATTAATGTTATGGCAAAATGTATTGTGACGCAGGTCTAAGGCTGTAACGCCTTGAAAATCGGGGGTCGAGCAAAGCTCTACTCCCGAGTTCCAACGCATCACTTATGCAACATGGATAATGATGTTTTAGATGTCGTCCATAGCAATGCATTAAACATGAGTGGGATTATACTGAAACAACATATCATACTCCAGAGTTAATGTAATTAGGCAAGCGGAAGACTGTAATAGATATGTAAAGTATATAAGTGTTTCACAACCTCCAGAGTATGAGTATGTTACCAGGCTGAATATATACATGTATGGTTCCAAAATTTACAATTCATCAAAGTGTAAATGTCCAACTAATCCATAAGTCCCTGTAATCCCGTCAAATCAGCACGGGGTCTACATAGACCCGGCTGAGAGCTGAACATAGGAGAATCCTTTCTCCCCACCTACGAAGTCCAACTCCGCTGTATAGGCTTCGCCATCACCTGTATCTAAACCAGAGTCTGGTTAGTGTTTTAAAACACTGTCCCAGGTGAGAATGAGTAGCTAATTCAGTGGAACTATAAAGCAAAGGTTAACATGTTATCAATTCAGTCAAGCAATAATGATAAAGCAGTACAATAATCATTTCCTAACTACTCTGATTAATGTAAGGATGTTATGCGGTAATGATGCATGCCCTCGCCTGCACTCCCTCAGCGACATCATCTCACGATTGCGCATGCAACACTCTCGGTAAACGTGCGCTTCCTCGCCAAAGCACATGCAATGCGGTGTATGATCTTATTAGCCCAGTTCTTATTTAGGATTATCCAAACAGCAAGTTCGGGAAGCTAAGGTACCTCCCTTTTTATCATTAACCCAAATAATGATCCATCTAGGGTCGTCAATCTTAGTTAATCACATACGATAGGCAAGTTTGCGAGTTTATACTAGTGGTTGCTACGGGAGGCTCGTCACCTCAACGTAGACTTAATTCATACTCGAGATCACACCACCAACGCCCTACCAACTGACAGTCTATTTTCGAAGGCTCGTCACTAACTCGACTGGGTACCACAGCCAGATTGCGTCGGGGTAGGCCTGTTTTATACTCAAGGTCACTACGGGAAGGCTCGTCACCTTAGCGTAGTCCTAGTGTATACTCGAGGTCACTACGAGAGGCTCGTCACCTGATCGTATGCCGACAGCTTGAATATAGTGTCCCATACCACCGTATTCGACTCACGAGTTTTGGGTTGCTCACTGGTCACTACGGAGAGGCTTGTCACCCTAGCGTAGGCCGACAGCTCGACCACGGTATCCCATACCACCATGCCCGGCTCATGAGTCTTAACGGATTGAGGTACCATGGTTGAAACGGGTCTTTACATTGGTAAGGGGTATCTTAGGTTCAAGCAGTAGCGTTCATACATGGTGAACATACAATAGGCCAATCGGGTTATTTGACAAGTTCGATTGGTACGAGCGCACGCTAATTTAATCGACGTGGAGTGCATAAGCACCCCGTGTGACCTAGCCACCGTCGACAATCCTCGTGCGACCTGGATTCGTCGAACTTTCCAAATGTGGCGCGACTAGTTAGGCCACTCAATCGGGAACCATTACTGATTGCCTGGACCAGAAAGTAGTCCCAATCATATTCAAAGATAACATGTGGATACACGTGAGAATCATATAAGCATTTAACGAACATTTCAAAAATAAATCCCATTCGAGCATTTTAACAAACACATTGAACATGTAATCATTTATATGCATTTCATCCATAAATCACGTAGCAGTAATTTAGTTTACAGGTAGGAGACTATAGGTATTGATAAGGTAATTGAGAATCCTATCTCAACACCCTCATTAAATACAATTCAACCAGCAATTTCTCATTCAGACATTTTAGCAAACACTTAGACTACACATTTCAACATACATGAACTAAAATAATTATCATATATATTATGACAAATCCTTTCACAAAGGAGTTGTCATACGTACAACAAACATGTATTCTAGCTTACTAGTCATAGCAAGCAAGAATCATAATTTCAAGTTCATTCAAACATTTCAACAAACACCTGAAATGCATTATGTAACCACATAGTTCACACACATGTATAGTTTATCGAATACATCGTACTTAAGATCATATGGCAGCAATCAAGTCAAACATAAATCATTGCTGACATTGAAAGCCTTGAAAACCATAACCTAAACGTTTACAGTCCGCACCTTTTGTCGGAAAATTCGTTTCGAGCTCGGTTCGAACCCTACGCTTTTGTCTACAGAACAACGGCTACCTAAATCACGACATAGGTTAGCTATTTCGTCGAATTCTCTATTTGGATTACTAAAACAAGATTAGGGTTAGTATTTCTTACCCAAATCGTAGTTGGAATGGTTCGTGTAGCGATGGTGGGGAGGTGAATCGAGGCGTGAAGTTGTGGGAGTGAATCCTAGCAACAATCTCCAGGTATCCCTCTCTTCTCCTCACTCTTTTCTCCTCTTTTCTCTCTTCTCTCTCTTAGGGTTAGAGAAATTCGTATGAAAGAGAGAGGTGTGGGTTTAAGGTCCTTATATAGGCCCAGAACTGACGCAAATGGCCCCAGGGCTATGGTATACTTAGGTTATAGCCAAAGGGCATCTATTTCGGGCCAACGGAGCTCATCTGGGGGTCCATTACTTGCACAAGGTCAGGGGCAAGTTCCCTGAGAATGGATATAAGCCAGGTTAAGATTTTGGTCCGATCGGTTTTGTGGATCGATCGTAGAGGACCAGTTTCAGTTCAACGGCTATCATCGCTCGATCAGGGCCACAAGTACACTGACTTGTGTAGAGAAATTTTCTTGATCCAAGGGTGTAGCTGGGTCAGAATCTGACGGTTTGAAACCTTAAATTTGGCCCGCAAGCGAACGACCCAGATCACTTAAATCTGAGTTCATTTTCTAAAGATATTCGCGTTTCCCACACACTTCACTTGGGGCTCAAGTTGTGCGTTTCTGGACACTAGTTGGGCTTGATTCACGCGATGGTTGTCAAGCCCAATAAGACGGTCATAACCGTATAGTTTCACCGTCATCGGACTTTCGACGCGCGGTCTAGGTCCGATACGGAGTTTCAATGTGCTCCCGAGAGCAACTGAGTTTTGAGATTGCCCTTAGGTTTTTAAGTAATGTTGGGTTAGTGATTTTAATGGGTTTGGGTCTTGTAGTTTGTATAGAAAGTGGTTCAAGCCAAATCTATCGATTGTTTAGTTTAGTACTTAACTAAATTCCGCCCTAATTACGACAAAATAAAGTCCTAGGGTAGTTCTGTGTCCTTTTTTGACATTTTTTTTTGTTAGTATATTATTTTAATTATTTTTCTAGTAGTTCGTCATCAAGTCTACTTCATCCCTATCAAATTTCATTAGATTTCGTGTTGTAGAAAAATTCTAAAAATTCTAGAAGTAGCAGCTGTCCAAACTAATGAATTCTGGACAGTTGTCACAACGACTTATATTTAACTACATTAAAATTTTTATTATATTTTTCACTTATTTTTATATGAAACTAGATTTATCAAGCTTCAATCTGGCTTTTGAATCACCCAAATCGGAGTTATATCGAGGGAGATATGACTTTTTGAAGTTGGACGAAAAATTGCAGAAAATGGGCCGCTCGGCCCGCTGGACCGCGATGCATCGCCACTCGCTGTCCTGTTTGCTGGTGGTTTCGCCACCCGATATTTGAAACGGGTGTATTTTGCAAACCGGAATGAGTTATTTGACGTGCAAGATATGATTTTGGGGTAGGAGAAACTGCTTTATCCAAATAACCTATTTATTTCGTGAGATTCCAAAAGGTTAATGGTCAAAAACCCATTTTATTTATTTATTTACTATTTATAGTAAATTTTAGTTTAAGTATTGTTTTTCATCACTTAAACTCTAGGATTCGTGTCTAATATGAACGTACTTAGAAAATTTTGAAGAATAAGGTGGTGAAAGGTGAGATTTTGAAGGAAATGGGTTAAAAATGGATTTTAGACTTTGGGATTGAGTTCTGAGAAGTTAATAAGGTGTTATGATCGACCTAGTGCCTAAGGATGTCCATCGCCAAGTTGGGAAAAATCCGGGACGTTACAAAGGCCCATCGTAGGACTCAACATGTGTTGATTTTGGACCGTTTATTTATAGATTTGGAGCCTAAATATCAAAAGCTACAATTTACTATTTATGGGAGATATGGAAGGATGTGATAGATGATATGGGGTTGATTTAAAGATATGATTGAAGATGTTGAAGGCTATTTTCTAAATTTACTTTTGCCATTATTAGGCTTGTTGTCGTCTTAAGTAGATTAGATAGATTTGAATCAATTAGACAGATTTGAAATCAATTAGATTGATTTCAAATCAAGAAATCAATCTCATAGTTGGGGGGATTTTCATTAAAGATTCATTTAAGGTTTATAAAAGGAGTGGTGTAGGAGGTAGTTATTCCAAAATTTCTAAGTGTGAGTTTTCTTAAGTATTGTAAAAAGAAGTCTGATATTAATAAAGTTAAATTTCCCTCTCTTCTCAAATATTCTTGTGGGTGTATTCTCGTCCATTTCTGTGACCTGAGTTTCAAGATCTCATTGACTCGATAACCAAGATGCATTATTTTGGTATCAGAGTGGGTCATCTTTGGAGATTTTCGACTCTACATCATCTCCTAATGGCTTCAAAGGGGATAACATAGGAAAAGTTTGCACAAGTAACCCGATTTATCTGCCCACTCATAGAGCGAGTCGACTCAGACATACAACAGGCAATCTCACTAATCATGTGGGAGAGCTCCATCGTGGAGGGAATCTGGAGACTGAAGATGGAGCACATGGACACGTAGGGGGAAGTCCCTACCAATGTCCTAACTAGAGCTGGGCATCGAGTCGAGTTGGACCGAGTTAGGGCTGACTCGACTCAATTCGGTTTTGAAATAGGCCTGACCCGAACTCGATCCGATTCGATACCGAGTCCAACATGCCTGACTCGATCCGAGTCCGGTCTGGCCTGGACTGATTCGGACCAAGTCCGATTTGGTTAGAAGTACCGAGTTGGGTTGAGTTGGCACCGAGTCGGATTGAGAGATGAGGGAGGGAGAAACCGAGAGAGTGGAGAGGAGAGAGAGGAGGAGGAGTAGGGTGATGGTGGTGGGTGGTTGCCGGGCTTGGAAGATGAGGAGGATGAGGGAGGGAGGGAGAGATTTTGGGATCGGGTCAAGGTAAGGTGCGGTGGGTAGGGTTAGAGATGATAAAAATTAGGTTAAACACACACACCTAAACTCGAGTCGAGTCGGGTTTCAAATCGAGTCGGGTCTAACCGGATCGAGTTACTAGGTAACTCGAACTCGACTCGGTTTGAGTTCGGATTGGGTGAAGCCTACTCGGTTCGGACTGACTCACCCATTTGGTTCGGGTGGAGTCGGATCTGAACGAGTCGGACAAGTCGAGTTAGCTAGATTGAGTTGTCCCGTGCCCACCTCTAGTCTTAACCAATAACGGGCGGCCTCGGTTCGTGAAGGCACCAATGGTCAAATACTTTGATTGTTAGAACATGACAAAGAGCTTGAAATTAAGGTAGAAATTCTAGAATTCGGTGGTTGATCACATGTTGATGACTTCATCGATTGGTTAAGCAATGTGGAAAAGGTATTCAAGTATAAGGAAATTGCGGACAATTGGAAGGTTAAAAAATAGCCATGAGTCATGCGTTAGCACGGTGGGATGATCTCTAAGCCGAATGAATCCGTCAAGGTAAGGAGAATAAATTCTTGGGAGAAGATGAAAAAGAAATTAAAAGGGAAGTTCCTACTCGCAATTTATGCCTGTGACGTCTATCAAATATGTCACAATTTATGTTAAGGGAACAAATCTGAAAATGAATACACTAAGGAGTTCCATACATATGAAGACCAAAAGATTTTAAGATATCTTAATGGTCTTAACCTAGACTTCATAAATAATTGGCTTTCAAAGATGTATTTAAGATGTCTGATGCATAGACTTGCATTAAAAGCTGAAAAGATAATTAATTGGGGACTTAGGAGATGATGTGGCGCCTCACGAGGATGTCCTCAACAATGGAGAAGCATACTAACTTTCCACATAAGGCAACCATAGGACCTCCCATAGGTCGAGGGATGAGGGGCCAATGTCCAATAGTGAAGCCAAATCTCGACCCAGGGGGAAGTGGTTATGGATGGGGGGCTAGTACACCCATGACGAGGCAGAACAATTCTCCTTTCACGTGCTTTAAGTGTGGGCAACTAGGGCATTATTCTTTTCATTGTCTTGAACATCAGTCCATAATTAAAGTAAATTTGACCGAGGAAGGAGAATATGTTGAAGACCCCCCCGATTACATGCAAACGAAAGTTGAAGATGACACGTAATATGAAGAACATGCATATGAGGATGGGGTGCATGTTGGGGAGATGCGGCAATGTGTATGGTGATAAAGGCGATTTGTTGGTTATTCAAAGGACTATGCTATTGACACCTCAGGTGATTGATGATGAGTGATGATTGTGACACGATATCTTTCACACCACTTGCACTTCTGCTGGGAATATATGCATAATTTGGTAGATGGGGGAGCAATGAGAATATTATCTCACAAGAAATGGTGGATAAATTAAAACTCAAAGAACATAAGCATCCATGCCTATAACCAGTGTTCCTAATATCGATACTAATCGGCCGATATTATCGTTATCGCTGCCCAGCGAGATGAAACCCATCCGATTCCTTTGGAAATTAAAAAAACCAAAATTCTTTTTATTGTGTGATATATCGCACAATATCACACGATTTTTTTTACGAAATCGCCGATATTAGCGATACTATCGTGTTGTATATGCAAATTTACCGGAAAATTAGGAAAAAAAAAGAAGAAGAGGGAAAATCTTTCATAAAAGGGGATTTTGGTACCTGTGGAAGAAGATTGCGATCGGAAGCTGAATTTGGAGGGCCGCTCGATCGAGAGCTAGCGGTCTATCAAAAATCGCAGGGATTTAGGGGATTTTTCAGAGAAATTTTAGGATTTTAGGGTTCCGGAATGACCGGAACCCTATCTTTGCTGCGAGATTGGCTTCGGAAGCCTTTTTTTGAGGACGCGGATTGCATCCTACCCCCGCCGTCTCCATCTGGGAACGAGCAACAGCTTTGAGTGGCCACATGATGTATGGGTCTTATTCACACCGTCCATCCATTTTTTCATATCATTTTAGGGTAAAGACCCAAAAATGAGACAGATCCAAGGCTCAAGTGGACTACAAAATGGGGATTAAACTCTTACCGTTGAAAGCTTCTTAGGGGCCTCAAAAGTTTTGGATGGAGCTGATATTTGTGTTGTCTCTTCATCCAGGTCTATGTAACTTTATGAATAGGTTGGATGGAAATAAACATCACAGTGGGCCCTAGAAAAGTTTCAACCGTGAGAATCATTATCACCATTGATTCATGTGGTGTGGTCCACTTGGGCTTTGGATCTTCCTCATTTTTGGGTTTATATCCTAAAATGATACGAAAAACTGGATGGACGGTGTGGATAAGACCCATACATCACGGTGGCCAATCAAAGCTACTGCTCGTTCCCAGCTAGAGACGGGCGGTGGTAGGACGCAATTAGCTTACCTTTTTTAAGGGATGCGGTAGATACATATGAGATGTACCACACACGGTATGTCACGGGATTTGTGGGGTCCATATTGATGTATATGTTTTATCAAGGACGTCCATCCGTTTTTTAATATCATTTAAGGACATTATACGAAAAATTAAGAAGATCCAGATCTTGGGTGGACCACACTGGAAAAAGTGGTGAATGACCATTAAAAGTATTTTATAGGCCACAAAATTTTTGGTTTAAGCTAATATTTGTATATTCCCATCATACAGTTCTGATTGACCTGATGAACAGGTTGGATGACAAATAAATATTAAGGATCTACTTAAAGTAGGCCTTGATATGTTTTTAATGGTGAACATTCAATAATCATTGTTTCATGTGGTGTGGTCCACCTGAGATTTATCTATAAAAACGAATGGACGGAGTGGATATACAACATATCATCAAAGGTGGGCCCTACAATTAGATTAACACGGGCTCGGGCTATGCAGTTACCCACGTAACACCTAATCCACGCCCAGAAACTGGATTCGGTGCAACTTGGCTGCACAAAATGGTGTGGCCCTTATAGTGGGGCCCACATAGATGTATGTATTGTATATCAATTCTGTCCATCCATTTGGAGAGATTATTTTAGGTCATAATACAAATAATGGGTCAAATCCAAAGCTCAAGTGGACCCCACACACAAAACAACGAGGATTGAACTCTTACTATTAAAAACTTTGTGAGGGCCACAAAAGTTTTCGATCAAGCCGATATTTGTGTTTTACCTTGGCCCATATTTGTGTGAACTTATAAATAGGTTGGATCTCAAATAAACATGATGGTGGACGCCATAGTAGTGGTTTCTTGTTTCAATGGTGGGTGTCATTGCCCCCATCGTTATCTTTGGTAGGGTACACTTGAGCTTATGATCGGCCTAATTCTTTGGCTTAGGTCCTAAAATGATCTATCCAAATGAATGGACGGTGTGGATACAACACATACGTAATGGCAAGGGCCATAGTTAGGTCCCACGCACATGTTGGTTCCGTGGCATGGCCAGGCATGAAAACGGTGGTCATTGAATCTCCACTCTGTCCTCTCGTGCGGCCCACTTGAGTTTTGTATCCACCTTATTTTTGGTCTCTTGTCCTAAAATGATATGGAAAACGGGATGGACGGCGTGGATTTTTCAGAAACATCATGATGGCCCCACCTAGCATCTCGGCGCATGAACTTCCCATTAAAGGCCTTCGTATCAAATCGAGTCCAACATGATTGCCAGCATTGTACCAGTAAGTAGCTACTGGTGATGTATGTGTTTTATCTGTGCCATCCATCCATTTTTTCAAATCATCTTAGGGCATTAGCCCAAAAATGAGATAGATCAAAATCTCATGTGGACCACACTGAAGGAAACAGTGGTGATTGAAGGCTCACCATTAAAAACTGCACGAGGGCCACAAAAGTTTTGGATGAAGCTGATATTTGTGTTTTCCCTTCATCTAGGATTGTGTGACCTAATCAATAGGTTTGATGCAAAATAAACATTACAGTGGGGCCCTACCAAGTTTTTAATGGTGAATGTTTAATCACCACTGTTTTCTTATGGTGTGGTCCACTTGAGATTCGGACCTGTTTCAATTTTGGCCACATGCAGTTAAAACATATATCATGGTGAGGCTCACAGAGCATTATCCAGTAGTTAGAGTAACCTTATGAACAAGTTGGATCTCAAATAAACATCATGGTGGGCCCTAGGAAGGTTTCAACGGTGGGTGTCATTGTCCCTACTGTTTTTTGTGGTGGGGTCTACTTAGTTGTGTTTTCATACATGTTTTGATACATTTATAAATGTTATACATTATATTTGAATATAATTGACTAGGTTCAATCAAACAGCGAATGGCTTATGACCCTGTACAAAAGAAACCTATTGTGTGCACTTTTTTTTTTTTTTTTTGAGATGTTATGATTTAAAAGTTTGTATTAAAGTCTTTTTTAATCATCTCTGAAGTTTCATTGAAAAATTCAACCATTTTCCCAATGTTTCCCCATGTTTCTCAAAAAGTGCGATAAATTATGCGATACAAACGATATATCCCGTCGATAACCGATACATATCTGTATCCCAAGGGTGCGATACATTGTGCGATACCGATATTTCAAACACTGCCTATAACAGATTCGTTGGTTTAAGAAAGGGGGAGAAATTGGTAACTCCAGGTACTTATTTTCCTTTTTTATTGAATCTAAGTATAGGGATGATGTATGAAGTGATGTAGATCCTCATGGACGCATGCCACATTTTGTAAGGGAGACCGTGGTTGTGGGACGAGATATGGTGCATTTGACCTTTGCTAACACTTATTCTTTTGTTGAGGATGGTGTTAATGTCACATTGCACCTAATGAAAATCTTCAGGCACCCAAATTTGATAAAGATAAGGGTTAGAAATCACTTAGTACATAAAAGTTTAAAGAGGAAAGTAAGGAGACTGGCATCATTTATGTGAGGGTTGCCAAAGAAGACACAAAACATTCAGATGTTCCACCTCCTGTATAAAAGTTCCGTTGTGAATATGAATACTTGGTGCACGAGGAACTCCCAATTGGACTTCCTCCTATGAGGAACACTCAACACTGCATTGATATAGTGTTGGTTTTAAGTTATCAAATCTTGTACGCTACCAAATGAGTCGAGTTGAACATGTTGAGCTCCACTGAGAGGTTACTAACTTGCTGCAGAAGGGTCTAAATTAGGAAAGCGTGTCACCATCTATTGTTCCTACATTATTAACCCCTAAGAAAGATGGATTTTGGAGGATGTGTGTGGACAGTCGTGCGATCAACCGAAAGATCCAAAGCGCTCGATAGATGTGTGGATGATTGAGATCCAAAGTGTGAATTCATCTCACATGATAGATATTTATCAAAAATACTATTGGCCTTGTATGCGTCATGGCGTTAAATGGTTTGTAGCACAATGTTGCCAATGCCAACTCTCTAAAGGCCACGTGTAGAATACTGACCTTTAGGCACCACTTCCTGTATAGTTGCAACATGGGTGGACATTTTCGTGGATTTTTTTGGGGGTCTTTGTAAGACTCAAAGGGGAGCAAATCCGATTTTCGTTGTGGTGGATCGTTTTTTTAATATGGCCACACTTCATTCCATGTAAAAGGACAATGGATGCTACACATTTTGCCAACATATTCTTCATAGAAATTATAAGACTTCACGGGGTACCAAAAGCAATAACTTTGGACCGCGATTCAATGTTTGTGAGACACTTTTGGCGCACTTCATGGAAGCGGTTGGGGACCAAGCTTCAATTTCTAGCGCATATCATCCTTAAACAAATGGCCAAACAAGGTAGTCAACAAGAGCCTTGGTAACCTCTTGAGGAGTGTTGTAGGCGGCAATGTATCTCAGTGGGACTTGGCTCCACCCCATGCCGAGTTTGCCTACAACAACTTCCTAAATTGTACCACCAAAAAATTCCCATTTAGGATTGTAAATGGGAGAAGATGACATCATGTACTTGATTTAGTACCATTACCGATACTAGATCAAGTGAGCGAAGGTGCCAATGCTTTTACCAAGCACATCCAAGACTTACAAGCTCAGATAAATAAGAAGATCAAAGAGAGCAACACCGGGTACCAAAGACTCTACAAATGAACATCGACGGGAGAAGATATATATAAAGAAGGTAACTTAGTTGTGGTTTATCTCCGCAAAGAAAAGTTCCCTAGGGAAACTTGCAACAAGCTCAAGTCTAAGAAGATTGGTTCATGTTGAGTTAAGAGTCAGTTGGGTAATAACGCGTATGAGATCGAGTTGCCAAATGATTTAGAGATCTCGTCTACTTTCAATGTGGCGGATTTGTTGGAGTACCACGACGAGGTGTCTGACATGCAAGATGAAGTCATTATCAACATGGATAAACAACTCCTGAAGAAAAAAGGACAAAGTTGAACAAGTGTTGCGCATGAAGACTACTGACACTTGATGGGGCCAATACAAGCAATACTTGGTGAAATGGAAGAATAAGCCCTATTCTAAATACACATGGATCACGGCTGACGAATTGAAAAGGTTGGATCCAAACCTCTACCACTTGTGCGAAGCGTCCAACTCGTAGGAGTCGAGTTCTTTCCAACTCGAAAGGAATGATGGAGGCCCATAGCAGCTGTAGAGCCCAACATGTGCTGATTTTGGACTGTTTATTTATAAGATTTTAAGCCTAAATATCAAAAGTGACAATTGATTATTTGTGAGAGATATGGGAGGATGTGATGGATGATGATATGGGGTTGATTTAAAGATATGATTGAAGATTTTGAGGGTTGTTTTCTAGATTTGCTCATATCATTGTTAGAATTGTTGTTTTGGTAGGTAGATTAGATTGTTTTGAATCAATTAGAGAGATCTAAAATCAATTCAAGTGATTTCTAAGTGTGAGTTTTCATATGTATTGTAGGAAGAAGTCTGATATTAATAAAGTTATTTCTCCTTATCTACACAAATATTCTTGTGGGCGTACTCTTGTCCATGTTTGCAATCTGAGTGTTGAGATTTCATTGACTCGATAACTAGGTCGCACCAAATTGAGATGTATTCATAAAAAAAGAAGAAAAAAAAAAGAAAGACATTTAACGTATGATCTTTCTACATCACATGGGAAAGATGTATAATCTTTAGGAGAACTGATCACTTACAGGCATTGGCCCCACAAGTTGTGGTATTGTGCCATCTTTCCTGCCAACATGTGACTTATGTACAGCATTAGTACCATGAAAATGACAGGCCCACCGTAAAAGTCACCCTAAATTTTTTGCAGATCCACTCAATAGCTGGACCATACCTCTATGTTAAATCAGACCATCGGTTGTCTGTTGATTCCGATGGTGAAGCCCATCTGATGATGGGACTGGCCTCATTTTTATGCCAGGCAATCTTCATGGTGGGGACTACCTTTTTCATGGTACGGATGTTCTATGTAAGTGGTATGTTGGTGGGAAAGATGGTGCTATACTACAAGTTGGGTACCTTGCCTGCAGGCCATCAGTTCTCAATCTTTAGTAACAAACATGAATTAAGGGGAAAATATTTTACGTTCAAACGTGTTTCTTAAAGCACTCAATCAAATGCTCTATTACATTCTGCTCATATACACACAAGAATTGAAAATCAGAGTGGGAAATCCATTTTCAGGATAGAAAATCAAATTCTTTGCGGGTTGATAGAATTTTCAGGGGAAAAATCATTAGTTGCTAAATACATGCATTCTTATCTTAAGGGCGTGTTTGATTTTCCAGATACAAGGTAAATACACTGTAAATAAGTAATGATTACACTTACACCTGTTTGAAAATTCATACGTATTTCTGCTTGGAAAACCGGTCCAAATGGATTGGTTTAAATTTGTGGGCCCCATTGTAATATATATGATGTATCTGTGCCGTCCATCCATTCTAGCATAACATTTTGAGGCATGAGCCAAAAAATGAGGTCGATCCAACACTCAAGTCACCCACACCAAAGGAAACAGTGGCCCCAAAATTTTTTTAAAGGTAGGTATTTGATTTCCTAAATCCTGTGGTGTGGCCCACTTGAGCTTTGGATCTTCCTCATCTTTTTGGATGATGCCCTAATTTCAGTTGGGATAATAGATGGACGGTGTGGATAAGCCACATGTATCACCGTGGGCCCCACATATATTTCATAGCATCATTGGTTTTTGTGCCTAAAGAAGCCGGCGTCAAATCAAGCATTGGTACTGCTGCTGGAATTACTCAGGGAAATCATTATTAGCCATTTCCCATGTATTTACCATTGGTTTGAAAATTCAAACAGGCCCTAAAAGAAGGATTTAACTTGAAAGTGATAATTCATGAAAAGGAATGATAGATATTCAAATAATTTTGGTGCGGATAAGAAGAAAGCATCTCTTTGGTATATTCATTCATTTATTTTTCTGTCTTTTCCAAGTTCTTGCAGAATAGACATTATACACTTCTCATGTGATTTATGTCATTCTACCAATATAACATGCATGTAGCTTTGAGTGGGTCGCGTGAGCACACATGTTTGCATGCATCCATGTGTAGTTTCAAATTAAGGCTTGCTTTCCTAAGGCTTTGCCACTCTTATTCAATTGCTCTTCAATGCAAATCTATGGAAAATTATAAAGATTTAAAAAAAAAAAAAAGGTAGGTTAATGGTGAATACTGTATTTATTTGTTTTATGATTCAGGAAAATAGGTTTGGGGAAGGAGGATTACTATTTCTGGAAGCAAATAGGGAAGGCTCTTCTCTGCACATATTCACTCTTTGGTGTTGTATGGTTGTGGGATGAAACCTCTCCTCTTGGTTGGTGGACACTTAAGCCGCGGCCCAAGGTGAAGCTTATATTTCCTTTGTTGTAAGCAATGTTCGAAATATTGGCATCGTGTTACGTATCACATTCTTGGGATACAAATACGTATCGGTTATCACATGGGATGTATCGTTTGTATCGGGTAATTTATCGCACTTTTTGGGAAACATGGGGAAACATTGGGAAAATGGTTGAATTTTTCGATGAAACTTCAGCGATTGTTAAAAAAGCCCTTAATACACTTTTAAATCATAACATCTTGAAAAAGAAGTGCACATAATATGTTTCCTATGTATAGGGTCCTAAGCTATGCGCTGTCTGACCGAACTAATGCAAATATATTCAAATTGGATGCATAACATTTAGAGTTTATGTGATGATCATTTCATCAAACACTCTTAAATACTTCGAAATTAGTCTCAATTGACAAATGATTGAAGGGAAATTTCGAAAAAACTAATGTTTTATTAATTTTTAATTAAAAATAATTTCTATGTTCTGAAAATTGACAAGGACTTAACAAATCAGTAGATCAACCCTCATACGTGCTTGATTTCATGTTTGGAGTGCAATATTACAAGCAATTTGAGAGAAATTGGGGAAATTTTGAATTTTCCCCAAATCGGACCACTTACACTCAAAATTTGAAATTAGTCTCAATTGACAGTTGATCGAAGGAAAATTTTGAAGAAAACATGGAGATCGTGGAGAACATAGAAACTAATGGATATCAAAATCAAAGCTCCAGCTCCATGATTTTTCATGCAAAACATGATGAACCAATGGATTTGTAACCATTTGACACTGATTTAACATAATTTCAAAAAAAAAAAAAAAAAAGGATCAGAAATTGAAAATGCTCACCGAATCAAACATGTGGGATATATCGGCACTACTTGTGTGTTTCGTATCGCATGGGTGGGATACAAGATATATTGTGGGATATATCGGCTGATATTGTCGATATTTAAAACATTGGTTGTAAGAATGTTTTATCTTCTTTTCAATTATGCTTTGTATAGTTCTTTCATTTGCAACAAGAAACATGTGACTACTTGTAGCTTTGAAAGAAGGTTTTTCAATTACTCATATAAGGTATTCCGCAGATATGTATTTTAATCAGTATTTTATCCATATACCTTGGCAAGGTTACAAATGCGATGATGATGTTGCAAACACTAATGATGGTTTCTTGATTATTTCTGAAATCAGTTGATGGTGTGATCTTAAACGATTTTCATGCAAGCATGTCTTTCACTTTTACGGGATCTGATGTACATTTGTTACTCTTGACTGTTGGCAAGTGATGACCTGCATGCAATCTTGATGTCGTGATGTTTATTCTTGGTTGTTTTTCTTAAATCAAATCAGGAAGCCAGTGTATTAAATTGTCTACAGGCAAAGAAAAGAAGAACGAGCTTCTGGAAAGTGACATCACTGAAAATACAACATGAAATCCTTACTGCCAATTAAGGGTGTTAGACAAAGCCTTTGGGATTTGGTCTTTGAAAATGGTTTTAGAAAACTTGAAAATACAACAAGAAATCCTAGATTTAAGGACTCTGGTGAAAACCTTGCAGCAATTAGAGATGACAAAGATTCTTTTCCAAATTTGGTGAATGTTGTTCTTATCCTGCACCCAACTCCATCCCTTTTATTTGTCAGGCCTTCAAAACAAGCCAGCGTGTGGGCTGAAAATTGAATCCCAATTACAGCCCATGATGAGGTAGGCGTGGAAGTCCAATGGGCTAGCCTGGCCGATACAGCCCTAACATTAATAGTTTGGAAAGCTGTGGCTGAAGAAGGTAGAAAAAGAAAAACCATGGGTTGATAAAGGCTCCACTAGGAGAGAGATTATTGTTGGAAGCTCTATTGGTAATCCAAAAATGGCAGGAATATGCAGACTAGTAGCAGATCCAAGAGGAGAGACTTGGTTCTCTCCAGCCATGTGTCATTGAAGGATGCAAATGAAGTGGTAGCGAAGACACTTCTTGCCATCTTTATTGGGCCTCTTAACCATGGGGCATTTAATTGTCAGCATAAAATGGAACCATCTAAAAAAATGGATTCAATGTCAGCATTTATGGTGGATGAATACCAGATCTAGTGGCTGAAAAATCTATGTTACAATGTGTATGGAAACCAGTACGACAAGGATTGGGTTCCGCTAATCTGCAAAGTCCAAATTCTCAGGACACAGATACACTGCAGGTTGATTACCCTTTTCTTTTTCTTCTAAAGGATGATCATCTAACATGTTACGGGACATAATGTTGGGCAGTTAAAGGGACAGACATTTTCATAGGATGTGTAGCTGAAATGAGGATGTTGAGATGGATGAATGGCAAGAAAGGAATGATAGATTAGAAATGAACGCATTCAAGGGAATTTGGGAGTAGCACCAGTAGGTAATAAGATGAGGGAAAGTAGACTTAGATGGTTTGGCCATGTGCAACGGAGACCAGGAACTGCACCAGTTAGTAGTGAGTGAGTTGGTACAAGTTGAAGGCTCTAAAAGGGCAGGGGGAAGGCCCAAAAGGACATGGGTGGAGGTAGTAAGAAAAGACATGATGACCTATGGTCTAGCTGAAGTTGTGACCCTTGATAGAGTGGAATGGCATAAAAGGATTCATGTAGCTGATCCCAATTGGCTGGGATGAGGCTATGATGATGATGATAATCATCATTGTCATCATCTAACATAGTTGCCTATTAAATCACCAGTTCAATTTATTGAAATTGGCAAAATTCACTATAATTTAAATAATCAACAACCATAGAGTTCACAATTGTAGGAAATCTGGATTTCACATCCAACAAATGGAAATTCATTATCCTCACCCACATCCAAGTGTTGTAGTATCCACCTCTATACTCTAGTGTTTTGAACTTTTTGAGTGTTGTAGGTGGAAATATACCTTTCGTCTTCTCAAGTATTTAGAGAAGCCAATGGGGTAGTTGATTTGTGTTTGGATGGATGGGCCTTTTGGTGTTAGTGGTGTGACTGGTGTCAGTATTAGGAAAAGCTTCCTTGAGCATGGCTTGTGTGGGGTTGTAGGAGATGATAAAGGCATCCTTATGACATCGTTTTACAGGCCATATGGTGTGGTTGGATACATTTGAGCATGGCTCTTGTCCTTCCTAGAGTTTGAGGATTCTAGCTGACTCTTTTACTGGGGCTGTCTGTTTCTAGCATTTTTATCAAGTGGATCTCATTGTCGGAGATGGGACAAGCTTGCATATGACCTTGCTGAGATTATTAGTTATCTGGGTCAATCTGTTTTTTCCATCACTTTTGAGGGTGGTGAATGGGATAGCTGATACCCTCATGAAAGAGGGAGTGATGAGAGGGTCCATTTGTTGGCTCTTCCTTCCCGTCTTAAGTTTTTCTCTCCCTTTTGTTTATAGCTAGTTGTCTTTCTCAAATGAGATCTAAATTATCATTCCAAAAGGGGTTAGCAGCTTCCACTCATTTGAGCAATTTTTCTCTCTCACTTTTTTCACCTTTACTAATAAAGTTACATTGCTTGAAACTAAGGGGGGAAAAGAGGAGATCATGGATGGGTAGAGTAGCAGTTAATATAAGCTATGCAGTTTAGATGAATGTAAACCAAGTTAAGATGTTGTAAACTCTTAATAATTCCCTCAATGGTCAAGTTGAAGATCTTTTTTTGACCCTTGAAGAAGTATCAAGCCCATCTCCCCTGCCAAAGAAGAAGAAGAAGAAAATATGGTTTCAATCCCTACAAGACGCTGAAGTTAGGAGTGGCATGGTAGTCATATATTATGACACTTTGCCTCTAACTCCATGTTTTTCTTTTTAACTGTTCCAATAAAATGTCCCCTATCAAAGTATAACAATCTTCATGCTTAGCAGTTTGCCTAGCAACTGCCCCTCCATGAGCCAAATTTGCTTGATCGCCCTCTGGGGCCTTCATGTAATCGTTGGGTTGGGTCAATACCAATTGGGACCGCTCCGGCACATGAGTGGTGTCGATACAAGTCTCTTTTACCTTAGGTAGCAAGAGCTGGTGTAAAAGAGGAAGGTTGGTGTCTGGTGGGGCGCTGATTGTAAAACTTTCATTCATGTGCCATTTAATGGCCAACTTTATATTGATGGAAGAAGGGCTCTGATGTTGATGATAACGATGCAACATTTCAAGATTAACTAGTGATCTAGTCATTTCATTATTGCCCTCTGTGTCAGAGGGACGTTAGCAAAGGTCCCCCAAGATTTGAGTTGATGCGTCGTTGTCAACCACAATATGACGGTAGTGCATGATGCATCCCATCCACACTGGGAATCAAGAACAGTTAAAAGTGTGCCCATAACGAGCCATTGGGCCCTTCTTGTTTTGTTCTCATTTTGAGCATTTTATTACAGTAGTGAGCTATAACTGTCTCTTGTTAGTTGCATCAAACCTGATGGTTTTGACTTTTGAAAGAGAATGGCTGTTAACTTGAAGTCGTTTGAAATTCTCTCACTTTTGGATTTAGGAAGAGAAAGAGATGGCCCACCTGTATGAGCGGCGGAGATTTCCGTATCCGGGCGACACGGAGGCAGTGGAGGAGTTCATTGCGAGTGGAGGCACGCTTGGCACTACCATTGGTCCAAAAGGATTTATAGAATCTGAAAAAGATTCTGATAATTTCCAGAAGAAATTACAGTCGAAGAAATTCGACCAAGAAGCTCTGAAGCTGTGGATACGCATGCGGAATGAAGTCATATCAGAGCTCCAAGAGAAGGGTTTTGATGTTGAGTAATAGCCATGTTGGAAAGGCTGGAGCCTGTCGCTCTAGCAGTTAATTCCAGTAAACTTTTGGTTCTGTATAAAATTTAACTGTTTGGTAAACATTGTATGTTAATCTAGAATAATTTTGAGTTCATGGTAATCATTTTGCTATTATGGAATTGAAGTTCAATAATTACTATAAACACGGTCCATCAGATGTCTACAAATATGCCATTTTAAGTAGTTTTGTTTTATGGCTTGCGCACAACAGTGGCATGTAAGTGCACATGGTGGGCCCCACCTTGCTGGTACACATGAGAGAGAGAGAGAGGTGGGTTGTTTGCGGTTATTATCCTAACATTTCAAGGTGGGGTTGGATGCTCTTCCAAAAAGGGGTTACAAGCATGCCTTTTTGGTAGACTAAACTAAAAGCAATCAGATTGGATTTCATCCCGTCGGCATTTTCAGTGCCTCTTTTGTTGAGCAGATGGTAAAACGGGGGGTTTACAAAATGCATCCAAATGTCACATGAATGAAATCTGATTCCGTGAGGTCGGGGAAACACCGAGTTCAATGAGGCCCTGACATGATATTTGATTGGGCTATGTGCTACTGTCATGAATGCGTCACGCAAAACATGTTTGAAAGTAGTTCAGTTGCTCGAATAACATCACACAGGGTTGGACCAATCACATCTCTCCATGTCAATGCATCATTGTAGTCGGTGTTACTCCAGCCTCACCAAATCCAACTCCGTTTGAAATCATACAGATTGAATCGTGACCACAACACCACGCAGCTTGGTGGTGTTGGGATGTGGTGAGATTTGATTGAGCCACTTGCTCCTGTCAAAGATGACATCTTTGCAAAGCATTGTAACGTAGTGGGGGTTTGATTGGGACTTGACCTAACAACTTTCAAATATGATTAGCGTGCCCCATCTTTGACAACAATACACATCCCAATCAAATCTTGCCACATCCTAACACCGCTGAGATGCACGGTGTTTGGGTCACCATGCAATCAACGTCCATATGAAAGTTGCTAGTCGATTGTACCCACCTCTGTCAGTAGCAGCACGTGCCCAATCAAATCCCACAAATCCCACACATCTCAACATGCCTAGCTATTGTGGTGCTGGTCACCGTGCAATGTCAGACATGGATTGCCTACCGACCCTTCCAGTACTCAGTCGCTGGTGGTTGGTGCTTTGTAGGCCTGCCATGATGTGTTTCGTCCGTGATGTCCATCCATTTTGCCAACTCCTTTTAGGGCATTCTAGGGCATCAGCCCAAAACCGAGTCAGATGCAAATCTCAAAGAGACCACACCACAAGAAACAACTAACTTCCTGAGGGCCAGAGAGGTTTTGGATCAAGCTGATATTTGTGTTACCCCTTTATCCAGGTCCTATGACTCAATCAGCAGGTTGATGGAAAATAAGCATTACAGTAAGCCCTTGGAAGTTTTTAATGGTGGACATTCAATGATCACTGTTTTACTGTGGTGTGGTCCACCTGAGATTTGGATCCGTCTGGCAAAATGGACGGAGGGTGTGAATAAAACACATACATCATGATGGGGTCATAGAGCATTGACCAGGAGGGACATACGTACTGGTAGGGTGAGTATGGGTCATATCTCACAGGCTAGATACTACTGATTTTTGGTGCCTGCAGCAACATGGTACAGAAAATGTGGTTGCACATTTCAATCTGATGGGTGGGGGTATGTCAGGAACAGATGATATAAATTGGGCTCCAAAATTGCAATCTGATATAAATACTACTAATTCAGTATTTCAATAGTGAGTGGGCCAGGGTCCAAAAATCCCAAATGGAACGATCCTAACCCTCTATTAATAGGGGCATACAAATGACCACCAAAACACAAAAATCAACAAAGATCCCTAAGAAATTATTCATTTATTAGACTGTTATGATAGTAAAATCCAAACAGATTTGGCCCAGGGCCAATCAAAGTCAGAGCCAGCAGGATGCACGGTTCAGATCATCTACGTACATGGTACACAATCTGGAGGCATTTTCCTGTCTCCATGACAGTTCTTCACGCCTCGCGTACAGGTACAAAAACGAACCGTTCATTTGGTAGTTCCCTTATTGAGTGGGCCATCACATACCATGACCTTACCAAAAATCCTAGCCCTTTAGTTGGTGGTATGCAAATGAACACTAAAAGAGAAAAGTCAGCAACGGAGACAATTAACTGACTGGGCCATGAAGTTTCATTACCAATTCTGGTTGAATAGCTCTGATAGTGACCGTTAAATTAGTTAAAGATGAATTATATAATGCTCAAGCCGAATGTTTGTCCATTACTGCTTGGGCTTTCGGTTTGTGCAACTGGGGCCATTGCTCAAAGATCGGATCCATTGATATGATGGGACCCACTGTGGATGGTCCATTTGCCAAAAATCTCCCGGGTGGAAAAATTATAACCCTTCACTAGATGTCCCAACAAATGGATGAGTAAAAAAAAAACGGCAAACCTTTACATCCAGCCGGAAGAGATGATCTTCCAATCCGTCGTGTGTGTGTGTGTCTATATATATATATATATATATATATATATATATATATATATATAATATATATTATATATATATATATATATATATAGAGAGAGAGAGAGAGAGAGCGAGAGAGAGAGAGAGAGAGAGAGAGAGAGAGAGAGAGAGAGAGAGACGCTAAGCTACGCACTGGTTCGCATCATTATGTGTGAATCTTGCTATCAACCATTAGATAATGCAGATGGTCTGGATGAAAGCGTTCTTATGCGCGAGTTTGAAAGAGCGAGTTTTCTTCTCTGGCACGCCTTTTTACCCTATTCTCTAACTCTCTGAAGAATGCGGCGGAAGTCTTTCGCGTGAAGTTCTTCCGCTGGGATGCTAGGTGAGTCCCACCAAGATGTTAGTGATAAATCCACGTCGTCCATACATTTTTAAAAATAATTTTATGGTATGAACCCAAAACTGAGGTAGATCAAAATCTCAAGTGGGCCACATAGTGTTGATTGAACTCTCACTATTAAAAACTTCCTAGGGCTACCAAAATTTTGGATCAAGTTGATATTTGTTTTTTGCCATCATCCAGGTTTGTACGACCTAATTTACAGGTTGGATGTCAAATAAACATCACGGTGGGCCCTAATAAACTTTTAATGGTGAGAATAATTATCATCGTTGCTTCTTGTGGTGTGGTACACTTGAGATTTGGATTTGCCTTAGTTTTGGGATAATGCCCTGAAATGATAAGGAAAAATGGATGGACGGTGTGGATAAAACCCATACATCACGTGACTACTTAAAGCTCCTGCCCATTCATAGCTGGAGACGGGCGGTGGTAGGACGCGGTCCACGCGGATTTCGCAAAAAGTTACCAGACGCGGATTAGCTACTGACAGGTTGAGTAGCGTGATTGGATACTGAACTGACGCCATCAAATTATGTGGGATCCATCATGATGTATGTGTTACATCCACACCGTCCATCTATTTAGAGAGATTATTTTAGGGCATAAAGCAAAGAATAAGGCAGATCCAAAGTTGTAGTGGGCCCCACCACATAAAACAGTGGGGAGAGTGACGCCCACCGTTGGAAACTTCCTAAGGATCACCATTATGTTTATTTGAGATCCAAACTATTCATAAGTTAATGCAGACATGAAAGAAGGGAAAACATAAATATCAGCTTGATCGAAACTTTTGTGGCCCTTAGAAGTTTTTAACGGTGGGCGTCACTCTCCCCACTGTTTTTTGTGGTGGGTCCACTAAAGCTTTGTATGTGGCTCATTCTTTGGGTCATGACCGAAAATGATTTCTCCAAATGGATGGACGGTTTGGATACAAAATATGCACCATGGTGGGGCCCATAGAACCTGGTGACATCACTTTAATAGCGAGTCTGGCTACTCAACGTATTCGTAGCTAATCCGTTTCCGAAGTCAGCGAACGCGAATTTTTTGCGAAAGCCTTTCGCAGGAAGTTCCTGCGCTGGAAACCTAAGTGGGACCCACTGTGATGTTTTTGAGAATGAGAATGATACAATACTCAAGTGGGCCAAAAACGTAATGATTGAACACACACAGTTGAAATATTCCTGAGGCTCGGAAGCTTTGAATCAGGCTAATATTTGTGTTTTTAGTTCATCTCAATGGTAATGACATTACGAACGGTATGGATGGCAAAAAAACCCCAAGGAGGTGGGCCCTACAATAAGGGTAATACTCACGACGTTGTTACCTAGGTGATAATGTTCTTATGCTTTGTAAAAGCAAGGTTTTGGCCTCTCATCTATGAGTCTTAATTTTTTAGCCCTTAGGCCACTTTTTTTTTTTTTTTTTTTCTATTTTTTAAAGGATAAAAATATCCTTATGTAGCTGCTCCTTCATACAACAGTAGCTTCTTTCATGAGTTAAGAATGGCTATTCGAAGAAGGGATTATGGATCCCACTAAGTCATTAATGGGTTAGCTCCTTGACCAATCTGATCCATTCATTTGTTTCGGAGCATGATGGGACATTGGAGGGCGTTGATTTCATCTTCATCCGAGGCTTTTGTGGGCCCCAATAGAAATAATGTGGCCTTTCTCTCAGAGCTATTACTTCTGATGTGGTCTATCACTGATGTCTTTTTCTCTCATTCTTGGGGCCATGCCTTGAAATTATTTCCCTCGACTAATGTTAGGAGTTGATTTTAATGGAGATTCACAGTGGTTCCCACAAAAATGGAACAAAAAGCTATTTGGACTCCAAAAACCTCCTTTTGGAGCCATTTATTTTGGAGAGAGGGTCCATCAACTTAAAAGGTAGTTAGGACCATTGCTTTCAATTTCTCGGGACCCACTCTAACGAGCTTCCGATGTGCATTTGACACCATTCCTTTCATTCCAAAAGCATACGTGACATTCGCTCTTTTCTAAGTTACGTAAGATTTTATAGGAGGTTCATTAAGGACTTTAGCCAAATATCTAGACTATTGAGTAACTTCCTTCAAAAGGATGTCCCATTTGAGTTGATTGACTCATGTTGAGAGGCTTTTACAAAGATAAAAGGTATACTGACAACTGCATCGTTCATGCAACCACCTGATTGGAGCATTCCTTTCGAAATTATGTGTGATGCTAGTGACTGCTATTGGGGCCGTGTTAAACCAATGGAGGGATAAGAAGCCATGTGTCATCTACTACGCAAGTAGAACACTGAATGGTGCCCAGATAAATTACTCCACCATGGAAAAGGAACTCCTTGCTGTATTCTTTATATTAGACAAATTTCGATCTTACTTGATTGGATCAAAATTTATAATTTTTACTAACCATGCGACGCTAAAGTATCTTCTCTCAAAGAAGGATTCTAAGCCCCATCCTTTGAGATGAATCCTCTTACTCCAAGAGTTTGACTTAAAGATGCATGATAAGAAAGGAGTAGTGACTGTAATAGCGGACCACTTGTCTTGACTGGTTCTTTCATATTCCATTGAGAGTTTGCCAATTAAAGATACTTTTCCAGATGAACAATTATTTGCTACCTTCCAATTATAAATTATTTTGTGACAGGTAAATTGTCAATCCATTGGACATCATAAGATAAGAAAATATTTTTAGCCGAGGTACGTACCTTTTTCTGGGACGATCCTTATTGTTTAAATATTGCCCAAATGAAATCATTAAGAGATGTGTTCTTAAATATTACCCAAATGAAATCATTAGGAGATGTGTTCTGAATAATGAACATTCTAGTATCATCTCCTTTTGTCACTCACAAGCTTGTGGAGGTAATTTTTCGACAAAAAAAAAAAAAAAAAACCACTGCCAAGATTCTTCAATATGGTTTATATTGGCCGATGATGTTTAAAGATACCCATGAGTTTTTAAAGCATATGAGCAATGTCAGAAAATGAAAAAAAATGTCCCGAAGGAACATGATACCTGAAACTCCAATTTTAATTGTGAAAATATTTGATTGTTGGGGTATTGATTTCATGGGATCATTTCCCTCATCTTTTAGACATCTTTACATCTCCTAGTTGTGGATTATGTTTCCAAATGGGTTGAGGCGATTCCTTGTAGAACTAACGACCGTAAAATAGTTCTATGATTCTTAAAAGAAAACATTTTGTCGAGATTTAGAACGCTGAGATCAATAATAAGTGATGGTGGTTTACACTTTTGTAATAGGCCATTCAAGAACTTAATGAAGAAATATGGCGTTACACACAAAGTGGCAACACTCTATAATCTGCAGACAAATGGACAAGCCGAAGTTTCCAATAGGGAGATTAAGATGAAAGTGTTGCATGATAAGAACATTTTTAGAAAAATATTTACGAAAAATTAAAAAGTTTTCCTAGATAACTCTCATCTTCATCTCTTTCTTGAAAAATTGTGATTCTAATGGACTATTCCATTCATAATAAAGAATATTTATCCTTATGGAACTGTAGAAGTAGTAAATCCCAAAAAAGAAAATATTTTAAAAGTGAATGGACAGAGATTAAAACCATTTGTGGAGAAATTTGATATATACAGAGGAAACGTTCATATCCTAGGAAGATCATATGTACTAGGATTAATCTCATAGTCTAATGGATACCCTTTCCTTTGCTTTATTATGATTTGGTTTTCTTTCGTAAAGGAGAAATTTTGTTTTTTGTTTTCTATTGCTGACGCATCAATTTGAAGATCGATACTAGAAATGTCACCCTTGAGGTACTTGCTTCCACCTACTCCTTTTATTTTGTTGCTCTCATGTTATTTGTATTACATATGTTTCATATATTGAGGTCAATTTGGAATTTAAGTTGGTGGGTGAGTTTTCCTGAGAAAAAAAATTTCTTCTTTTATTTGAGCTAAAATTTTGAAATTAAGAGAAAATCTGTAATTTTAGGTAGTTTCAGAAGAAAAATAGGAGAGCTAATGATTTGAATATCAAGTACTTTTGAAACTTAGATTCTAGTAACTTAATGAAATTTAAGATTGAGTTCGATTCAAAAAGTTTTAGTTGAAAAGTTTTGAATATTGATTGAATCATGAATGTAAAATGTCACATCTACTTTACACACTAGAGTTTTAGTTGGACATTGAATTGTTGACTTGATGATTGTTATGAATATCAGGAAAGAAACTTGCGAAATTGTCCATCATAAAAAGTGAAAAAGAGAGAAATGTACCCAGCTAAAAAAATAATTATCGAAAAGGGCTACCGATTGAATTGTCCATGAAAAGACTATTTAATACGAAAAAGAGTAACGATGGACATTTTTTTTTTTAAAAAAAATAAGAAATAGAGTGAAAGTTGTCGATGGAAAAATAAATAGCTAGAAAAAGAGTGAATAGTTGAAATTGTAAGACATAATTTGGTTTGAGCTTGGTTGATTTGATCATTCATTCAATTGCCTTTGTGAGCCTGAAAGTAGAAGAAAATTAATTATGTGGTGGTGCTAATTTTAGATTACATTGTGTATTCATGAGACTTAATGTTGGGATTTGTTAACTATATTATGACTTTGAACTTGACACTTCATAAAGTATTAGAACTTGGGTGAAAAATATACTTGACGGTAGTAGATTAATTCTCTTTGGATTGGATTGATTTGAAATTAATTAAGATTACAAGGATGATTGTTTTGGAATTTGTTTTTTGGATTCGGATTCTTACATACATTTTGATTGGGATTAGCAAAATGTTAGTTGGGGGGGCGTGATAACGTCTAAATCTGTCATTGTCGATGTCATCAAAGGGTCTTCGATGCCATCGAAGTTCCCTTTGATGTTATCGAGCATTTTTCGATGTCATCGAACTCTGCACCAAGGTTTTCAAATAAGTGTTGGATAGATTCTGTTCGATGTCATCAATCATCCTTCGATGCAATCGAAGGGGACATTCGATGTCATCGAAAGATGATTCGATGCCATCGAGATTTTCCCAGAAAGTTGCACCGAGGTTGTTGAATAGTTTGAGCACAATATCAATGTCATCGACCATGCTTCAATGTCATCGAAAATAAATTGATTTTCCTTTGAAAACTCTCTGGACTACTTTGTCCATATTCTGATGTCATCAAACAACCTTTCGATGTCATCGAAATTTGAATTTCGATGTCATCGAAAGTGATTTGATGCCATCGAGAAATATCGGATTTTCCTTAAAAGCTCTTTGGACAAACTGGTCTTGGTTTTGATGTCATCGAACATCCTTTGATGTTATCGATGACTTATCTTTGTTGCCATCGAAGGTGCTTCGATTGCATCGAGAATATCGAAGTTCCTTCAAAGCTTGCTGGAGAGATATGGCCTAAGTTTGATATCATAAAAGTAGGTTCAATGCCGTCAAAACTTAAGTTTTAATGTCATTGAACTCCCTTCGATGCCATCGACAATTTTTAGATTTTTTACAAGTTTGTTGCTGGACTATTTGGCCACTGTTTCGATGCCATCGCCTAGGTCTTCGATGACGTCGAAGATGTCTCGATTGCACTCCGATGACATCGACAAAACATGAAATTTTCCAATTCAATTCAATCTCCACAAACTTCAAGTTAACCATACTTACCAAGGGTTTTGCAAATATTATTTTGGGCAAGTTTAGACCATTTTTAATGGGGTTAATACCTGATGGAGTTTGGTTATGGATGTGAGGCTTAATATACCTATGTTGCGCACTTGAACCTCTTCAACTTTGTTAGTCTTTGGTCTTTTATTCTTCATATAGGGTTCATCGGACTCTAAGACTCAACTTTCACGTTAATTAACAAACGAGGGCACTTTCACATAATTGTACCATTCTGCACATCATTTCATTGGTCTCAGTTAGGACCTTGAAGCTTTAAAGGCATTCATATAATCTGGAAGGCTGGATTGAAGTAATAGTTTTTCACCTGACAACCTAGGAAGAACTGATCCGCAATTGAGATTTTTTGGTGAGTAATTTCGGGATGAAAGGCTGGTCCAAGTGAACGGAATGTTCTGTTCTGATCGACAGAGATGTTGAAGATGATATCATTTATAATCTTGTAAGAAAGATTGTCTAGTTCTCTAAGGAAATATTCCTGATGGAGGGTCAGAAGAGTAGAAGATGAAGAAGCAGCCATAATAGTGGTGGAAATTTTAGACGAAGAAGAAAAATGAAGTTAGAGAGAACAAAGGCATAAAAAACCAAAATTGATTTGAAAAGATGTATATACCAGCTAAGAACGTGTACATTAATGAGATGATAATTAGGACACTAGTATGATTAGGCTGTTCAAAGAGAATTGTTGTGTCACAATGATAGTCATGAAACAATAATTATGACTTTTATGGTTTGACCGTTCAAAGAGAATTGTTGTGGGTCACGATGAAAATCGTGAATAAAGCTAGACCATTTAGATTTTTGTCCCGCTAAGCAGAGTTAACAGGGAGTTGACAGGTGAAAAGAAATAGTGATCGCATTTATTGTATTGAAAAATGGTCCAACGCAGCTTTCACCTTTTTACCTAAAGTTGTGTGATATTGAGGCAATGTTATACCCTATTTTTTAAAATCATTTTTAGGAAAGGTTATGAAATGACACGCGTGTCATTACACGTGTGTGAAAGAAAGTCTAAAGGCCAGACGGTATTGTCCCATTTACTCACACTAACTAACTTTCTAGGCCGTTTAAAACAAAGAAAAAGAAAAAGCCTATTCTGTCCGTATCTTGCTGGCAGAGACACGAGATCGACTGCTCAAAATGATATTGACAGATATAAAAAATACATGTACATTTGAATTTTTCTAACCAAAGTTGCCGTGAATGACCATTCATCTTTTTATATCAATATCAGATATTGGAGTGTAAGACAGCAAAACGAAGAAGCCAATCACAAAAGGCCATAGATAAAACAAACTACCAATTAATACTGCCAAGGGTGGTTGGATGGATTACATGATCCTTGGCCAAATGATATGGACGTTGTTGTAAGGGCCGGCTACGATTCAGGGACAAGCTCAATGATCCATTTTACCTTAACCCTACATCAGAAAGGCCATTCCAAAAGAATATCATCAAAAGGAACATCTCCACCTTTCAATTTGTGGCCCACAAATAGATGGGTAAGAATAAACACATCAAGGATCCAAACCTGCTTCTAGCATAATCCAATCTTTAATATTTGGACGTAGTCTATTCTTCCCATGGTCGCACCGGACCAACGGCAAGGATCAAATAACCATAGCCCCACTTGTACAAACTAAAGACCCGAGTATATCCTCGAGTGCTACATGTCTACATTTCCTCCTCCTATAAAACGGTACAATGTGCAGAAGAGGCAGCCATAGACAACATGGATTTTCTTCTACAATTGCAAGCCATTGTTGGGCTTTTTACCTTAGCCATTTTCTACCATCTATGGGTAACATGGGCCCACAATAGCAAGTGGCCAATCCAGCCCACGGGCCGCTGGCCTATATTGGGTCACCTCTATCTGTTAAATGGGCCTGAGCCGCTCCACCAGAAACTCGGAGCCATGGCCGATAAGTACGGGCCCGCCTTCATGCTCCAACTCGGCATGCGCCGCATGCTTGTTGTGAACAGTTGGGAGGTAGCAAAGGAGTGTTTCACTATCAATGACAAGGCCCTCTCGTCGCGGCCCACCAGCTCGGCCGCAAGGTACATGGGCTACAACTATGCCATGTTTGGTTTTGCACCTTATGGCCCTTATTGGCGCGAGATCCGGAAGATCGCCACTCTCCAACTCCTCTCTAACAGCCAGCTTGAGTTGCTCAAGCACGTTCGCGCCACGGAGATTGATGAATACATAAAGGAGTTACACCGGCTTTGGGCGAAGAATGATGGATCTTCAGCTAAAGTTGATTTGAAGAAATGGTGTGGGAACATGACACTCAATGTAGTGGTCAAGATGGTCGTTGGGAAGCGATGCTTCGACGATTTTGGCAATTTTGATGGCCATGATGAGGGTGAAAGTGAGGGAAGGAGGTTCCGAGAAGCGATTACGCGGTTTTTTTATTTACTTGGGGTGTCGGTTGTATCGGACGTGCTACCTTTCGTTGAGTGGCTGGATTTGCATGGACACAAGCGGACTATGAGGAGGACGGCCGAGGAACTTGACTCCATGCTTGTAAGTTGGTTAGAGGAGCATCGACGGAGGAGATTCTCCGGCGAGAACAACGACAATCAGGACTTCATGGATGTGATGTTGTCTATCATGGAAGGTGCCCAGTTCTCAAGTTATGACCCTGATACAATCATCAAGGCAACATGCATGGTAAGCTCATTTAGAAATATAAAAAGATCAACCATCTCTTTAATTGCACTCTCCTCTTCTTATGAGAAGAGAACCTTTTATACAACTGTAAAGCAAGATGGTTGATACATAAACATTAAAAAATTATGCACATGGAAAATAAACTGAAATAAAACTATGAAAATTATAGATTAGTTTCAAATGAATTTTAATTAAATATATATTGATTTGAATTTCTAAATATGTGATAGATAGATATTTAATGGATGGCCAAATGAAATTGGTTGATAGTCCATATTCAACAATAAATGATTATTACTTAAGAGCTTAGAAAAGTTAGAACTTGTTTGAAATTGGATTTTTTATGTGTTTTTTCAGGTGATTTAGATTCCCAAAAGTGCTATTATTTAACCTATTTGTATTTGGTTAGGTGTTTAAGTGCTTATTTAAAAGTAATTTTACAAAAAACTATTTCGAGAACAGGGGCTGGAACTTGTTTCAAATACACGTGCCTAAAGCACACGTACACCTAGACTGTTCAATCAAAGGGCCCCATTAGCCCAAAAAACCATGACCAATTGGAATCCAGACCTGGTACCAAAAATGTCAAGGGAAAAAGTCTTAGCTCTTAGGGTTATTATACCTAGAAGTATTTGAGTCATGGTAAATCCGGGGTTATTGTTGAAAAAAATGGATTTAAAACATTAAAAAAAAAATCAAGTTTTATCTTGATTTGTCTCTTCTTTTTTTTTTTTTTTTTTTTTTTTTGTTTCCTATAGTTATGTTTATTATGTTTTGTCTTATAATAGTGTATGTAATCCCGCGGTAGATATAAAGTGAGATGAGAAAGTCTTTATATTAAATTCACCTTCTAACAATTTGTATTAAAAACTAAAAATGTCTTAAGAGCAACTTCCCACTCGCTCTAGCATGATGTCATTAATTCGAGTAGAGCTATTGAAATCCAGCCTGGTGCTTTGAGGATTCTTCCTTGCGACAATTATCTCTAATATAAAAAATGTATTCCTTCACAAAGACTTGCATTAGAGGAAAATTTTATATGCAGTTACCTCATTCTTCCTTCAAACAAATCCAACAATGTACCTTTAAATTTTCCTTTTAATCTGTCTTTGAATTTTTTAAAAAAATTATCTTTTACTTTATCTCTGTAATTAAAACCAACAGCTATCAACTCAATGATATGGATCACGGAACCATGGATCTCACATGTACGAACTCCATGCCATCGTAATAGTGAACTTAGAGAGAATGTGGCTCTTATCATCATCCCTATTAATTTCATAATATTGAATTTCAAATGTAGGCGCTCATCCTAGGTGGCACAGACACCACATCAGTCTCCCTAGCCGGCGCCCTCTCCTACGTGGCAAGCAATCGCCACATCTTAAAAAAGGCCCAAGATGAGCTGGACATGCACGTTGGCAAGGACAGGAACGTGGACGAATCGGATATAAAAAACCTGGTATACCTCCAAGCCATCATCAAAGAAACATTGCGCATGTGTCCGGCCGCTCCAATCTCCGTGCCACGCGAGGTCATGAAAGACTGCCAAATAGCCGACTGCCATGTTCCAGCTGGCACACGTGTGCTGGTGAACATATGGAAGATACAACAGGACCCACGCATGTGGTCGGACCCTTCTGAATTCCGACCGGAGAGATTCCTTACTAGCCAGGCCGACTTAGATGTTAGGGGCCAGCATTTTGAGTACATCCCTTTTGGGTCGGGCAGGCGATCATGCCCTGGGATATCTTTCGCTCTCCAAGTCATGCACTTAGCGCTTGCTCGTGTGCTGCATGGCTTCGATCTAGCGGTCGCCTCAGATGGGCCCATTGATGTGATGAAGAGCTTGAGCCTAAGTGAAACCAAATCCACCTCTGTTGAAGTGCTCGTGGCCCCACGCTTATCGCCTAAGCTTTATGAATAGTGACCATAAAAATAGAGATTGTGGACGCGTATTGCAATATTGTTGTGATCCAAACATGCCTTCGATTATGTAAGGTTTGTACATTGTATTAGCAGATACGGCAAGTGCGTTGGTTTGCAAGTAGGGGTGTCAATGGGTTGGGTTTGGGCAGGTCTTACACTTACGGTCCATGGCTGAGCCGGGCCAAGCTCCACATGGGCCTAGCAAAGCAAACTGAAGCTCAATCCTGAGACTGACCAAGCCTAACCTTACCTGACCTAAAAATTAATATAGTCCTTATTTCCGACTTGAATGTGTTGGCTCTCAGTTTGTTTTTGGTCACGTATGGTGTGTGTGGGCATGTCAAAACCGATTGTGCAACTTGATTTAAACCTAACAACTCGACCCCAAGCACTAAGACAGACAAATATGTCAAGTGTGATCGTATATGACCGAGACTTGCGAAGATCGATCACCCATTCAACCACTTGCAAAATAGTTATTAAGAAAATCAGACAATTGTCAGAGGGTGGGGTTCTTCCTTCGAAGATGGGTCGCACCTTGCCTTCCTTGCGAAATTACTTTTATAAGTGAAAACAGTTAAACAAAAAGGAAACAGTTATGATCGATCGCAAGGAACAACAATATGATGTCTTTTTGAAAGACGAAGTGATTATATTGATACCAGGAATTGTCTAGTACAAAAGCATAGACTTGGATTACGGCTAAACATTACCACTAAAGATTATCGCTACTCCTATGATAGAGCTTATGTGATAAGGAAAGATAAATTTGATTGGATTTTTGGATTGGTATGAGATGATTTTCTTTATTGAACTTCTTATTATTTATATATATATATCTCTGTTGCAGCTTCTCTTCAGGCATTTCTCTTCTTTATTTCAATGGTTATGGCAGCTGAATCATTGTCACGTCAATCTTTAAGATCGTTTTCTCTTTGTGTCCCTCTAACCATTCTTTTTCGCTCGATCACCTTCCATCTCTCGAGCTTCTCGGTCATGCCTCATCATCAAATGACGTGTACTATCCAGCTCAGTGCTAGCTGTACTTCCATGTAAAGATCTCCAAATATCTCTGAAAATCTTCTGCATGCTATTTCTTTTCCATGTAATAACACATGCATGTTTCTAATTAACTATTTCAAGAACAGTATAAAAAAAAAAAAAAAAAAAAAAAAAAAAAAAAAAAAAAAAAAAAAAAAAAAAAAAATGTACAACAGAGTGCTCCTAATCTATTTGCTTACCAAGTGGGGCACACTTAGCAAAACAAAATCAATGTTCGCCATTCAAGATGCATGGGTTGCTTGATCGAGGATATTAGAATGTTGTATTTGTAGGATACAAGACATACATATTATTGACCAAGTGCCTTAAATCTGTAGCGAAGGAATTTTTAGTTCGATTGAAAATTGCCTCAGTTTGAATGAAAATTCAGCTTTCGACCTATTTCTTGTAGTGATGTTTTGGTTGATTTCGGTTAGACCGAAAATTTGCACTTTAGTTCCATCTAGTCTGACCAAAAGTCTATCCGGTCCGACCGGACTTAATGCGTAAGTGTGGGATTAGTTTCTAATCAGGTACGTGATGTATAAATATGTTTGTAATCTCAAGATTAGAGTAATGTAGAGACGAGTCAAAGGGTTTTGAGGGAGAAAGCTAGCTAGGGTTTTGTATATGTTTCAACAAAAGAAACAAGTATCGCGATTGAAACATCCACATTTAATAACAACAAAGGAAAGAAAGAAAAACGATCATCATCATTCATTTTTATTAATTCTGAGTTCTAATTACATCCTCATGTTTTCTTTAATTCCAAACAAAGTCTACTTAATAGCTACTATGAAAGAAAAGATTCAAATGGCGATTCCAGCAGCATTCCGGCTTGCGAAACATCTATCGCAATGACAGAGGAGTTGTGCAGGTTCGAAGACCCCTTGTTATTCACCAATATGCTTAAGATGCAATCACAAAAGACCAACTCGTGGGAGATTATAAATCTCACGGAGGAATATCACTAAATCCCGAAGTACACATAAAATGTGTCTGTTGCGCGGCAGTGCAATGGGTGCCTCTTGCCTGTTGTGCGGCCGCGCAACAGGCCTTTGCTCCGATATCGAAGTCTTCTTCTTCTTCGATTCTCCTCCCATATTGCACCGCGAAATACTTGAAGAATTCTTCGAAGAAATCTCGAAATCTCTCTGGCTTCTCTTGTAACACCTTGTACTTTTCAATACTCAGGTGTTACCATGAGGACCTAACTTAGTATAAATAAAAGGTTGATTCATCTAAACATCCACCTTCATTTTAACATAAAACCAATTATTAGAAGGATCCTCATCCATAGATTGAGCCATCTGACCCTCTAAGTATAGAATCAGTGGTTAGATCCCTACTTACACTTACTTTAGGACACCTAGAACTAGTGAGGAGTGAATCTAAAAACACTTGCACTTCTAGATCAAGAGATCCGACTGTTGGGATTATGTATCAATCATGGAATTCGAGATAGATCATTGGACTTAAGTCTCACCTCGTTCAATGATGGATCTGGATATCAAAACTAGTCATTAGATTCATCTAAGGGACCTTTGGACCGTCAATGATCGTCTCAAAATATTTTGACCGATCAAACTCATGATTGCCCGTCCAATTGAGGTGTAGGGGAAACTGATTGTAGAAATGATCATCAAATCTACCCTAAATAAGATTATGAACCATTTGATATGTTGTTGATCAGATTTATGAAGAATTTGGCCCTCAAATCATCAAAATTATCATAATATAGGCTGATATTTGAAGGCGTGGCCCGCCTAAACCTTCGATATACCTCATCATTTGGTTTGGGTCCTAAATTGAGCTGACAAGATGAATGGACGGAGTGGATTCGTCGAAGTATTCATGGTGAGCCCCACTTTGCGTGGTGCACGAGCACAACAGGTGCACACCCACGTGCACTAAACCAGGAACCCAATCAAACCAGGTTTGACCTGCCAGCGCCCGAAGGAGGAACTTTCTCCTCTTACGGATTTTTCCTGCCCGAGCCAACTCAAACGGACATCGTCCGTTTGGCTTAGATCTGGCCCACCAATTTTATATTCAAACCGTCCACCTCATCGGCCATCCAAATCCGTCCAAACCCTCGCTCCTCCCACTTGGATGACGGGTCAGAGAAAGTTTCAGCCGCATCCAAAACTCAGCTAGGCCCCACCAAGTGCTTTTATATGTTTTAGGCATGTCTTCACATGGTTTTAAATGGTATGGCCCACATCAATTCCATATACAACTAATTTTTTAGATATCCCATAACCTAAAGGGGACTCATCAAATGCACGGTGTTGATGTTCGACCCAAATCATGGTGGGGCCACACAGCTCGACCTCATGGGAAGTTCCCATAAGGTCGATCTACATATATATATATATATATATATATATATATATATATATATATATATATATATATATATATATATAATTTGTAAGTGTATTAAATTTGTAAGGTAACACACGGTGATATTTAATATTAAAGTATTGAAAAGTTTATAATATTGTAAATCAACTAAATCATTTTATCGTGAAGTTGACATTTTCACTCTACCAAGTGGCAAATAAATATTAAGGTGGGTATTACGTGGACCCTAAGGTTTCCTGGGTGTGATCTAACCCAGATTTGAATCTCTTCATTTTTTTTAATTCATTCCAAAAAATAATCTGAAAAAAGAGATATACAATAAATACATCAACGTGGCCACACGATTAGAGCCGCACTTAATCCTCTTCCCAAACAAAGAACAAACAAAGGTAACATTTAATCCTCTGTGAATCCATGCTGCCCGTACCATCTGAAATATTTGATGTACTCACACTCTCTAAGTTTATGAGGCCGTTAAAAAAATAATAATAATAATAATAAAATAATTTTTTTTTAAAAAAAACTACTATTTCCATATATCTAATTGCTTGCAGAGACCTGAGATCAAAAGAATACATGTACTTGTGAATTTTTCTAATGAAAGTTGCCGTAAAGGCCATCGATAAAACAAACCACCGATACTTCCAAGGGTGGTTGGATGGATTTCAGTATCCTTGACCTCATGATATGGACAGGATATTCAAGTTTACGTGCAAGGGGCAGCTACGGTTCAGTGCCAACGTCAATGGTCCGTTTTACCTTAACCCCATTTCAAAAGAATATCATCAAAAGTTGCATCTCCACCTTTCAATTTGTGGCCCACAAATAGATGGTTATAAAGAAGAAACACATCAACGATCCAAACTTGCTTCTAGCATAATCCAATCTTTAATATTTGTGGGCCAGGTCGCTCCAGACCAACGGCAAGGATCAAAGAACCATGACCCCACTTGTACAAACTAAAGACCCGATCGAGTATATCCTCGAGTGCTACATGTCTACATTTCCTCTGTATATAAAACGGGACAATGGGCAGAAGAGGCAGCCATAGACAACATGGATTTTCTTATACAATCGCAAGCCACTGTTGGGCTTTTTACCTTAGCCATTTTCTACTATCTGTGGTTAACATGGGCCCACAATAGCAAGAGGCCAACCGAGCCCAAGGGTCGTTGGCCCATATTGGGTCACCTCCATCTGTTAGGTGGCCCTGAGCCGCTCCACCATGGCTGATAAGTACGAGCCTGCCTTCATACTCCAACTCGGCATGCGCTGCATGCTTGTTGTGAACAGTTGGGAGGTAGCAAAGGAGTGTTTCACTATCAATGACAAGGCCCTCTCGTCGCGGCCGACTAGCTCCGCCGCAAGGTACATGGGCTACAACTATGCCATGTTTGGTTTTGCACCTTATGGGAAGATCGCCACTCTCCAACTCCTCTCTAACAGCCAGCTTGAGTTGCTCAAGCACGTTCGCGCCACGGAGATTGATGAATACATAAAGGTGTTACACCGGCTTTGGGCGAAGAATGATGGATCTTCAGCTAAAGTTGATTTGAAGAAATGGTGTGGGGACATGACACTCAAATGTAGTGGTCAAGATGGTCGTTGGGAAGCGATGCTTCGACACTTTTGGCAGTTTTGATGGCCATGATGAGGGTGAAAGTGAGGGAAGGAGGTTCCGAGAAGCGATTACGCAGTTTTTTTATTTACTTGGGGTGCCGGTTGTATCGGACATGCTACCTTTCGTTCAGTGGCTGGATTTGCATGGACACAAGCGGACTATGAGGAGGACGGCCGAGGAACTTAACTCCATGCTTGTAAGCTGGTTAGAGGAGCATCGACGGAGGAGATTCTCCGGCGAGAACAACGACAATCAGGACTTCATGGATGTGATGTTGTCTATCATGGAAGGTGACCTAAAGCCGTTTAATTAAGGACGCTCGCCAGCCCAGTTCTCAAGCTATGATCCCTGATACAATCATCAAGGCAACATGCATGGTAAGTTCATTTACCAACATAAAAGGACCGTCGCGGAATGAAAGTGTATTTAGGAAATCTAGAAATACAATAAAGATAACCATCTCTTGATCTCTCTTTAATTACACTATCCTTAAGAGAACAGAACCTTTTATACAACTGTAAAGTAAGATAGTTGATACGCAAACATTAAAAAGTTATGCACATGGAAAATGAACTGAAATAAAAGTACCAAAATTATAGATTACTTTTAAATGAATTTTAATTAAATATCTATTGATTTGATTTTATAAATAATTGATAGATAGATATTTAATGGATGACCAAATGAAATTGATCTATAGTTCATATTCAACAATAAAGAGAATGTGGCTCTTATCATCATCCCTATTAATTTCATAATATTGAATTTCAAATGTAGGCGCTCATCCTAGGTGGCACAGACACCACATCAGTCTCCCTAGCCGGCACCCTCTCCTACGTGGCAAGCAATCGCCACATCTTTAAAAAGGTCCAAGATGAGCTGGACATGCACGTTGGCAAGGACAGGAACGTGGACGAATCGGATATAAAAAACCTGGTATACTTCCAAGCCATCATCAAAGAAACATTGCGCATGTGTCCGGCCTCTCCGATCTCCGTGCCACGCGAGGTCATAAAAGACTGCCCAATAGCCGGCTGCCATGTCCCAGCTGGCACACGTGTGCTGGTGAACATATGGAAGATACAACAGGACCCACGCGTGTGATCAGACCCTTCTAAGTTCCGACCGGAGAGATTCCTCACTAGCCAGGCCGACTTAGATGTTAGGGGCCAGCATTTTGAGTACATCCCTTTTGGGTTAGGTAGGTGATCATGCCTTGGGATATCGTTCGCTCTCCAAGTCATGCACTTAAGTGCTTTCTCGTGTGCTGCATGGCTTCGATCTGGCTGTCGCCTCAGATGGGCTTATTGATGTGATGAAGAGCTTGAGCCTAAGTGAAACCAAATCCGCCTCTGTTGAAGTACTTATGGCGCCATGCTTATCGCCTAAGCTTTATGAATAGTAACCATAAAATAGAGATTGTGGACACTTAATTGTAATCTAAACATGTCTTCAATTATGTAAGGTCGTTTGTACATTGTATTAGTAGATATGGCAAGTGCATTGGTTTGCAAGTAGGTGTGTCAATGCGTTGGGTTTGGGCCAGGCCTCGAACTTACGGTCCATGGCTGAGCCGGGCCAAGCTCGGCAAAGGCTAGCAGAGCAGACTGAAGCTCAATCCTGGGACTAACCTAACCTAAAACCTAACCTTGCATGACGTGAAAATTAATATAGACCTTATTTCCGACTTGAATGTGCTGGCTCTCGATTGGTTTTTTGTCATAGTTTGGTTTTGGTCACGTGTGGTGTATGTGGGCATGCGAAAACCGATTGTGCGGCTCAATTTAAACCAAACGAGTTGACCCTAATAACCAGGATTGGCAAATACATTAAGTGCGATCGTATATGATCGAGAATTAAGAAGATCGGCCGCATATTCAACCACTCGCAAAATAGTTATTAAGAAGATCAGACGATTGTCAGAGGGTGGGGTTCTTTCTTCGAATATAGGTTGCACCTTTCCTTCTGTACGAAATGACTTTTATAAGCAGAAACAATCAAATAAAAAGGAAATACTTACGGTTGATCACAGGGAACAACAATAAGATGTCTTTCTAAAAGATGAAGTGATTGTATTGATACCAGAAATCGTCTAGCACAAATGCATAGACTTAGATTACAGTTAAAGATTACCAGTAAAGATTACCACTACTCCTAGGATAGAACTTAATTATAATTAGAAAAGATAAATTTAATTAGTTTGTTGGATTGGTATGAGACGATTTACTTTTGCTGAATTTCTTGCTATTTATGGATCTCGATTACAGCTTCTCTTTAGGCGTTTCTCTTCTTTATTTCAATGGTTATGACAACTGGATTGTTGACACGTCAGTCTTACAGATTCTTTTGTCTCTTTGTATCCATCTAGCTATTCTTTTCCGCTCGATCACCTTTCATCTCTTGAGCTTCTCAATCGAGCCCCATCATCAAATGATGTATACCATCCAGCTCAACGCTAGTTGTACTTCCGTGAAAAGTGCTCCAAATATCTCTGAAGATCTTTTGCATGCTATTTCTTTCCCATGCGATGACATAAGTCTATTTCAAATTGATTATTTCAGGAATGATCAGAAATATGGTACAACATTACCCCTCATGTCGCTTCACCTTTGGGCAAAAATGTGAAAGCGACGGTGGCTCATTGTTCAATGTAATAAATATGAATGTTCGACTGAGCAAAAACATCGAATTCATCCATCCTGGTCAAACTCGGCCATCTCAGTTGAAAAACATCAAATTCGGCCATCTTGGTCAAACTCAGCCATATTTAAAAAAAAAAAAAAAAACATCAAATTCGGACCATCTTAGTCGAAAAACATCAAAGTCAGCCATTTTGGTCGAACTCGGCCGTCTTGATCGAAAAACATCAAATTCGGTCGTGGCAATAGAGATTGTCGGTCAATTCATTCTAGTTAAGGCTTATGGTAGATGAGAGTAGTAATTCGATTAAGAACTTGGCCTGACGCCTCTTGGACCAGTTATAAAATTTGGTCACGGTCCAAATAGTGAGGTTAGGCCACAGGAGATAACTCCAGACCTACCAGGTATTGTTCCCAATTGTGAGGGATATTCCTAAGGAATACTGCCCCCATGTATTCCCTGATTTCTGACCTCGGGAATGAAATTTATGTTTTCCCGTTTGAATCGTTTGAACTCTATGAGTGGAGGAATATTCCATACTTCCTGTACTGTAGTAGGATGTGTGTTCTATTGTGAAATAAGAAGGGGAGGTACTGGTGGTATTGGCACTAGGTTTCCAACAGAACTAGTATCAATAGTTTACTGTGGCATAGCTGGCTAAGGCACTATTTATTGAGGCATGGAAGGTGTTCTTTCAACAAAAAATAGTTATCGTCTGATTTAAGCTCTCAATCTGACTGGTCATCCACCTATTGAAAGTTTCAGCCTAAATTTGAGACTGCTTGGCCCAAGCTCGTGACTGCTCTACAATATGTTGAATTCTCATTTGTATATTGCATAACCTAACTGACATTATCTCTAGTGAATCAGTACGAGATGATGATGCCTTGTCTTGATTTGGAAGATTGGGTACTGGGTTTGGCAACAACTCAAGCGTTGGCTACACTTGCATCTCCTCCTCTGGTGTAGGAGGTTCTCTAACTCCAGAAGTATTATGAGTACCTCTTCGGCTCATGCTTTAATATTACACCAATATGTTATACCAAAAATTTGGTGTCCCATCGGGTGTACTAAAAAATGTTAGTTCTCGGTTTATTTTTAGTCATGCGAGATGTATGCAGGTGTGCCATAACTAATTGTGCAGCTCGATTCAAACTGAACAACTTGACCCCAAGAGCCAAGATAGGCAGACACGTCGAGTGCGATCATATATGATCGAGACCTAAGAAGATCGAGCGATTATCAGAGGGTGGGGTTCTTCCTCCGAAGATGGGTTACACCTTGGCTTACAAAAGAACTTTTATAAGTGGAAATAATCAAACAAAAAGGAAATACTTATGGTCGATCTCAAGGAGCAACAGTAAGATGCCTTTCTGAAAGATGAAGTGATTGTATTGATACTGAGAATCATCTAGCGCAAAAGCATAGACTTAGATTATAGCTAAAGATTACCGTCACTCCTAGGATTGAGCTTAAGTATGATAAGGAAAGATAAATTTGAGTGGTTTTTTGGATTGGTGTTAGACGATTTTCTTTGTTAAACTTCTTATTATTTATAGATCTGATCTATTGCAATTTCTCTTCAGGCATTTCTCTTCTTTATTTCGATGGTTATGGCAATTGAATCGTTGTCATGTAGGTTTTTAGATCCTTCTGTCTCTTCGTGTCTCTCTAACCATTCTTTTCCACTTGATCTTTTTCCATCTCTTGAGCTTTTCAGAAGTGCCCCATCATCAAATGACGTGTACCATTCGGCTCAACGCCAGTTGTACTTCCATGAAAAGTGCTCCAAATATCTTTAAAGATCTTTCGCATGCTATTTCTTTCCAATGCAATGACACGTGTTTGTTTCTAATTGGTTATTTCAAGAATGTTAAAAAAAAAAAGGGTACAACAGAATGCTCTTAGTCTATTTGTTTATCGAGTGAGGCACACTTAGCAGAACAAAATCAATGTTCTCTATTCAAGATGTGTGTGTTGCTTGATTAAGGATTAAAATGTTATATTTATAGGATATAAGACATACATATTATTGACCAAGTGCCTTAAATCTATAACAGAGGAATTTTTTGTTCGATTGAAAATTGCCTCAGTTCGACTAAAAATTCTACTTTCGACCGAAAATTTGCACTTCAGTTATATCCAGTCCAACTGGACTTAATGGGTAAGTGTGGGATAAATTTTTAATCGGGTACAAGATGTATAAATATGTTTGTAATCTCACGATTAGGGTAATGTAAAGACGAATCAAATGGTTTTGAGGGAGAAAGCTAGGTTTTCTATCTGTAAGTTGTTCCATCTCTTGTAAGTTTCTTATTATAGTGAATTGTTTGTTAGTGCGCTTATTTGTACACTTTGTTTGTTAATCACGTAAGTCCATGTGTTAGTAAGTCAGCTAAGCCCTTGGAAGCTGAAGATTGAAGACACATGATAACATGGAGTATCAAGGAGTGAAGAACAGGTAAATGAGGTACCTTTGTGACCCTAACCTTAGACCCAAAATAACATTAGCCTTTAGATGATCTTAACCTTTATAGATAAACCTTATTAATTATCACATAGCCTTATGAGCCAAATTGAAACATGATAAGTTAAGATAAATGAGGTGTTAAACTGCTATAAAATACATAGCCTAAAACAGCAGCTTTCGAGTGATCCTCAATCCCATTGACAGTCTATCGATGGGTCTTGATGGCATTGAAGAGCAACTTGATGAGATTAAAGAAATAGTCCAACAACTATACCAAAAAAAATTGAAATTTCTCGATGAGATCGACGAAAAGTTCGATCCTATTGAAGGACCTTCAATCCCATCGAAGGGCCTTTCAATCCTATCGACAGAGCCTTTAACTAGTCATTTTATAGCCGTCGAATATCTTTTTCTATAAAATGGCCATTTGGTTATTGGAAAAAATGATAGTTTTTTTATTGAGTTAGAAGCCCCAGTATATTCCAATACTTCGCAACACTTATAGGCTCTCACTCAAAAGGATTCAAGCCATCTTGCATGTGATTAATCACTCTCATGAGCATTTTAGGCCTCTTATGGAGATAATCTTATTTCCTTGTACTCTTTAAAGGATAAACATCAATCCAATAGGCAAATCTTTTATCTTCTAAACTTCTAGAATGCTCATTTAGGTGAATCTCCACTTGGAAACTAACCAATCCTTTAGTTGTAGGAGATTTAACCAAACCACTCTCATTACCTTGGTAGCCTTATCGGAGCATCAAGTATAAGGTAGCCGATTCAAGGAAGCGGAAGAATATCAGCTTCAAAGATCAAGGGAGCACAAGAGAAGCTTATTGAAGCATGAGAGAGCATCAATCAAGTATCTCAAGAATGCGATACAAAGGGGTTCAATCCGACAAGTTGTCAATTATAAGAGTCAACATACTATCTCCTTATGTAGGATTGAGTAAAGACCCAAACTTGCGTAAGTTCTTGTGTAAGACCATATCGCTACCAACACAGGTGAGTACGTGTAAATCTTGTGTAGGGCTCTGACGGGAGTGAATGTTTGTCAAGTCCCTATGTAGGCTTTCAATGGGAGTTTACGTGTGTCAAGTCCTTGTGTAGGCCTCTAATGGGAGTGTACATGTGTCAAGTCCTTGTGTAGGCCTTCGACGAGAGTTTACGTTTATAAGACCTTGTGTAGGCCTCCGATAGAAGTGTAAGCTTATATAAGTTAGGGGTGAACCTATTAAAAACTCCTAAGATAGTAAATACCGGTACACTCGAGGAGAGTGCGTCCATCGAGAGTGGAGTAGGGAAACCGAATCACTATATATACTTGTGTTTACGATTGTGCATTGTGTATATTTATATCAATACTTACGTGATCGATTGATTGAATTATTTGAATGCATAAGTTAGATTCTATGCTAGGTACTTAACTTGTTTAGCACACAAGTTCATTATCTCTTATAAACTATTGCTTAATTGGCATATCTCTTATAATTTATGTGATTGGACCCACTTTGGCTTGAAAGCCATAGTGTTAATTTGCCTTGATTATCTAATCACCCTCCCCATAGGACTTAGCCATAATTCTATAGATATGTTAAACTTCCACACACGCCATGCTAGACTATTCCATATCGTTTCATTGTTTGTCACGTGGTGCCATCATTTTTTTCCTATAAGGGTTTTTCCAAGTAAAAATCGTGTGTTCTATGGTTGCTTGAATTTTTCTTTCCCTATTACGTTGTGTGATTCCGTCTGAGGTTGCTTCCGCACTAGACAAGTCATTAAAGGGCTTATCGCATCCCCAACAAGTGGTATTAGAGCGTACATTGGGTTTTCAAATTGAATCTAAGACATGACATCAAAGGAATTGAATGTGAAGTTCGAATAGAGAAATTCACGGGTAAAAATAATTTTGAATTATGGAGATTAAAGATGAAAGCTCTCCTAATTCAACAAGGGTTGTAGCAAGCACTCCTTAGCAAAGGGAAATGTCCTGAATCGAAGAAAGAAGAGATTTTGATAAACTTGATCAAAGGACGATTAGTGCAATTCAATTGTACTTGGACGAAGAAGTTCTATATAATATTATTAATGAGATGACTATCATGGGGTTATGGGCGAAGCTGGAGAACAATTACATGACGAAGTCAGTACTCTCCAATTGTTTATATATCAAGAGACAGTTGTACAATCCGAAGGTGACGAAAGGGTTGGATCTCTCTCAGTACATTAATGCATTTAACAAACTGATTTGCAAACTGATAAGTATGAAGGTGAAACTCGATGAAGAAGACAAAGCCCTAATTTTGTTGACGTCTCTTCTGGATTCCTACGAGTATCCTGTGGATACTCTATGCTATGGTAAGGATACCTTGGACCTTGATATTCTTATCTTATCCATTCAATTAAAGTAGTTGAGAAGGAATAATGGTGGAGAATATACTTCTACGGATGCACTGGTTGCTTGGGGAAGAACGTTGAGTGAGAGAAGGGGAAGTCACGATCGATGTCTAAGTCGAAGAGCAAAGGAAAGTTGAAATGTTGGAATTGTGAAAGGACATAATGTCACGCCCCAAATCCAGGGACAAACAACTTCCGTGATGCCCCGAATCCGGCACTCGACTTTCATACACCAAGTCCTGAGTTCGGCGCACCACAAGGAAAATTTTTTATTGAATTTTTTTTACATATACATAATACCTGAGCATGAAGATCCATGATCAAAATACCAAGCAACACTCTTCATTATAAATCTTGATGGTTACAAGTACAATCCTTTACAAAAGGTATATAACGTCAACATTGCCAAATCAAAAAATAGATGCAATGCATCGAGAAAGCTAAGTCTTCCATGCTACTCCAGCCCTGAAAAAAAAAATGGGAAATAGGAAGCTTAGGCAAAAAGCCTAGTGAGTACACACGTGTGTGCAGTGTGTCCTACATACAAGTAAGATAAATATGCTACAAGAAAATCATATATGTGAAAGGCGTGAAGCACGTAAGGTATGATGTCAATGCCAATGCAATGCATATGCATCATAGTAATACTCCGAGTCAATGCTACAAGCATCACCAAGTCATATTTTTATTTCTCCTATACCACAACCATAACTGTATTACACGCATCCGTAATCACATCATCATCATCATATTGTCATGCCATAATCATACAATATTGGAAATACTAGTAAGATCATGAATCATACGATATCAAAGTAAGTGGAAATACTGACAAGTCCATGAGTCATACAATATCAGGGTACGCAATATGGATCAGCTATGCAAGTGAGGAATCATAAAGAGTCAAGTATCAGATACCGAGGATGCAATGCAATATGCGGTGCGAATGACCATGCAGGAGTGTGAAGTCGGGATGATGGTGCGTAGTATCACAAGCTATGGGGTCCACCACAAGGGACTTTTATCCAAACCAGTCCCAAACCTAAATTTGGATAGTCAAACACAATGCGGTAAACTCCTGATCTCAAGTTGGTTGCACGCCCCAACAGAAATCCTAACCATTACAAAGGTACACGTAAAAAATAGTTGTGCACCACCAGCCTAAGTGGATAGTGAATGAATGAATGAATGAGTATGCAACTCTTACTCAATAAGTCCACATATCAGTACTGTTCATCTCTGGGATCATCACTGGGGTCTAGTACACTCTACATGTAAATCACCGCCCACTGATGCACCACCATGCAAGTGGAAGAGACCTCACTATCCGCCTGACCAGTAGTCAGCCAATATCTACCCGGCATGTCGATAGCGGACCCATTCACGAGCTGGTCAAACTCAGCCTAAGTATGCCCCCTACCCTCGGGTGGGTAAGGCCACACTTCCTCCCAACCGACCATGACACAGTGGGAGACGCTGCCTCCTTGTATTCGGCACTCGGGCACTCATGTATCCACTCGGTCTCGACATTGGGGCGTCCTCTGGTACCAAGAGGATTTATGGATTTTCACCTAGGGCCATCTATGGCAGCCCGATGCTAATATAGATTTTCGGTGTCCCATTTGGCCATCCACGATATGCCTATGGAGGCTACGACCCTAATGTCGCTGGGCACACAATGCAAGGTGCATGAGTCATACAATCCAGTCATGCATCAATCATGCGCATATCGTGCGCTCATATGAGATAACCTCCACCTATCGGGGAGTCTCATAACTACCTGCCCAATGACATGCAATGGTCAACCACATCTCATACAAACATGCAGATGATGCGTATAGACATGTATCATGATGGTATGTTGTCACATACACAAAATCGGTATCAATAACCGGCATTAACAATTGGCTTTGACAATGTGGACATCTAACCAACATTGCCCCCAAGGAATGACCCACATAGAGCCATACATATAATGGGGCCCACGACCTCACACAACGGCCTAATATACAACACAATGGGCCTTACTCAAGGGCCACATATACACAATAGGTGGGCCTTGCTCATGGGCCTCAAATACATGACATGTGGGCCCTACACATGGGTCTCGAATACATCAAATGGGCCACGCATCATGGGCCTAATATATATCACAATAGGCTTTGCCCATAAGCCACGAATACATCACAATGGGCCTTGCCCATGGGCCATGAATACATCACAATGGGCCTTACCCATGGGCCATGAATACACCACAATGGGCCCCATCACATAGACCTCTTATTCATCACATTAGGCCTTAAACACGGGCTGCATATACATCACATAGGCCGAATACACATGGACCATAAACATGAGCCCCAAATATATCATAATGGGCCTCATATGCATCAAGTGGCTGCATCAATGGGCCTCATACACATCAAGTTGGCTGCATCAATCGGCCGCACTAATGGGGCAACCGCTTTACTAAACTTTCACATATTCAGGCGGCTAGTACCACAATTTCACATAGTTTAGTATGCATACGATTACTATCATGATCTAGTGTCCATATTTCAAAATATCCAAACATAACTGAGCAATCATAATCTTACATATGAATACAAGGCTACACCAATTATGATAAGTCTTATACTACAACCACTTCACATGTCACATAGTTAATGACTCATATTCGGTGTCACATGGTTAAGGGCCAAGAGCCACATTTCATCATACCATTTACGGTTTAGAGATCACATCACATAGAATCCAGGACCTTGATAGCATTAGCTTGGATAAAATAACCCTACATCACATTCAGTTTAGTGTACAACTTGGTCATATGTGATTCAAATGGCCGATCTATATCGATAAGTACAAACCTACGTTGTTGAATGGCCATCAATGCTACTTGATTTCATACGGTTAGGTGGCCTTGTACGTATTTCACATTCATATAGTTAGATGACTACATATACTACATATACTCCACCATTGCCTATGATTAGGTGGTTGTACATACATGAAATACCCACATGATTAATGGGCCAAACAGGTATATATCACACCCTCACACCACTAGAGTCTACATATTTGTTATAATTAAACATGTTTAAGGGTTTAAACACAAGTCACATGATCTTATTACTTGGGGCCGCACTCTAACCAAAGTGTCAAGTGATTAAGGGTTGTTCACAATCAGCCCATTTAAGGGGTTAATCATCATTACTTCAAAAAAATTACAATACCAGTTCGTCATACATACAACACATGGAGATTACAAACTCTTGTCGAAGAAGCCCAATGGTTGGCCCAAACAAAGCTACCACTGATGGGCCCACATGACATTTACTCAAAATGGGCCTTAACATTCTTGGGCCCACACATAAATAGAATTTACAATGGGTTCTATGCGGTGGAGTTCATAGGGCTTTCCTATGAGATTAAGTTGTGTGTAACCCACTTAAGACTTAGGTCTGCTTTGATTTTAGTACAAATTCTAAAATGATATGAGGGAGTGGATGGTCTGCATGGATTAAATAGATACACCATGGTGGTCTTAGGTTGGCTTCAACAGTTAGGTACTTATTCTCACAGTATTGTATTGTATGTCCATTTCAGGTTGGATTGACTGATCTTTGGGACAATGCCCTAAAGGAGACCCGGTACATGGGCTAGATGGGTTGAATATCTAATACATCATCAAGATGGCCCATAACAAATTTTTTAGTGATGAGACTTCAATTTACATCATTTCATAATGTACGGCTATCTAATCATTGGATGAGCCTAAGTCTTGGTAACATACCATCAAAAGGGTTGATAAAATAGATAAATGATGAGGATCTTAAATAGATATCATGTCATAACCATGGTGGATTAAGTGGCATAACACCTACATCAAAGTGGGCCATACCACACACAAGTTGAGAGGGTTACCCTCCATTAAATCATTCATAATAATTTGTTGGGCCATCGGGACGTGGTTCACAAATCCAGTCCATCCATTATGTGTGTCCCACTTGGTTGAGGGTTCAGTCCAAGTTTCAGAGGCATCCAAATTTCAAGTGGGCCCCGGCAAGTGTTTTTATATGCTTGAGTTTCGAGTTGTACAAACGGTTCAAGGAGATCAAAGTTACATGAGTCCCAAAGTGATGTATTTATGATACATACACTGTCCATCTATATTTAGAGATCATTTTAGAGCATTATCCAAATAAAATGAATCATATCCAAAGATTATTTGGACCATACTACAAATAGTGGTGAAAATAATGATTTCATCGTTAAACCATACATAGGGCCTATCACAATGTTTATTTTCCATCCAATCTGTTCATAAGGTCATAGAGACCTGAAGTAAGAGGACAAAAAAAATTTCATATGAGTCCAAAACTTCTATGACCCAAAAAAAGGGTTTCAATGGCAGACGTCCAATCCCCCACTACTTTTTATAGTGTGGACCACCTGATAGTTAAATTTGTCTTAATTTTCTTCTTAAGCCTTAAGGCAAGCTCGCCAAATGAATGGACGGTTTGGATATAATACATACCTCATGATCAGATTGATCCAGCTTCCTATTGTTTTACATTTTATTTTTATTTATTTATTTATTTATTTTTAATGGTGCGGGCCACCTGAGTTCCGTGTATGGCTGATTTTTGGAGGTGACCCATTTTTAAAGGGGACCCATCAAATGCACAGTACAGATGCTCGACATGCATCATGGTGGGGCATGTGGTGGGGCCCACTTCCTCCAGCGTCCAGCAGCAGGACGCTGCTTGTTGCAGCGTCAGACGCTGGCAACAACAGCGTCGATGCTATTTGTTTTTTTTTTTTTAATTTTTTTCCTAAGGCTTTTCATTGTTGTGCCTACATCAGGACGATCTAGTCCGTCTGCCGGGTTCTATGGCTTGGGACAGATGTAACAAGCCCAATATTCAATATATTTCGATGTGCAGAAATATTTCAGTTGGCTCTAACAGATTTTGACAGTAAATATCACTATTTTCTATGATGTGGCCCGCTAGAGATTCGTATTGGCTTTATTTTTCGGCTCAATGCCTAAAATGAGCTGGGAAATTGAATGGACGGCGTGGATTAAATACATACATCATGGGTGGGGCCTACTGTGGTCCCACAGCCCCCTTCCTTTGCTTAAGCGGCAGGGCAGCATACTCTTGACACGGGCAGCGGTGTCCCATGTATATTATTTATTTATTTATTTATAGTGTTGTGTGCATGGGTGTGTGTATGTGGCCAGCCCAATGGGCCATACTTTGGACAGTTTGGATGGTGTACAAAATTCTAGTGGGGCCCACAATCAATGGGTCTCACATAAAGTCTATAAAAAATTTTATTTTTATTATTATTCTTTTTTTATATGTATTCTCCCATGAATCCACACCATTAAACACATCATTATCGTCATATCTTCACCATTATTGATATTTTTTTTTATCTATGTACTCTCCTATGTATCCACACCATTGATTGCATCATTATCATCAAATCGTCACCACTAATAATCATACAAATAATCAAAAAGAAAACAAACTAAGAGTGAAGTGGGTGTACTCACCTTGATGAATTAGATGGATGGTTGAGATGGATGGAAGGGATGAAATTGATGGTTGAGATGGATGGAAGGGATGGGATTGATGGAGTTGATGACCCACCAAGATCACTCCTCTCTCTCTCTCTCTCTCTCTCTCTCTCTCTCTCTCATGTGTAGAAAAATGGTGAAATGTCAAGGAATGAAGGGATATATGTAGAGAAATTGTTAAAATGTGGTTAGATTTAATTAACGTGATCTTGGTTAGCTTAGACTAGGATTATGATTTGTAATTAATGGTGGATTAAAGGAGCATGGGGATGTGGCATGGAGGAGAGTTGACTTGAGGTATACACGAGAGAGGGAGGGGTATGGGTGTGTGACATCACGCACATGGGTAGAGATTCTCTCACTCATGTGTGGCATGTACATGTGTGTATGGCATGTGTTATGCACATGTGTGGAGTGAAATACATGGCGCCATGCGCACATGATACAACAATGATTCTTCGCGGCGTATCTCACTAACGGAGTATCGTACAGACGCATAGGTGGTACCTACGCGATTGCAGCGACGGGGCGGTTGATATAAGATAAGTTTCGAGGTCTTGGGGTTCCGGTCAGTTGGGTATGTACTACGAACGACCAATCCAGGTCTAGCTAAGGGCGTCAATCATCATGTACATAAGCATAGAAAGTCGTACAGAATAGACGGGGTCTTACACATAACATATGAAGGAGCGTACAAATTATAAAACCCAAAAGGATGAGAAATCAAAGGAGTCCAATTCAAAGGAATCTAGTAAAGGCACGAGTGGTTGTGACGTATTATCTTTATCCAAGGTCGGACACTTGTATAACGAGTGGATTTTCAATATAGGGACATCGTACCAAATGTGTCCTCATCAGAGTTACTTCACCACATATAGCGAGTATGATGGTGATCTGGTTCTTATGAACAACAATTGTGCATGTAAGATGATAAGAATTGGTTCGATTCACATTAGAATGTATGATGGAGTGGAGTATACTCTGACAGATGTGAGACACACTCCTGACTTAAAGAAGAACATGATATCTCTAGCAGCTCTTGAGGCACTCAGATGCAAATTCGTCGGTTATGAAGGTGTCCTGAAAGTTTTTAAAGGGGCGGTCACTATTATAAAGGTACGACAGAGCAAAAACCTTTACCAGTTGATCGGGAACACTATATCGAGTGAAGTTGTTGTGTCTGTAGCAAAATACACATTTGCACATGTGTGGCACCCGTGCCTAGGCCACATGAGTGAGCGCGATATAAAGATACTTCTTGATCGTGGTTTGATTCCTAGTTTTAAAAGTTTTGATTTATATATATGTGAGTATTACATATACAGATAATAATTAAGGTTATCTTTTAAAACCAGAAAACATGTTAGTAAATGACAACTTGAGTATGTACACTCGGATGTGTGGGGGCCGCCGCCCATTGTTTTTGGATTAAGGTAGCCATTCTTTATCGCATTTATTAACAAATTCTCTAGAAATGAGTGTGCTTATTTTATGAAACATATATCTGATTTTCGTTACTTTCAAGGTATGGAAGACAATGGTAAAAAAGTAGACATGACGAAAGTTAAAAATTTTGATGACAAACGACGACAAAGAGCTTACTTCTAAGAAATTTAATCAGTATTGCAAGAATGAGGGGATCGTGAGGCATAACAAAATAAGGGATACACTAAAGTAGAATAGTGTGGTGGAGCGTATGAATCAGACTTTTTTGGAAAGAGCTCAAAGTATGCTGAATAATACTGGGTTGGACAAGGTGCTATGGGCTAATGCTGTTAACACGACTTGCCATTAGTGAATCAATCTCCATTTATACCAATCGATTGTAAAATTCCAAAGGAAGTATGGAGCAGTCAGGTAGTCAACTACTTGGAGCTATGGATTTTTTGTTGTGATGCTTACTCTCATGTACAATTAGTTGAGAGAGATAAGTTAGACCAAATGGTGAAGAATTATACTTTTGTCGGCTCACGGAAGATCATATTTAGCTAGAATATCAAGTTTGATGAGGATTCCTTGTTGCGCAAGGATGAGTATAGGGAAATGAAAAAAAAAAATCGACGATCGACATTGAAACAAATAAAGTTGAAACACTTGAAGAAGTTGAGTCGTATGAAGAGGTACATGAAGAGGTGAAGCCACCACCTGTCAGGAGAAATATACCGAGGAATCGTAGGGTACCGTTGGGATATAAGGATGAATCAAATAATGTGTTTGCCTTCATTACGGATGAAGTGAATCTATCTATCTCATAGGAAACATCAGATGGCCAAGATGCTAAGAAGTGGATGACAGCGATACATGATGAGACATGAAACATGGGAGCTTATAGAGCTACCCATTGGGAAAAAAATGATTAGTTGTAAGTATATTTTCCATATGAAATTGGATAGGTACAAAGTGAGACTAGTTGCGAAGGGCTATGATCAGAAAGAAGAAGTCGACTTCGGTGAGATATTCGTGCCTGTGGTCAAGCAAGTATCTATCAGATTCGTATTGGTGTTGGTTGTCCAATACAATATGGAATTGAAATAGTTGGATGTGAAGTCTGCTTTTCTATACAGGGAACTCGAATAGTAGATCTACCTAAAGGGTTCGAGGTGCAGGGAGCATAGAATAAGGTTTGCTAGTTAAAGAGGTCGTTGTAAGGACTGAAATAGTCGCTTAGGCATTGGTATAAAATTTTGATTCTTTCATATTGAGCCATCGGTTTATCAAAAGTGGATTCGATCTTTGTGTCTATTTCAAATCATTGAGTAATGGAGAATTCATTATTTTGGTATTGTATATTAATGATAGGCTCATCATTAGCCATAACATGTCTGAAATCAACATATTGAAAGCTCAGTTATTTAAGATATTCGAGATGAAAGGATTTTCGTCATCAACATATACAGAGGCAGGGAAAGGAACAGGCTATGATTGTCGTAGGAAGAGTATCTTGAGAAGTCTTGGTCAAGTTTGGACTTGATAAGGTTAAACCAATTAGTACACCCTACGCTGCTCACTTTTGACATTCTTGGGAATGATGTCTTGCATCAGATGAAGAAAAGTAGTATATATCCCATGTGCCTTACTCGAGCGTAGTTAGCCGTCTTATGTATGCCATGTTATGTATTGTATATACCCACTCTAAGTTGATAAGCTGATAGAGTTTGAATGAATGGATGGACAACCGCATCCCGATCTTACACGCTAACCCTAGAAGCCTAAATCCTAGGAAATCCAGTCATAAACCGTAAACTCAGCCCATCTAACCCAGTCAACCCGGTCAGCCTAACTCGAAACCTTAAGAACCCAAAACCCTAAATCCTTAAGTTAAATCACCTAGTCAACTCACCTAATTAGCCTACCTAATCCCACAACCCAGTCAACTAACCTAATTAAGCCCAAAACCAAGCCTAAACGGAGAAATAACCAAAACTTCAAAGCAGCAACCCTGATCACAACGGATCCTCCACACGCTTGGAGGATGTGACTGCCAAAGCAGGGAATCCACACGGGGACCGGTGGCAACCAGGTTGCCGCCGGCCATGTGGCACTCCCCCTCTTTGGGGCAGCGTCCCTCATGCATATGGGTTTATCTTTTTTCGAACCTTAAGTGTGCTGTTAAGGTGCATTTACTCTGATACTCATCTCCTTACCCAAAATTACCATTTTACCACCTCATCCAACCCATTAGATGATGCCATGTGGTAATCTCCAATCCCAACCATTCAACCACATTTTGCCCTTAGGATCACCAAGAATTACAAGAAAACTGGGTTGAGAGACTATAAATAGCCTCATCCCCTTCTCATTTCAAGCATCCACTCTCATTTCAACTCACTTCCATTCCCGGAAGTCCCTTACCCTTAGCCTTAGCCTTAGCCGTTTCTCCACCAAGGAGAGTGGGAGAGAGAGAGAGAGAGAGAGAGAGAGAGAGAGAGAGAGAGACCAGCCCTAGTCTAGCATAGCCTAGCTAGAGTCCAAGCCTCCTAAACCACTTAATTAAGTTCAAATATAAGCCACTCAATCTAACCTTGCGATACTACTGTTCATCTAACCATTCAAGCTTCTATCAGTTTTATCAAATCAGTAAATTAGCATTGTGTAATATTCATTCCCTTCTCAACTCCCTGCTCCTCATATACATCAGCACCATAGTGTATTTTCATCATTTTTGTGCATTTGACTGGTGGGCATTTGCTCTATGGCTTTCCGATATAATCGGATCTTGCCCATAAAAAACCTTAGCTAGTTAGCTATTGTTTAGGCATATACATTGCATTCCATCATTTTTCATCGTATCTGATCGGCGGTCATATGCTCTGAGACTTGCCGATATGATCGCGCAGGTCCAACAGAAACCTTAGTTGATTGGCCGTCGCTTTATCATAAGCATCCATACAGCATCAAGCATCGCATACATATATACTTTGCACATTGCACTTGATTGTTTCGAACGTATGCTCCGCAGCTCGCCGATATAATCGGATCATGCCCATCAAAATTAAATTCAAATCGATCAATCACTAGTATTATTGTATCGCATTACACTTTTTGCACCCGAGAACTACCCTTATTCTTCAAAAATCAGCCAAATCTTGTGAAGTAAAGACCATACATTTGTACGAGTGGAGTGGGTGCCTAACACCTCCCTCTCTATAACCCCAGTCCCTTACTTGAAATCTTTGGAACATAAACTAACGAGTTATATCTTAGGGTTAAGGATATTCGGGTTCTCAATCTTAAGCGTTTCTATGTGCTCTAACCGACTTTAGAATCGTAATAATTACTTTCTTTGGTCAAATAGAACACTTTTACCCCCATCACCAAAAGCCCTCAAGCGAAGCAACCAAGTGGAAAGAAGAGATTAGATGTCCCGTACCCTCGGGGAATCCGCCATCCAGCACCTACAGAATGACAACTCCTTTGGGATAAACTAGCCACACTAGTCGTGACCTGACTTGAGAAACAACATCTTACAGATTCTTGAGGAATACCATGTTCTCGTACATCTGCATCAACATTCATATAAAAATGAACAAAAAATTGCGCCTTTAAGAGTTAGGTGTCCTAGGAAAAGTCTCCCTTATCTATGGTGCTGATGTATATGAGGAGCAGGGAGTTGTACAGCCCTTCCACACTCTTTGCAACAATGGATCACCATGAGAAGATGTACAACCCTTCCACGCTCTCAATCTCACAGAAGATCAGCCTACACAACCACGACAGGTAGAAGTCGTGCCAATAGTCTGCATCCAGGAATTGGCACAAGGCATGAAAGCAATGCAAGACATGTTCCGGCAATTCATGCAAGCGCAAGTTATCGCAGCCAACAATCAAGTTGGTCCAGTTCAACAACAACAACAATGATCAGCTCACAAATTTTTTCAAGCCTCCGGTTCAAATCAAGCACAACCGTCGGAGTCCGCACAGGACCACCGACACCCGCCAGCGCAACCCTCAACCATGTGACAGTCCTTTCAATACTCTCCTACAACTCGGAGCCAATCTCAAAACAATCCCACAGCACCTATGTATAAAGACATTGAAATCTTGACCGGACATACTTCCCAATTCTTGCTCCTCATATGCATGCACGTTAGTTCCTGCATGCATGCTGCACACGTGCCAACAACTTGCATGCTAGACACATGTGCAACACGTGTTTGGGAGTTGACCACCCCTAGTGGGATCCACCTTACATGTGGCAAACCCACCTTACATGTGAAATCAAGTGGACCACTGCATGTGAGCCTACCATCTCTCTATCTCCTATTTAAAGTCAAAAGGGAGGGAAGTATTGTGCACGACAGTAGTAGATATAGAGAGACGAGTGAGAAGAGAGAGTAGAAAAAAAAAACAAATAAAAGAAAAAGAGGCGTCTGTAGCGTGTGTCGATGTCCGTGCGTCGTGCAAATTAGGAGAAAAGGCCTCATTCTTGTAACTGCTCGATTTAGTATACATCAGCTTACTATCATCTTTGCTGGACTAGGTAAGTGGATTTAATCATCTTCCCCTTTGTGGTTGATTTGAGCGAGCCACTAGATTCTGTGTTTCGCCTCTTCAATTTGATCGAGGCACTAGGTTCTGTGTTTTGCCTCTTCAGTTTGATCGTGTAATCACATCACTTAATCCACAATTACAATAGTAAAATATAACTTACCTTACTGCCAAGTGCACCAACAGTTCACACATGTGAATGACAACGACCGTAACAATAATACATATTCTATTGGAAGTATTTGTCTTGTTTCTTAGTAAGCTGGCGTGTTAATATTAATATAAAAAGGGAGCTTGTGGGTTGTAAACCAACCAAAAACAAAGTGGAATCCTCTAAAATACCAGCATGTACAACAATCAAGTTCAATGGGCCCATAACGTTTTCTGCATGAAATCCACTCCATTCATCAGGTGCTCCCCTCAATGTAGGCACGTGGTTAATTATCAGCTTAGATACACAACCCAAGTGGGCAACACCACAGGAAACAATGGAGATGAGGTGCCAACCATAGGTTTGTGTGTGAGGCCACCATGTTGTGTATCTTTCATCGAACACATCAGGTGTAATCCACAAGGATGAAGTGGACATACAAAAATCTGCCTGATCCAAAACTCAGGCGGGCCGCAATGTGTAAACTTAATAATTCTTTTGTGCACATTGGTGTGGCCCATCTGAATTTTTTTATGATTTATTGTATGTACAGTGAATATAAGGGTTCTAAGCTGATGAACGAATTGGATTCCACATGTAAACCATGGTGGACCCCATAGAGCTTGGGTGTTTTGCGCAAAACAGGTGTTATAGGCGATTCCAGTCCACCGAAAAACAACACGGTGGGCCAGTAGCATACATGTGCATGCAAAGACAAAAAATAAAGGTGTATTATAACCCAAAGGTAGCATGATACAAGCTGGATATCATTTTTCTTTCACTCATTTACAGAAGATGGACAGCTTGCTCCGGGTTCTTGTTTGTACAAGTGGGACCCATTGTTAGTAATAGCAATTCACAACGAAGGATAGAAGAAATCGATCAGATCTATCAGGTTCAAGGCTCGACTTGAATAGTCGATTTCTCAAGACAGATTTGCTGCCCTTTTTCTGGAATTTCCAGCAAGTGCAAACGAAGGAAATCTGCAAATTGTCTTCAGGATACAATGAACTCTCAATCCGATTTTCAACACGAAAATTTGCACATTTAAGTGTTGAACAGATCTCTAGTTTTAACACCGATATGCCTTAAGACGTTCAGAAAAAATTTAGCAAGAGATTAAATCGAGAGTAATTGCACAGAAGATGATATAATCGTAAGGATTTTGAGTCAATTCTTCTGGATTATAGTATCCAGGATTTATATCATTTGAAAGGTTATGGATTTCTTCCTGAAGAGGTGTTAAAGAGCCTCTTCAAGAAATCCATACCCATTGACAGCAAATAATTGCCTTTTCATGAAAGGACATGACTCTTGTCCTATGGCAGTTATTTCTGTACCCATTCAGACAGAAACAGTTATCCAACAGGAAAAACTGTATCCACATAAGCGACACGTGACATAGGTGCCACATGTACAATCATGTCATAATTACTCTCAATTAAAAAAAAAGTAATAAAACATCAGGATACCATGGCCCAAAACATTTGAATCGAGTGCCAAAAAGACTAAGGCTTTCTTAGCTCCTTGCGACGATGCGAAGTGCTAAGTGCGCCTAATAAAGCGCCAAAAAGCGCCCAAGCAGCCCTACAGCCCACGCCGCGCGCGCGTGCGCGGACCATCCTCGAGGAGATTCGAACCCTGGTTGCATAAGCAAAAACTCCTTCTCTTACCGACTGGCTATACACAATATTTATGGAAAGTTTAAATAATTAATATATTTATTTACTTTCTACAAATAATTTTTATTTTTGAAATTTATTTTTATTCTAAAAAACACCAACAATCCCCCACAATTTCAAAAATAAAATCAGATTCGGAACGAATGGCATATCAGTATAAATAGGTGCATAAGTAAAGGTATCTTTTGGATTTGAACCTTTACTTTAGTGTATACGTATCAAAGTTATGACAGGTACTTAGTGACCCATTAGTCTTGAACTAAGGACCTTATATGACTCACCGGACACATAACACACATCTATTCATATGTAACTGGAGATCTTTAAGTTCGCACATTTCTGGCCTTGTGCGTATCCTTATTTCATGAGTATTGTAGAGACGATCCCAATCTCTTCAAAAGCGGCCTCACTTCTCTACTCATATAGGTAAATCTATCAAAGATGATTCTGCTTCATCTCAACAAAATCTGCTTATAGATTTATTAAGAGTTATTACTCAGCCTCTTATGAAATGCAGAAACCAAACACTAGACTTTTTAGGAATGAGACTCATTTTCTTTTTCTAGTGTATATTTCAGTCACATACTTGACTTGTTTGTCCCTTTGAACCTAGCCTATATTTCAAAACATAGGTAGGGTTGCCATCAAGAGTGAAAGTTACATCTTTATGGATCTTAGTCTCATTCCTTTAGTGGTTCTTCTTATTTGATCTCTTGATAAACCTTTTGTCAAGGGATCTGCTAAGTTCAGGATGGATTTAACATATTCCACTGTGATTACTCCATCTCTTAGCAATCTTTTAACAAAGTTATGCCTTAGACCTACATTTCTAGACTTACCATTATAAGTCTTACTCATAGCACGACAAAGAGTAGCCTGACTATCACAAAAGATAGATATGGCAGGAGTAGGTTTTGGCCAATACGGGATTTCCAACAATAAGTATCTTAGCCATTCACCTTCTTTACAAGCAGCACCAAGTGCAATAAACTCACTTTCCATTGTAGAGTGAGATATGCACGTTTGTTTCTTAGATGCCCATGATATTGCTCCTCCTCCAAGAGTGAATATCCAGCCACTTGTAGATTTAGATTCTATGCTATCTGCATTCCAGCTTGCATCGCTGTACCCTTCAAGTACAGCGGGATATGATTTATAATGCAGTCCATAGTTTATGGTTCCTCTTAGATACTTTAAAACTCTGGAAATCGCATTCCAGTGTACTTGTCCTAGATTACTGGTATACATGCTTAGCATTCCTACTGTGAATGCTATATCGGGTCTAGTGCAATTCATTGCATACATTAAACTCCCAATAACACTCGCATATTCTTGTTGTGCTTTACATCTACCAGTATTTTTAACCAATTTAATACTTGGATCAAATGGAGTTGAAACCGGTTTACTATCATAATGATTAAACTTCTTTAACACTTTCTCTAGGTAATGAGATTGTGTTAAGGCCATTCCATCATTAAGATTATAAATCTTAATACCTAATATTACATCGGCTTTGCCCATATCCTTCATGTCGAAGTTGGTACTTAGAAACTTTTTAGTTTCTTTCACACTTCTCATTTGGTCCAAATATTAGCATATCATCTACGTATAGGCAGATAATGATTTGACCTTTAATATATATGCACTTATCTGCTTGGTTTACTCTAAAACCATTAGATTGTACTACTTGATCAAACTTCTCATGCCATTGTTTAGGAGCTTGCTTGAGCCCATAGAGAGATTTGACCAGTTTACACACTTTCTTCTCTTGCCCAGGTTGAACAAACCCTTCAGGTTGTTCCATATAGACTTCCTCATCTAGATCACCATTTAAGAATGCCGTTTTAACATCAATTTGATGGATTACTAGGTGGTGAATTGCTGCAAGAGCAATTAAAGTCCTGATGGTAGATATTCGAGCAACAGGAGCATATGTATCGAAAAAATCGATTCCTTCCTTTTGTCTAAATCCTTTGGCTACCAATCGAGCTTTAAACTTATTTATAGTTCCATCAGGATTGAACTTTCTTTTAAAAATCCACTTACATCCAATAGGCTTAGAACCTGGTGGAAGATCGGCCAAACACCAAGTGTTATTTGAGACTATGGAATCCATTTCATCGTTTATGGCTTCCCTCCAAAACTGTGCATCAGGAGATGAGAGAGCTTCACTAAGTGTTGATGGATCACTTTCAATGCTTAGTGGTAGAGTAATCTCCTTTTTTATTCCATTTATATCCCATTCTACAAGGAACATATAGAAATCTGGGCCAAAAGATGTTTCTTTTCTTGCCCTTTTCGATCTCCTTGGTTCATTTCCTTCTGGATGAGTGTTAGATTTATCATGAAAGTTGTTAGGCTCTTCGTTCATTGGTTCTATTATATTTTCATCAACTTGCCTTTTTGTATGATGATTCATATAGTCTTTGTATACTGTATTTTCAAAAAATATAGCATCCCTAGACTCTATAATCATGTTTTTGTCAGCAAAAGAAGTTTATTCTAGAACCAGGAATCTATATACAGGACTATTAATCCCATAACCCACAAAGGCACACTTGATTCCTCTAGGACCTAACTTTACTCTCTTAGAATCAATAATCCTGACTTCTGCTATACTTCCCCACACTTTGAAGTAATGAAGATAAGGTTTCTTCTTTTTCCATAATTCATATAGGGAGATATCCAATTTTTTGTGTGGGATAGCATTCAGAATACGGTTTGCAGTTAATAATGCTTCCCCCCACAAATTCAGTGGTAATCCAGAATTTAATATCATACAGTTGATCATCTCAACTAATGTCCTATTTTTGCGTTCCGCTAGGCCATTTTGCTGAGGTGTGTAAGGTGCCGTAAATTCATGGATTATGCCATATGATTCACAGAAGTCGTTGAATTCATTAGAAGAGTACTCACCCCCTCTATCACTTCTGAGTGCTTTAATCTTTACATTCAACTGATTTTTCACTTCGGCCTTATAAAGTTTGAACTTTTTAAAGGCTTCATCTTTAAATTTTATCAAGTATACATAGGAAAATCTAGTGAAGTCATCGATAAATGTGATAAAATACCTTTTTCCTCCACGAGTTAAGGTATTATTTAAATCACAGATATCGGAATGAATTAATTCCAAGGGTTGTGATTTTCTCGTGCCTGTCCCAAATGGTTTTCTGGTTATTTTAGAATGGGCACACACATCACATTTTCCTTCTGTTGAATTTCGTGATTTGGTATAAGGCCTAAGATCATCATTCTTTTCATTGAATGATAATTAACATGACCTAGTCTAGCATGCCATAAAGATACAGAATCCACTATATAAACGGAAACATCATTATTATTATTAATATTTAGTTTAATCATACCATTACATGAATATCCTTTGCCTACAAACATACCATTCTTGGTGATAACCAACTTATCAGACTCAATCACTATTTTGAATCCTCTCTTATTGAGAAGATCGCCTGACACTAGATTTTTAGACATGTCAGGTACATGCAAGACATTTGTTAGTGTCAGTCTTTTGCCTGATGTAAATTGAAGCTCGACTGTTCCTTTTCCAACAACGTTCGCACGAACGTTATTACCCATCTTCACTTCTTGTCCAGTTGCAATACCTTCATAGGTCTTGAAGATGTTTCGGTCCTTCGATATATGAATGGTTGCACCAGTATCTAGCCACCATCCACCATCGGATATTACTGTGTTAGCTTTAGTAACCATTGCTACAAGTTGGTCTTCTGTCATGTTAGCCTGAGCTTTCAGTTGCTTCTTCCTGTGTCGACATTCCTTTATGTAGTGTCCTGGCTTATTGTAGAAGTGACACTTGCCCTTTTTCTTTCCTTTTTTCTTAAACTCCGTATCTTTCTTGGGGGAATAGATTTGGAGTTCTGGATTTTTGGCTTGTCATCTTCTACTATATTTGCTTTGGAATGATTTTCCAAAGCACTTATTTCTTGTCTCGGTTTCTGGACTCTTCTTCTATACGAAGATGTCGTTGAAGCGCTTCAAGAGTGTACTTCCTTTCATCATGTTTCAATTTCTTTTTATAATCAAACCATGATGAGGGTAATTTTGCAATTACAACACCGACTAGGAATTCTTCAGGAAGATCTACCCCACGAATCTTCAATTCATCAACCAAGTTCTGTAGTTCGGTTACTTGGGAAAGAATTGGCTGATCATTTTTAAACTTGAAGTAGACATAATTGTCGATCAGAAATTTCTGAGTACTGATCTCTTCAGTTTTATATTTTTGATCCAATTTTGTCCACAGATCTTTAGCCGGGGATATTTTACGGTATGAGTTGTAGATGGAATTAGAGAGGGCGTTTAAGATATGACCTTTGCATAAAAAATCGTCCTCCTTCCTTTTCTTCCATTCTGCCTTCACTTGTTCTGAGTCATCGTCTTTTGGCTCGGTCAGAGAAGGCAGATCATCATCTAGGATGTAAGATAACTTCAGAGTTGTCAGAAAGAAAAGCATCTTCTGCTGCCATCTTGAGAAGAATTGACCGTCGAAATGATCCAGTCGTACAAAGTCTTGGTTCATGACTTGAATGGAATGAATTGCCTCCATTGTGAAAAGATAATAATCTGTCTTGAATGTTAGTAATAGCAATTCACAACGAAGGATAGAAGAAATCGATCAGATCTATCAGGTTCAAGGCTCGACTTGAATAGTCGATTTCTCAAGACAGATTTGCTGCCCTTTTTCTGGAATTTCCAGCAAGTGCAAACGAAGGAAATCTGCAAATTGTCTTCAGGATACAATGAACTCTCAATCCGATTTTCAACATGAAAATTTGCACATTTAAGTGTTGAACAGATCTCTAGTTTTAACACCGATATGCCTTAAGACGTTCAGAAAAAATTTAGCAAGAGATTAAATCGAGAGTAATTGCACAGAAGATGATATAATCGTAAGGATTTTGAGTCAATTCTTCTGGATTATAGTATCCAGGATTTATATCATTTGAAAGGTTATGGATTTCTTCCTGAAGAGGTGTTAAAGAGTCTCTTCAAGAAATCCATACCCATTCACAGCAAATAATTGTCTTTTCATGAAAGGACATGACTCTTGTCCTATGGCAGTTATTTCTGTACCCATTCAGACAGAAACGGTTATCCAACAGAAAAAACTGTATCCACATAAGCGACACGTGGCATAGGTGCCACATGTACAATCATGTCATAATTACTCTCAATTAAAAAAAAGTAATAAAACATCAGGGTACCATGGCCCAAAACATTTGAACTGAGTGCCAAAAAGACTAAGGCTTTCTTAGCTCCTTGCGACGATGCGAAGTGCTAAGTGCGCCTAATAAAGCGCCAAAAAGCGCCCAAGCAGCCCTACAGCCCACGCTGCGCGCGCGGACCGTCCTCGAGGAGATTCGAACCCTGGTTGCATAAGCAAAAACTCCTTCTCTTACCGACTGGCTATACACACTATTTATGGAAAGTTTAAATAATTAATATATTTATTTACTTTCTACAAATAATTTTTATTTTTGAAATTTATTTTTATTCTAAAAAACACCAACACCCATGAGTTCAGTCCACAGTCGACCCCTCTTATCCAATGGTTAACATGGACGCTGATTTCTTGCAAAAGCCTGATGTTGGGTGGGGCAACCGCGATGTTTGCGACAAATTCACCCCATCCATCCATTTTGAGAGCGCATTTTAGGACATGTGATAAAAAATGAGGTGTATTCAAAACTCAGTAGGCTACACGAGAGGAAATTCGGTGAGCATCATTGAAACATCTTTATGGCCATTAGAGTCTTATATCGGGCTAAATATTTCATGTTTTTCACTTAATCCCAGTGAGAATGACCTTACAAACGGTTTAGATAGCATATAAACATCAAGGTACCCAGTTGAGTTTTTGACCAACCTCCTTTTTGGTCGCATGTCGTAAAATGACTTCGCAAAATGGATGGACGGGGTGAATTTCACCAACATCGCAGTGGGCCCCACCCAGCATCCTTGGCAGGAACTTCCTATTAAAGGCTTTTGCAGGAAATCTAAGTCCGGGCCTTAAAAAAAAAAAAGGCCAGTATGGTTTGCGTAGTCACATGGGTGCGTCACTTGCTCTAAAATCGTGGAAACGGCTTTGGGTGCATTAGATCCTCTCCGTCCATCAGGTGTCCCAACCTGGTTTTTCTCGTGATTCCAAAAAAGGCCAATTCAAGATCACAAAGCAGGAATAGTTGGGATAGGATGTCCACCATTAAAACCTTCCAAATTGTACGTGTGCATGAGATCCACTCCGTCCATCAGTTGCCCATCGTGCTTTTTTTCCTCATAACAAAAACAGGACGCTTCAAAAATCAAGTGGGCCACACTACAACATAGTTAAAAAACCCAAATCTAGACTCAATGTTCAAGTGGTTCAGGTCAACTCGAAAACTTCACCCAACTTAACTCAATATTTAATAATTAATTAAAGGGTTTTTTTGGATGTACTGAAAGATTTCTAAAATAGTTTGGACTAAGTACTAGTATTTTAAAATAGGAGTATTGTCACAAACCTGGCTGTTGATGCGCTGGTTAAGTGCACCGACCGAGTGACATTTTATTATAATAGTTCTATTATTCATCCAGTCGACTCAGAGTCACAGGGAATGACTCACCATTAAAACCTTCCAAGTTGTGTATTAGGCTGTTCTGAAACCCATGTGGGCTACACCACCGGCATGGCACTCACTATGGTGAGAATGAGGCAACGCACCTGATGGACGGTGTGGATTTCATGCATGTTCCCGACGTGATATGCAGCTTCCATGGGCTTGCGTGTTAGCTGGCCGGATCCCTCTTGAGGTTGGCTCGGACCAGGCTAAATGGGTAGTGGGTCGGCTTGGGCTAGTAGAAGTAGCACATTTAAGTTAGAGGTGAGGTCATATGGTACTTCTGTAGCCCCTGTGGCTTGTGGTTAGGGGTGTACATCAAGTCGAACCAAGTTGAGCTGCCCTCAGCTCGACTTGGCTTGCCCACTGGCTGACCTCAGCTCGAACTCGGCTCGACTCAATCCTTGAACCTGACTGGCCAGCTCGGCTCAGTTCGGTCAGCAGCTCGGGCCAAGTTCGAGCCAAGATCGAGCCGAGTTCACCATTGAGGCATTTCCACAAACACCTTGACTGCACCTTCAAAATTCCTCTGTATGTGAAATGTTTAGGAAGAACAAAGATTAGCTCATTAATCATCTCCATAAATTAGATGAAAACTCTTCAAATCCTCTCATATTATAGGTTTGCTAGCCCTACGCACCTCTCCACATACAACACGCATGCCAATGCAGCAAGCTTCTTGTGCGTTCAAGCATCATGTAAGTTAGTTCTGCACACTTTCCAGGTTAGCAAGCATAAAGGTGCAACTGTGCAAGTTGAGGTAGCAGCTATTTGGAATATCAACCACAGGAAAAACAGCTCACCCTAAGTAGCAAGCTTCAAACATCCAAGTCGAACTGGTTGGATCTGAGTTTGATTCGAGCTGGATTCGATCCGAGTTGAGTCGAGCTGGGGCCTGCTCGAACTCATTTTCGAGCTCAAAAAATCAGCTCGACTCAGCTTGAACTCAGCTTCGAACCGAGTCGAATCAAGCTTTTACGAGTCGAGTCGAGCGAGCTAACCGAGCTAGCTCGGTTCGTGTACACCCTTACTTGTGGTGATACTGGGCTTCAGTGGAGCCCACCTAAATTTTGCATTTTCGAGCTCAAAAAATCAGCTCGACTCAGCTCGAACTCAGCTTTGAACCGAGTCGAATTGAGCTTTTTCAAGTCAAGTTGAGCGAGCTAACCGAGCTAACTCAGTTCGTGTACACCCCTACTTGTGGTGATACCGGGCTTCAGTGGAGCCCACCTAAATTTTGCATCCGATCCACCTCGTTCATTATGTTATGTCCCTCACATTCACCATACAAATAAAAAAATCAAGCTCATCCAGAACTTAGGTGGTTCACAATGCAGGGAACAATGGAAAATTGTGAGTAAGACCTCTATATTCAATTGAGGTGGCCCACTTAGTTTTTTGGAATGGGCCGGTCTTTAGTTAGGTGGTCCACAACGTAGGGAATGATAGAAAATCGTAAGTAAGACCTCTAAATTCACCTGAGGTGGCCCACTTAGCTTTCGGAATGGCCTAGTCTTTAGTGTGTCCCTCCATCCTAGTGACCCCAACACCAGCAAATTAGATGTTGTCAATTCTCTGTGGGACCCACCATAATGTATGTGGGTTATCCATGCTATCCATCCATTTTGTCATCTTATTTTAGGGCATGACCTAAAAAATGAAGCAAATCCAAATCATAGGTGGACCACACCATAGAAAAAAATATTGATTAAACATCTTATTAAAAACTTTGTAAGGCCCACAATAATGTTTATTTGCCATCCAACCAATTGATAAGGTCACATAGACCTGATGAAAGGAGATAAGGTGTAACAACCCTAAAATTTTACCATAAATTTTAACCTCTGATAGAACTATTCACCCACTCTTCAACACTATGATCAAACCCACGCCAGTAGCAGGATCCCAATACTAAGAAAGAATCTTCCCTTAAACACACCTTAGGATTTCTAACCTGATGTCGAAACTAGAAACTAACAGTCTAATTGAAATGATTAGCCCTCACCAAGGATAAGTCTACAACTAGGATCCCTTACAAGGATGGAGATTGATTGATCTTTAGTCTGGGATACTAGTAAACCTAAAACACGGAACGTGCGTCCCCGATTTCCACCACTAACGATCAGAACCCACGATAACCTACAAATAAGATTCTTAAACGCTTAAAGATGGAAATTTCTTAAACACTCGAACCCGTTCGTTTTAAGCTGTAGCCATTTGAGGACTTCTAAGACCTATGGACGGTGCCGATTGGGCCAAATCACAACAGGGACCCCACGTCTAGCCTGTGCATGTGCACGGATGTGGTGCACACGGCGTGCACGAGACCACCGCATCGGGTCCAAGTCCCTTTGACCAGATAGAAATTGGAAAAAGCAGAGAAATTCAAATTCCTCTCCTGCGCAGCGTGCTCGAAATCTGACCGTCCGTTAAATGATGCACACCGTCACCGTCCAATTATAGAAGCATGATCCAGATCGTCTATCTGATAGATTGGGCCCCATCGACCCTAACCTTAACTAGTTTCTTGATTGAAAACCGCACACGAATGCACGAATGACGACCGGCTAAGAGTTACGCTCGGTGGATGCTGACGAAGGCTGTATAACCACGCACGTTATCCCGCTAGCTAATCCGACCGTTGGGGGTCGTCGGATGAAAGCCACGTACGCCCAGAAAAAAAAGCCCCGTCAGCCCTACTGTTTCCGGAAATGTACCCCTACCCGTCGAAAGGTGACTCGGCCCCATTCCAGCTCTATTCTAATGAGAATGACCTATCTGCCTCCATGGAGGTGGTCGGTTTTTCTCCTGGAGTTGGGACCGATGCTACTAGTCTAGCTCTGGTTCACCAGATGCTGAATGTTGCATTGCTTTGGCATCATTGCACTACCGAGTCGGTGACTCAAGTTGCAGTGTAGGGGTTTGGGAACTGACTCGAACTGAGCCCATGAATGAGTCCCCTGACTGAGACAACTCAGTTAGGCGGGCCTCATCCAACCTGAGCTCTAATGCTCTTGGGGGCGTGAGTTGTGGTGAGTTCGGGCCGAGTCGTTACTGAGTTAGTGACTTAGAACCGGTTCTGAATAAAAAATTCTGACTCAGTGGGACCTGGGATACAAGTTTCCCTGTCAGGCCCAAACCCCTAACTCGTGGCAACTGATATATGCCCATTTTAGGGCTGAACCAACTATTTTAAATTAACCGAGTCAACTCTACCCTCAGTTGCAAGTTGGCTCGATCAATTTTTCATCTAACTCCAACCATCTATGTATGATCTGATCAGGGTTGGTTAATTTTGAATCATGAATAAGGCCTGGAAGTGAATTATTGTAACTAGCTCGATCCGCTATTGGTTAGAAACCTCGACCGAGTCAACTCAGTCGTGACTCACCAAAATCTTGCAATGTTTCATCCAGGTTCAACAAGCAACTGGTTACCTTGGAAGACACTCCATCCTTCAATCAGTCCAAACCAGTAAGTGGAAGTTATATTTTATGTAACTATTAAGTTAAATGTGAGTTAAGATTAGAAATTAGAACTTACACTTGTTTGGATTTTAGGATCATCACACTCACCACTTAGGAACATTGCAAATCAGAGAAAATAATCCCAAGGTGAGGAGCATCCCCCATAGCCTCTTCCTTTTACTAATCTCCACGTGGTTTAAATCTCTAATGTGTAGAATTTTTGAAAATTACAAATTCCGAGCTATCTTGACTTTCATCGAGTAATTGTTTAAATGCCATATTTCCTTATAAATATGTATATGATATATTGTCTTATAAACTCCATGCCACATTTATAATTATTTGCCTATGAGTACATCTCAGTTAGACACGATGAGAAAGGAAAACTTTCATCTTAAATTATCTGTGAATTGGGTAGAGAAACATCACCTTCATGATTTTCTCTATTCTCTAAATTAGTTGGCACTATCATGTGGATAGTCCTAAGATAAGGCAAATGAGAAATTGTTCACATGTAATGTACAACGGATTGATTGAAATTTCATCCTTCATAGTTATTATTGTGTTGCTATGTGATAAAGTTCCTCTTGTCATCTTTACATCATAAACATAATTCTAATAAAATGAGTTGAGCTTTACAAATTCTTATTTTATTGTACCTTGTGAGTAGTATAAAGAATGTGTATGGGAAGAGTCCTTAAGGAAATAGAAGGACTCTTAGATAATTCAAATGATATGACCTCACTTGAAGATTTACGTGACACTTGGTGAGCCCTCCTTTGAACGCAAGAAAGTTATGGAAGTCCATATGGTTAATGTTTCTTATTTGAAAGTTGAAGTTCATTTCCATCTAAGTAATGTTAATAAGTGCCATAGTGCATAACATCCACGCATGTCATGTGAGCTTTTCCGAGTGTTCTTCGTAAGTCACATCTTGTTGGGTTATTCAAGGTTATATCACCTAAGTCCAACCATCAAGTATGCGCATTTGCACACTTTGGGCCACTCCTTTTCTACATGAGGCTTTTCTGGGATTTTATACCTCCTCGGGCATACCCGGCCGGGTATTTTTCCAGGAGGACATCCTTGGACGCACTCACCTTCATGGTCTTTTTCAGGTAGTCTAACTACTATGGGCGATCTTTTATTTTGATAGCTGGATGTGCATAACCAGATCTGTGACTTGAACATACATTCATTCATCCATTCATACAAGTTCATATTATCAGGGTTATGAATTGATGTGTTGGTTTAACTATGCTATAACTGTTTGACATACAATAATTGCATATGTAGTTGTATTGCCCTTTGAATCAAATTGGAATTGTTAACCCATTTTGAAATGAAGTATTATGGTTGAATCTATGAGGAAAATTTGCATTGAGTTTTCACTCACCCAATAGTGTGGTTGCACCAAATAGATACAGGTGTGATGGCCGAGGATGGCGCCTATGATGGGACACTCGGCGTTGCTGAGGAGTACGGCGAGGAGGGCCCGTACGACGATGCAGTCGAGCCGCAGGAGCTCCACTAAATGCTTAGGATTTGCTGCTTTCATTATATTACAGATGTTATATTTGCTTGCCTTGGAGTTTTGTAATTAAATCCCCTGCTGTAGGATCTCACTTTATCACTTGCTTCCATTTTACGTACGTTGAACCCTTTTGTGGACTATATATATATATATATATAATATATATATATATATATATGTCACATTTCAGTACTAAGAAGTGTGTTAGAAGGATTGTTTCATTTCACGACGTAACCCTCGGATTCTCGTACTCGGGCAATCATCCTCAGGTCATGAAAATCAGGGTGTTACATAAGGTCACAAAGTTGATGAAGGGAAACACAAATATCAGCTTACCCAAAACTTATGTGATGGCTAAAAAGTTTTCAATGGTAATCATTCAATTCTACTATTTCTTGTAGTGTGGTGTACCTAGGATTTAGAGTTGCCTCATTTAGGCTTATGTCCTAAAATGAGCTGGCAAAATGAATAAACAAATGTGGATGCTGGAGAGCAGATTTTTTGAAGGGACGGGAGATCGACTCTCTCTTCCACTAGTTGCCTCGCTTGAGAGCTTTCATTTGGGGATATTTTACCGGAGTTGCTACCAACCAATTATTACGATCCTATAGTCGGTTAGACCCTTTAGAAATGCTTAATATTAAGAATCTTAAGATTCTTAAACATAAGATGACTCGTCCGTTTGTGTTCTAGAGATTCCGAGTAAGGGACTACGGTTACAGAGAGGGAAGGTATTAGGCACCCACTCTACCCGTGTAGGTGTACGGTTTTTACTTCATAAGATCTGACTAATTTATGAGGAATTAGATTAGTTCTCGCGTGCAGAAAATGTAATGCAATGTAATGACGATGGTGATTAATCAATCCAAATTTCTGATGGGCGTAATCCAATTATATCGGCAAGCCGCAGAACATTTGTTTAAAACGACGAGTGCAAGGTGTAAAGTATGTATGTATGGGATGCTTGATGTTGTATTGATGCTTATGATAAAGCGACGACTAACTGGCTAAGGTTTTTGGTGGATCTACTCTGATTATATCGGTAAGCCTCAGAGCGTATGCCCGCCAGTTGAATGCAAGAAAAAGATGAAATGCAATGTAATACGGATGTATAGGTGAAGTAAGGGGGTTGGGAAGAGAATGAGTGTTGCATGATATTAATACTCTAGTTTGATGAAACTGATTGAAGCTTCAATGGTTGGATGAATGGTAGTGTCATAAGGCTAGATTGAGTGATTCAGATTTGAACTTAGGTGGTTAAGGATGCTTGGACTCTGGCTAGGCTAGGTTAAGCCAAGGTCGGGCTCACTCACTTGCTCTCACTCTCACTCTTCTTGGTGGAAGGATGGCTAAACGGCTAGGGCTGAGGAACTTCTAGGTGAGAAAGGATACTTCTGGTATCTGATGGATGCTTGAAATGAGATGGGAAGAGGGCTATTTATAGTCTTCAAACCTGGTTTTCTTATAATTTATAGTAATCCTGGGGGCAAAAGGTGGTTGAAGGGTTAAGATTAGAGATTGTCACATAACATCATCTCATGAGTTAGATAGGGTGGTAAAAGGGTAATTTTGGATAAGGAGGTGGGCATCGAGGTAACTACACTTCAACCGCACACTTAGGGTTTGAAAAAGGGGAATTTTATATGCTTGAGGGATGCTACCGCAGAGAGGGGAAGTGCCACGTGGGTGGCGGCAACTTAGCCGTCGCCGATCCTAACTTGGACTCCCTGATTTGGCAAACAACATCTTCCAAGCGTGTAGAGGCTCTAGTGTGAAGGTTGCTAATTTGAGGTTTTGCCTATTTCTCCGCTTGGGCTTGCTTTTGGAGTTGGGTTTAGGCTTGATTTTGGGTTTAACTAGGTGAGTGGACTAGATTGTTGGATTGGGTAGGTTGTCCGAGTGAGTTGACTTAGTGAGTTGACTTGGTGAGTTGACTCGCCAAGCTAACTTAAGGCTCTAGGGTTTTTGATTTCTAGGGTTTAGGGTTAGGCTGACCGGGTTTACCAAGTTGATTGGGTTGAGTTTAGGGTTTAGAACTGAGGTTCACAGGATTTAGGCTTTCAGAGTTAGGGTTTAGGATTGAGGTTTGGTTGACTATCCATCAATTCAAAATCAATCAGCTTATCAGCCTGGGGTATGTTGTTTACAACAACGTGGATAAAACACATACATAATAGTACAACCCACAAAGCTTTGACACCAACTAGCTGGCAAGTGTTCGGGTAACTAATCCTCTTCTACCAAGGTTGACATAGGTTACCAGACCAGGTCACATCCAACACCAGGTAAACAGTTAGATAAAGTATGGATATGCACATGCCATGCCTATGCTTACATATTCACGAATTGGGTCCCGTTGAGCATACCTCTACGAGCAGTTTAGATGCACGCAGAATAGCATAGAACACATGCTATCTTTGGAAAAAAGAAAAAAAGAAAAAACGAAGGAAAGAAAGAAAAATCTTATCATAATAATACTAGTATTTCTTACCATCTTGAAATCCCCACATGTTTCACTATTCCATGTCCTCGTAGCTTAACAAGCAAAGAATATTATCAGACGCCCATAGTCATATGACTTACATATTTCACTATTTCATATCCCTATAGCTTAACAAACAAGGTGCGTTATTAATAGCCGGACATTGTATAACCTACATTGCATCCAAACAGATCTTAAACCTTTTGTTTTATTCAATAAATTTGGATTAGTTCATGCAGCATCGGTTGAGTTTGCTCATTTTACTTATTAATTAAATGAGTTTAACATGGTTGATGACAAAGACCTAAAAATAAAATAAATCTAATTTAGAAAAATTATTATAAAATCTAATCAATTACATTGTATGACTTACATTGCATGTGTAAGCAGGCATATGTAGTACACGACTTGGTGTGAATTCAAACAATTATTAACACTGTGTACCATTCAAAATATTTGGATTGGGTCACCCCGCCTGTTGGTTGAGTTGGCTCATCTAACTTACTGAATTGCCTAATCTATCTGACTTGCTGAGTTGACTCATTAACTTATTAATTAAATGACTTCAAAGTAGTTGAGTTTGGACTTAAACTATAAGGATCGCAATGTCCAAAAAATAGAATACACCTAATTTAGAAAATTATTATAAAATCTTAATTAAGAATTTATTTACGTATCATGTCATCTATTATTTTTGCAAACTTAATTGCATTTACTAGGTAATATGTTGGGTTAAAAGTCGCTTTTGGCAGATGATGTCAGGCTTACATCAGCCTGACCCGACCTAGTGAAGTGTTACCCGGATAAGAGCTTAGTGGGTGTTACCGCCACCGTAGGGTACACCTTGATGATGTGTTGTATATCCGTCCGTTCGTCCATCCATTTCTCCGGATCATTTTAGGAATGGGTAACAAAAAAATATGCAGATCCAAATCTCAGGTGGGCTATACCACAGGAAACAGTGGTGATTGAATGGTTCACCGTTACAAATTCTAGAAAGATCGGATTGATCCAAAAATTTTGTGGCCCACAAAAAGTTTTAATGGTTATTCATTACTGTTTTTATTGGTATGGTCCACCTGATATTTGGATCTTCTTATGATTTGGGATGCACCTAAAATGAGATAAAAAAAACAGATGGACGGAGTGGATATTAAAAAAAAATACATCAAGTAGGCCCCACACGGTTAGGGTAACACCCACTAACAGCTAATTCGCTCCCGACCTAACCTAATCGAGTCCCTTGACTACCCCTCTCAATCTGAGAGATCCTCACCGTCGGTGAGAAATTGAGTTAAAATTGCATTTTTGGACCGGTGCTGATAAATCAACTTTTTATGCACAGTGTTGCCTTCGATGGTTAAGATCTCAGTGATATGGGCCATCTATTATATGAACTTTTAGATGAACGGTCTAGATAGTCACAACTTAGGCTAGCTTCCTTAGCATTTTTTCACATTGACGTCACCAGAAACATCGGGAAGACGGGAAGTCCTCGTCGCACGGAAACATCTCTACCACATGCACCACCGACGCTGCCACCGCAGCCTCGGGAAACGGATTGGCTACTCCCCCTGAAACCAGCCCCGTGGCTGATGGTCGGTGCTCTATGGGCCCCACCATGATGTATTTGTTGCATCCATTCCGTTCATCCATTTTTAAAGATCATTTTAGAGCTTGATACCAAACACGAGAGGGATATAAATATCCGATTTACCACACCGCATGAAAACAATAGAGATTGGATATCCACCATTAAAGTCCTCCTAAGGCCTACTGTACTGTTTATTTGACATCCAATCTTTTGATTAGATCATACAGGCCAAATGAAGGGAAAAAACAAAAATCAGCTTGATCCATAACTTTTATGGTCCCCAAAATGTTTTTAATGGTCGACAGTCATTCAACACTGTTTCTTGCAATGTGGTCCACTTGAAATTGGGATATAACTCATTTTTGGTCTTATAACGTAAAATAATCTTTAAAAATAGTTGGACGGAATGGATGAAACAAATAGCACCGACCACCAGCCATTGGCTGGTGTCAGGGGGAGTAGCCAATCCGTTTCCCTCAGAGTGGGGGTGGATTGGGTGCGGCCCCGGCATCACCAAAGACGGTACGGCCCTTGTGGTAGGGTCCACTTTGATGTATGTATTTCATATCCACGCCGTCCATCCGTTTTTCCAAATTATTTCATGGTCTGAGCCCCAAAATGAAACAGTTCCAATTCTTAGGTGGACCATATCATAGGAAATAGTGGCGATTAAACGTTAAAAACTTATCGTGGGCCACAAAAGTTTTGTATCAAGTTGTTATTTGATTTTACCCTTCATCCAACTTCCTGTGATCTTATCAACAGGTTGGATGACAATAAACTTTCTGGAAACATTATGATGGGCCATATGGAGTTTTTAATGGTGGGCCGTTCAATCACTACTGTTTCCTATGCTAAAGATCATCCCCAAAAATGATCTCAAAAAACGGATGGACGGCGTGGATATGGAATACATACATCAAGGTAGCCCCACCTTAAGGACGGCCCAATCTGCTCCCCCGATATCTCTAGCCTCAGAAGGGGGATCTTTCTGAAAATCTTTATTTATTTATTTATTTCTTCACACCTACTCACACCCTCACGCACTCCCACCACAATGGCAACAATACAGCCCTGTGGGCCCACCATGTTATCTGTCTCCGTGACTATCCATTTCACCCATCAGATGCGTTCCTGGCTACATGACAAATGGTCCAAGAAAGTAGGTAGATACACAGCTCAGATGGCCCACACCAAATAGAACAATGGTGATGGGACGCCAACCATAGGTTTTATGGTGGGCCCACCATTCTGTGTATCTTTCATCAGACCTGTTCGTCATTCGTCGTGTGTGAGTCACGGGGACGAGGTGAATACACAAAAATCACGCTGATTCATAACTCAGGCGGGCCCCACCGCCTGAACTTACAGGTTTTATGTGAATTTGTACGGTCAACATTCGGGTTTTCACCTGATGGACGGAGTGGATTTCACATATTCACGGTGATGGACCCCACAGAGCCTGGTTGTTTTAAATTTTAATATTGTAGCCTGTAGGCAGTCCCGGGCCCGTGGGCCGTGGCACCTCTTCTTGCATCTTCTGATATATGATACTCCAGAAGGAGTACGAGAGGATGGTACTCACGCATACAACCACACCACACATGACATACATGTTCGTCGATCTCGACTGTCCGAAGTACATAACCTTTACGGGCCATCAAATGACGGTTTAAAGTGAAACAGAAATCAAAACGAACCAAATTTAAAAAAGCATAAGTGTGGACGCTTAGGATTATTTGGTCGGTGTGAATTTGGGAAATTTCATCACCACCGAGAATGGCCTCTCATTATTAGGAGAGAAATCTACGCCGTCCATCCATTTTTCCAGCTCATTTAGGCATGATAAAAAAAATGAAGCAGATAAAACTCCCACGTGAATCACACCTGAGGAAAGAGAGGGGATTGACCATTTAAAACTTCTTGTTGGCCACAAAAGTTTTGGTTCAAGCCGATATTTATTTTTTCACTTCATCTATGTCAGTGTAACCTTATCAACAGGTTGACTGGAAAATAAACATTACGGTGGGCCCTAGGAATTTTTTTACCGGTGGATGTTAAATCACCACTATTTCCTATGGTGTGGTCCACCTGAGATTTAGATCTGCTTAGTTTTTGGTCATTTACTCTAAAATGAGCTGAAAAAACGGATGGATGGCATTGACATACAAAATATACATCAAGGTGGGCCCCACGTTCAGGGTCGCACCGTGTTGGGTGAGGCCAGGGCCGCACCTAACTTCTCCCCTCTGTCATTATTTCTCACATGAGCAGTCTAAGGATGACACGTGTAAGTGGACACGTGAGTGTGTACAATCATCGGCAGTTCGAAAGCATCAAACGCTCCTATTACACGTTGACGGAACTACCCCTACGCCCACGCGTGTACACATACATATATCTACACGACATCACACGTGTCAATATAGAAAAATATAAATTCATCCAAGGCTTCCAGCAAGTGGGCCAAACTGTTCTGATCCTATGCCCTAAAAATCAGTAAGTTTCACGACTTATGTTAGCCACAACATACGAAACTCTATCGTACCGTTAAAACAACTCTTTTTCTAGCCTTTCATTTTCCTCATACACGGTGGCCAGCCGAGGAATTCAACGGGCTGATTTATCAGAATACCTGAACAGTGTGGCCCACGTGCTACCAAACATATGGTCCCGCACATGCGTCCCGTATTGGCACGTGTGCATATGTGTAGAGAGGGCAGTGATATAAAAGCGTGCGGTCTGAGCAAATCTCCAATGATCAACGACCGATTCCTTTGATCTGAAAGTGAAGTGAACAGAGAGAGAGAGAGAGAGAGAGAGGGAGAGAGAGAGAGAGCATGGCGGCCTTCACCAAGCTAGAAGATTCACCAATGTTCCGAAAGCAGGTCCGTACATCCCTATCTAAATCCCATCAAATTGCAATTCTCCCCGCGTTTGTTTATGTCCTTTTTCCTTTTTGTTTTTTTGATTATTCTCTTTTGATAGCTTCATCTGGTCTTCCAATCATGTTCTTCCATGCAATATCTTAGATTTCGATTATGTTGATGCAATTAGTGATTTTTTTTTTTCTCTTTGTCATTGATGAAAATTCCATACGTTATCAGAAATTCCACATATCTCATTAAAAATACTTCTAATTATCAGCATTTTTAATTTTATTTATACATATATATATTTTAAATTTTAATTGGGTAGTTTTTGAATATGGGTAATGATCTGGTGCAAACGTTTTCGGTAAAATTATAGTGCAAATGAGTTGTGGGCCCCACTGTGATGTGGACATCCACGCCAACCATCGTGCAAACCCTCTCTTGTTTGGGCATGGGCCCAAAGATCAGGCCAATCCATGACTTGGGTGGGCTATATGAGCAGGAACAGTTGGGAGGGGGAGGTCATGCTGGTTGGAGTGGATGTCATCAATACATCTTGGTGGGGCCCACGGAAGTCGTTTGCACCACCATTGTGGTGAAAATATTTGCGCTTGACCATTTTCCTTGGAACATTATCATTTGGTTGTTTTTGATATTGTCTAATAGTTGTGAAAATTATGTCTTCTTATTTTAGTTAACAGTGATCGTGGATTGGAGGTGATAGTTTATATAAACTATAGGTTATCAAGATTATTTTTAATCCTTGTGAGAGGAGAGAAATAAAAAACAACAAAAGTACAAAAAATCTTTTGTATATGAAATTAAGATATACAACTATTACAAATCACAACTACACCTTACACATATAGCTTACACATTCACGCCTACAAGACACTCAACTAAAGCTCACAACTAAAACACTACACCCATAACACACCATACAACTACAACCATTCACTCCTCACACCTCAAGACTACTTACATTTCACAACTTCACTTCATCTACAACTTCACACAAACACCCCAACTACAACAGCACTCCCTATTTATGGACTTTTCATGCCAATGTTGTTAACACAAATGGTTGAGAAAATCCCACGTGTACCAATATACACCTCATGAGAAGTCAGTTAAAGAGACATAAGGTAAAAAGGAACTTTATGTGGATTCTCTTTTCCCCACACACACCAAGTCGGTGATGGCAAGAGTCGGTGTTGACTTTTCAATCGTTAATGAAAATTGGATGGGAAAAAGATAGAAGAGAGAAGGGAGAAGGGAATGTGAGAGGAGGGAGAGAACTTGATCCCCCTCTCCTTATATCCAATCAGACTTACAAGAAGAGAAGGTTAAATACAATATGAGACTTTAAGAAATAAGAATAAATGCGTAATTAGGAGATCTAAACCTGATCTGAAAAATTAAAGGTACATCATATGTTCATGAGAGATTTTGTACCCTACAGGAGCTGTGTACACCACAGATGCCCACAATCTGCATGCACTAACACTCCCTCTCAAGCTTTCACGTGGATTTCATTCATACCGAGCTTGATATTGATGATCTTGAGGCGCATTGTTGATGTGGTTTTGGTAAAGACATTAGCTAAATGATCTTCAAAACGAACAATGGGCATATGTAGAGGTTGGTGGGTAATTTTTCCCGAATGAAATGGCAGTCGACTTTAATGTGCTTTGTCATTTGTGGAAGACCGGGTTGGATGCAATATGAATGGCTGCTTGTTTATTACAATATAATGGAATTGGGAGGAGGATATTGTGAATCCCATATCCTGAAGAATGGCCTTTACCCACAGTAATTCACAGGCTGTATGTACCATTGCATAGTATTCGGCCTCGATAAAGAAGCGGGCGACAACAAATTGCTTCTTACTTTCCTAATCAACTAGATTTCCTCTAACAAATATGTTGTATCCTGTAGTAGAGCATTGATTAGAGGAAGAGCTAGCCCAATCAACAAAGCAGAAACCACTGATGTTTAAAAGACTATGATTTAAATAGAGACAACCTTGACTAAGTGCAATTTCTAAGTAATGAAAGATCTGATAGGCTGCTTCAAGATGATGGCCGTCATTGCATAAATTGGCTTATAATTCCAATAGTGTAAGAGATGTCTGGATGAGTAAAGCTAAGATAAACTAGGTGACCCACTTGTTGTTGATGCACGTCTGAATCGTCAATTTTGTTTAATTGTTTGTCATGCAATTTATGGTTTACCTCAATATGTATGTCAACAGGATGAGACCCAGCTAAACTAGCCTCGAATAGAAAATCTTGTACATATTTGTGTTGGGATAAGAAGATTCCATGTTTTGAGTGAGCCACTTCAATTCCAAGGAAGTTTTTAGTAGCATTAAATCTTTCATCTCGAATGACAAGCCCAAAAAATTCTTAACATTTTCAATCTCTGTTGTGCTAGTACTAGTTGGAATAATATCATCAATATATACAATAAGACTTGTCGTGTTGCCATCCATATGTTTCACAAGCATATAATGATCACATGCACTACTTTTAAATCCGATGTTGGAAATTGTATTGCCAAGCTTTTCAAACCAGGCCTGAGGTGTTTTTTTTGAGGTCGTACGACGCTTTTTAAAGACAACAAACTTTGTCAGTCCCTCGTAGGTAAAAAAACTAGGAGGAAGAGCCATATATATATATTTCTTCATGAAGATCTCTATGTAGAAACACAATTTTGACATCTAATTGATGTAAGGGCCCAATTATGGTTCATGGCGATAAACAATAGGAAGCGGACTGAGTCTAATTTTTCTATTGGAGCCAAAGTTTTGTCGTAATCATCACCATACTTTTGAGTGAAGCCCTTGGCTACTAGTTGTGCTTTGTATCTAGCCTTGTATTTAACGATAAACACCAATTTGCACCCGATGTTATGTTTTCTTGGTGTAGTGACTAATTCCTAAGTATTATGTTTTTCAAGGGTAGGCATCTTGTCTACCATGGCTGTTTTCCATTTAGGGTCATGCAGGGGCATCTGCGTTCTTGGTTATTAAGAGGTAGTTGATTAAGATGAAAGATATGACCGATAAGATGGAGAGAGACATTTGTATGAGACATAGTTACCAATAGGATGATGTGTACAAGATCGAGTTCCTCTACAAAGGGTAATTGGGAGACCACTTGTTCTGGTGCTATTGTCGAAGAGTGGCGGTGCTTGGGAAGAGTAGGAATCTTCTTCCTTTGAGAGTATACCTTGAATTCTTTAGTTGGAGAGGAGCTTGACACATCTTTATCTGAGACTCGTCTATGACAAGAAGTGGAAAAGGAGCAATATACCGTCTTGTGAATTGACATAAGGTACATATTCAAAGAATGTTACATCCTTATAAATGTATCTTTTTCAATTTACAGGGCAATGACATTTGTACCCTTTCTAAGAGTTTGAGTATCCTAGGATTACACATTTTATTCATTGTGGTCCCAGCTTGGAGTGGGATGGTCCAAGAGTGTGGACAAAGCATGCGTACGCAAACACTTTTTTTTTGTAGAGTAAATAGAGGCGTATGAGGTTGCAAGGTTTTTAATGGATAGTTACTTTTGAGAACATTGGTCAGAGTTCGATTGATCATATAGGTAGCAAGAAGATTGGCTTCATCCTAATATACTTTTGGTACTGACATGCCTATCAGTAACGACCGTGTGACCTCTAGTACGTGCTGATTTTTACGCGTAGCCACTCCGTTTTATTTTGGTGTATGAGGGCATGTGGTTTGAAATTCTATACGATGATCTACAAAGTATTTTTGTAAACCGTAGTGTAAACATTCTCTAGCATTGTCATATCGAAATGATTTAATTTTGATATTATATTGATTAGAAACCATTTGTTGAAATATCTTTATAATTAATGGACTTCGTCATGACTTTTTTAAGAGATAAATCCACGTGTATCATGATTTGTGAGAAATCATTGATAAAGGATAGGAGGTAGTTGAAACACAATTCAGAGACTACTGGAGTGGGCCCTATACATCGGAATGGATAAGTTGAAATGGATACTTTTGGTACTGGCAAGTTTTGTATGGTAAGTTATCAATTTTATTTAACTTTCCATGAAACAGAAGACATAATGATTGTAAAGATAAATTACTTAGACGAGTATGCCGGAGGGTCATTCGATCTTGTTTTCAATGTTGGAAGTTGAAACATAAGCAAAATTGGGTTGCTTCCAATTGAGAAGATAAGTCCCTTGATCGTCACGATTATTACCAATCATCTTCTTCGTTGACAGATCCTGAATAACATAGTGGGAAAGATAAAAAAAGATAATACTTCAATTTAGTTGTTTGGTAAGGGAGATTACAGAAAGAAGATTAGATGGAAACAAGGGAACATTGTACTACTGAAGAGATAAACAGGGTTTTATAGAGACGAAGAGTCCCCATCCCCAAAGCTGGAGAGATAAAACCATTGGCCAATCTAATATTATTGGAGATAAGAGAGTAGTAAGTATATCTATTGATAGTACTCGTCATATGATTAGATGCCTCTGAATCAATGATCTAGGATGTTTGAGAGACATGATTCGTAGTTGCAGAAGTACTTGACTGCCCTATCTAGTTAGTAGCGGCGATGGAGGCTTGGAGAGCTGCTACTTGTTGTTATAGCTCACTAATTGTTTTGTCCCTTGGGTCTTGGTCGTTATGGGCAAAAACTTCTTCAATGGTGCTCATATTAGCAGAATACTTTGTCCTGATGTCCTTTGGCTGAAGATTGGGATTGAGAACTCAATAGTATTCTTTTAGATGTCGTCATTTTCCACAGTGTGTGAATTGGAGTTTATCCTTGTTTACATTTCCATGTCCAGTTCCTTGCCCCTTAGCTTTTTTAGAGTCCATAGTCAAGGTTGCTCATTCTGGAAGTATGGCTTGAGAGGCATTCTGTCATCTAGCCTCTATGCATATGTAGTTATATATAGATTCGAGGGTAGGAAGAGATTGTCTCCCAAGAATCTGTGTACGTTAAGGTTCAAAGTCCAATTGAAAACCAGCAAAGAACTTAAAGATTCCAAAGTTGCCTTGTTTGATTTTTCAAATCTTCCAATTCCAGAATCACTAATTGACAATTATCAAGTTCCTCCTATTTTTTGTTCAAGTTAGCAGAGTACACTTCCACTCTTTCATCACCTTATTCAATATTATTAATCTTTGTGTGGTGTTGATAGAGGTGGGCTAAGTCTTTCTGGTGAGAGTACATTTTTGTTACTTTATCCCATACATCCTTTGCGGTTTTCAAGTGATAGAGACCATGACTAATGTTGGGTTACATGCAGTGTTCACAATATTGATACTATCGGTCGATATTATCGTTATCGCTTGCCAGCGATACGAAACCCACAAGATATCCATCGGAAGTTAAAAAAATACCGTAAATTCAGATATTGTGTGATATATCGCCCGACATCATGCAATATATCGAAGATTTCGCGCGATATCTACGATATCCTCGATATCCTCATGCTGCACTCACGGACGTTGATTCATGGCCCATTTTTTTCTGGATTTGACAGACTCACGGGTTGATTGCAGAGGACTCACGAGTCCACTATAGCCAACAACCCACAACGCCAGAAAATAATTAAAAAAAAAAAGAATTAGAAGAAAAAAGAGGAAAATTTGGAGAGTACCTGTGGCCGTAGTGAAGATTGCGTGATCGATGATCGGAGGTGGGCCATTCCATCAATTGACACAGGTAAGTTCGATTTCCCTCTTTCTTTGCCGATTTTCTTCGAACGAGAAGATGTGGGGATATCTCGGAGATTTCGGCGAGAAATGGGGCCAGATTGACTGTGATTGAGGAACCCTCTTCCTTCCGAAACCCTCGCGGCCCTCTCGCTTCCGGAACCCCCGCGACCCTCTCCCTCTCGCTTCTGGAACCCTCACGGCCCTCTCTCCTTTCGAAAGGGGCTGACATTTGCGATGGAGGGGTGCAGATTAGCCATTTTTAGTAATCGGATTGCGTACTGAGTTACTCAGTAGGCTCTTATCGTACTGAGTAAACTCTGTTGGGCCCACATTGAATGCATGTTGTTTATCCACACCGTCCATCTGTTTTTAAAGATCATTTTAGTGGTTGATCCCAAAATTGAAGCATATCCAAACCTCAAGTGGACCATACCACAGGAAAGAGTGGAAGTATAGATGTCCACCGTTGATACCTTTTTAAGGCCCCCAGTGATGTTTATTTGTCATCCAAGACATTCATAAGATCACAAAGACATGGATGAAGGGAAATAAAAAATATTGGCTTGATCTAAAACTTATGTGGCCCCAAGAACTTTTCAACGGTAGAATTTCAATTCACACTGTTTCTGGTGGTGTGTTCCACTTGCAATTTGGATATGCTTCATTTTTGGGATAAAGCCCTAAACTTATCTGGTAAAATGGATGGATGGAGTAGATAAAATGTATATATGACGGTGGGCCCCACAATGTTTACGTAGTACGCTAATGGTGCTGAGTTACTCATTACGCAATCCGCTTTCACTATTGAGTAACGGAATTGCTACTGAAGTGTGTCACCAAGTTCTTTGGGTCCCACAATAATGTATGTGTCGTATCCACACAGTCCATTCATTTGGAAAGATTATTTAAGGCATGACACAAACAAGGCAGATCTAAATCTGTAGTGGACCCCACCACAGAAAAAAGTGGAGAGAGTGACGCCCACCATTGAAACCTTCCTAAGGTCCGCTGTGATGTGTTTTTGAGATCCAACTCGTTGATAAGTTAAATAATGTTTTAAATAAGGGAAAACACAAATATCATCTTGATAAAAAACTCTTGTGGCCCTTAGAAGTTTTTAATGGTAGGTGTCACTCTCTCCACTGTTTTCTATGGCGGGGTCCACTCGAGCTCCGGATTTCACTCATTCATGCCCTAAAATGATCTCTCCAAATGGATAGACAGTGTGGATACGAAAATACATCATGATGGGACCCACAGAACTTGGTGACGTCACTTGAGCACCTTAGTTAATCCGCGTCTGAAACAGGCCTCATTTGCTTGGTGAGAAAACTTCGTGGGGCCCACCGTGAATGTATGTGGTTTATCCACGCCTTGTTTGCCTGTTGAGAAAACTCCGTGGGGCCCACCATGAATGTACGTGATTTATTCACGCCATCCAACCGCTTTTACAACTCATTTAATGGGTTGAGCCCAAAATTAAAGCATATCCAAAGCTCCAGTGGGCCATACCGTATGAAACAGTGGTAATAATGATTTGAACTGTTGAAACCTTGTCAGGCCCCATAGTGATGTTTTTCTGTCATCCAACCTGTTCATAAGATCAAAGACACATGGATGAAAGGAAAACATAAATATAAGCTTCATCCAAAACTTCTGTGGCCCTCAAAAATTTCAACGGTCCAAATTCAAGAAACGAGTATCAATTAATCGAAAGTCATGATTGTCATCTCAGTCTAATGATTTAGTGCATCTACACTAGGCCTATGATTTCGACGGTTTAGATTGATGTACATATATGCAGACGTGTACAGATGGAGCTGCATGTTCATGGAATTTCATAGTCAACAGATCTTCTTGGCAAGCTTGTATCAGATCCGCAACATTAATACGCGCGTGGAAGATCGAGCAGGTGAATGCCACACGGATCTTCTTGGCGAAATCGGATTGCGTACCGAGTTACTCAGTACGCTTTTATCGTACTGAGTAAACTCGGTTGGGCCCACTGTGAATGGATGTGGTCGATCCACGCCGTCCATCTATTTTTCAAGCGCATTTTAATGGTTGAGACCAAAATTGAATCACTTCCAATGCTCAAGTGGACCATAGCATAGGAAACATTGGGAATAATGATTTCCACCGTTGAAACCTTTCTAAGGTCTATAGTGATGTTTATTTGTCATCCAACCTGTTCATAAGATCACACGGATATGGATGAAAGGAAAACACAAATATCAGATTGATCCAAAACTTCTGTGGACCCCAAGAAAATTTTCAACGGTTGACATTCAATTCACACTGTTTCTTGTGGTGTGGCCCACTTGAGCTTTGGATATACTTCATTTTTGGGCGTAAGCCTTAAAATTATCTGTTAAAATGGATGTAAGGAGTGGATGGAATATATAAATCATGGCGGGCCCCACAGAGTTTACTCAGTACGCTAAGCGTACTAAGTTACTCGGTACGCAATCCACTTCCCTTCCCGACATGCCTGTTTCAGATCCGCGGCATTGATCACGTGGAGCCCACTTTTTTAACAGAGGAGATCAAAATTCAGGCTGTCAAGGCCTTTACTTTGAGCATAGACCGTTCGTCTTTTTTTTTTTTTTTTTTCTATCTATCTATTTCTTCTCTCAAAGATGTGTGGCCCACTTGATGAATTGATCATCCTGACTCCTGGGCCAGGGCACATTTTCCAAGGATGCCATCTGATGAGTGGACCGGATCTTACACGTGCATGACTGGTGAAAACGTTAGCCTTTCATCAAAACATTATCTCCAAAATCTGGAAAAGTGGCCAACAAGATTATCGGTCCCCGCGGCTCCCATTGGTGAAAACGTGGGGTCCATTTGTTTTCAGTTGCCGACGGATCTAACGGTGGTGTGGGGTCTCATAGTCGTTGGACCGTAGCAATCACTTATCTTTACTTTCCAGCACTTGATGCTGACCATTGATTGTTTTTCTTTCTTGCCGTCCTTTGACTACCACCGTCCATCATTCCTTAAAATAATCTGACAAGATGGATGGGTGGCATGGATATACAACCAGTGTTCGAATTATCTCTGATAATATTGAAATATCTTTGATATTATCTTTACCTCCAGCTCAGCGATACCGATAACACTGGTAGCGATACCAGTAACGCTGGTAGTATAAAAAACTCCAAGTATTAACAATGTATATCGCTAAGTCTCGCCAATGTATCAATATCGCTAATGTAATCACCAAGATTTTCAACTATATAAATTCTAGGTGTCGCTTGTATTGCCAATGCATTAATATCGCCAATGTATCACCAATATTTTCGACTATGTAAATTCTAGGTAATTCTTGTATCATTTTCAATAATATCGTCAACGTATTGATATCATCAAAATTTTGTTTATTAGAAAAAAAAAATTATTTCAAAATTTTTTCATGGGTACATGGTTGTATGTAGTGTTCAATTTGTCATTAATAATATTGATAATATCTCAATATTATCGAAATCGCAACACGCGCGATATTGAGACCACAATCTTTCGTTTCCTTTCCAATTGTCGATGATTTCTTGGTGAAATATCATGTGTTGTTAATATTTTGCAATATCGATGGATGTTTGGATGGTTAACTAGGCCAGATGTGATGGTTGGACTAATTTCTTACAACAACACATGCTTTTAAGGCCCCATTAAATGGAAACTTGTTATGTATGCTTTTTTTTTTTTTTGCAATTTTTTATTTCTAAATATGCAAATATGTACATTTTAACATCTCCTGAAGTTTCGCTGAAAATTCCACCCTTTTTCCCATGTTTCCCCGCATTTTCGGTTATCACCGATATTATCAGTGATATCGATATTGTTTCTGTATCCCTGGCCAGCGAAACTTGTAGCGATACCGATACTTCGAACACTGTATACAACACATGCACCAAAGGTGGGCCCTAACAAATATTAACATAATATTCATTTACAGATAAAATATGGCAGGAAGAAGAGGAGGGAGACAACCTGATATAGGGTGGGGGTACGGCCGGCCCACTCCCGATAATCGATTTGAGAGTATTTGTAATTTATGTGGCCATGTATCAAGGAGTGGTGGGGTAACCCGCTTGAAGGAGCATTTACCCGGAGGGTATCGTATGTTGTGGATTGCCCTAAGTGCCCACAGGATGTGCGAGAAGAGATGTGGGCCATATTGGAAAAAATCTGAAGTCAAAAGATGAACGACATGTACAGGAGATGGAGATTAGGGAGGAGCTGGGGCAGCCACCACATATAGGCGACGAGGATGTAGTGGATCTCGATGGCGATGATGATCCCGAATATAGATACGCAGTTCAAGAGTCCATACGGGATCAGTGGGAGGGGGATCAACAGAGGAGGCGGGACACAAGTAGGCCTAGATTTGAGGGGTCTATCCATGAGTGTGGTGGGGGGAGTGGAGTAGGTGGTGGAGGGGAGGGTAGTAGGCAGGGAAGATTATGGGGCATGGGCAGGAGTAGTAGCGTGCGGGTGCTAGATCTACCTTTAGATCTGAAGATGTACAAAGAGGCAGGAACGATAAAAAAGTAAATAAAGGACATGTTTAGTGGAGGGGATGTGAGGAAGAAAGTTGGAAAATTATAGCAAAGTTTTTTATATACGATCAAATCCCCGCGAATGTCGACGCAAGCCCGTACTTCAAAAATATGATAAGTGAAGTGCAGCGTGGGGGTGAGGGTGTGCAGCCGTCCACACCCTTTGAGATCATGGGGAAGTATTTGGATGATGAACATGTAGAGATGAAGATATACGTCGATTCGTATAAGCAGTCATGGGAGATGTACGGCTGCACCGTCATGTGTGACGGTTGGACCGGACCGACTAAGATATCGGTTATAAATTTTATGGTCTATTGCAGGGGATGAGCGGTGTTCCTAAAGTCTATAGATGCGAGTAATAAGATTAAAGATGGTGACTACATCTACAAACTAATGTACAACGTCATGCAAGATGTTAAGAGGAGAAACATTGTGCAGTTTGTTACAGACAATGGAAGTGCATTTGTCAATGTGGGGAAGGATATTTAGAAGAAGTATTATATGCATTGGACCCCCTGTGCAGCCCATTGCATCGATCTCATGCTGGAGGCAATCGGGGATAGGCCGTCGATGAAGACCGTAATTACCGATGCACGACTCATCACAAACTTTATATACAACCACACTTGGTTATTAGTCGCGATGCGCGAGATGTGTGGTGGGGATATAGTGCGCCCTGGGGCGACGCGATTCGCCACAAATTATATTGCCTTAAGTAGCCTCCTCAAACACAGACAAGGGTTACGGGAGCTTTTTGCCTCTTATGATTACGAAGAATGGAAAATGAGGTTAACGAAAGTAACCTGGAGAATCGAGGAGCCGGTGCTGAGAAATACATTTTGGGATCACGTGCGGTGTCGAGGATGGTGGAGAATGAGACAAATCCGTTGATGGGGTCACTGTATCCGTTCATACAGCTAATGAAAGAGGTCATCGTGGCTAAAACTCCCAATGCATAAAAGTGGGTGCATGTAATAATAGACGACCATTGGGAAAAGACATTTTCTCACCCACTAAATCAGGCTGGTAAGTACTTATTTTACATTTTTTTTTTCTATATGCAATAATAAACGAGAGTTGTAATGATGTGTAGATGTTGGTTTTCAACATATTTCCTGAATCCCAAATACCATTACAGCTAGAAACTCTACAAAGATAATTCATTATAGAGGGCTATACATGAGGTGTACGATCACTTATTCCCTGATTGTACGAGGAAAGGCACATTTGATAGTGAGTTAAATATATTCCATACTTACATTCTCCTTATCTTCATCTCAACCATTTCACACTTATCTTGGTTGCTATACGCCATCAACAAATTGTTAGATTCTGCGACGCGGTTGGAATGTTTAGGTGCCACCTTGCGGTGAAGTCAAGGAACACCATGATGGCATGTGAGTTAATACAATAAACATAAATTTCATATTATTTTGGAAAATCTAAAATAATGAAAGAATTTTATGATATGCAGGCGAATGGTGGTCCATGTAGGGGACTGAGTGCGATGTTTTACAGCGACTGACTGTCCGTGTGCTTGCACAGATAGTGTCCTTGTCACCCTATGAAAGGAATTGGAGTACATTCTCTCTCATCCACATAAGTAAACGTAATAGAATAGGGTATGAGAGGCTACAGAAGCTAGTGTATTGTCACTACAATATAAAGTTACGAGAGGCTGCTCCGCGCGGAAGGAAGAAGAGAAGCGCAGGAAGACTCACTAGACCTGATGACGGTCGGACATCATGCATATACTGAGGATGAGGATGATGACCCAGTTTACTAGTGGGTTAGGTCAGATGACTTGGATACCTCGGATGGGCGACCAGAGCCACATGTTGCGGCGGAAGCAGAGACACAAGGGATTGATGTTGACGCACATGTGGAGCAGCGAAGGTCTCCTGATGAGGCATTTGACCCATTGACGAGGAGTCCGGTGGGTAGCCTACAGCAGTCACTATCACACGGGACACATGGCAGGGAGACATTGTCTGACACCGAGACTAAGTCATAGAGTGATGTGGGGAATGGGTCCGGTGATGGTGATGGTGGCGATAAGGGTGACAATGACTCTGATGACAGTAAGGATGATGATGATGATGGCAATGGGGATGATGACAGCGCGGGTGAGAGTCAGGATAAGAGGCCTTTTATCATCGGGGAGGAGAATTTCGATCATTCTACGCAGGACCCTGACCATGGTTCTCATCCAGGAGAACCACAACTCCGTTTTATTTACAATAAGACACGTGTCAAAAGCTATTGCAGAAAAAGAAAACTCAAAAACTTTCAGATTTTGAGGAGGAGCTGCTGACAAAATGCATGAGGGACATAAGCGTTCGTGACCGGCGAGGTGGTTCTAGATTTGGATCATGGACGAGAGAGGGGAGCTCGAGTTACATGCCACAACATGAATCTGGATGACAAACACATGAGAGTAGCTCGAGTTCTGTGCCACAGTATGGGCATGGATATGGACTAGTGGATACGTGGTGAGTGACTTTAGCAGTTACGGCACATCATTTTTCAACCATGGTCAGGAGTTCATTTCTGCATATGGGAAGGGAATGAGCAGCAATATGGATATGGCCAACAATATGGATACCAGGGAGCTTCATATGTGCCCTTCCTAGATCCATATCAATTACAGACTGTGACGATCATGCAGTATCCACGGATGGGTGTATTGATTCGGTTCGGAGAGGATGAGTACTACCGTTATGTCAGGGAGTATCTTAACTGGTACCACTCTACTATGACTTGGGCACAATATTGTCGATTTGTGGAGCAACAGTACTATTCCCAGCCCCGTCGAGATGGAGACGATGATTACGAGCCACCGCGCAACTCTATGTGGGTCTAGGCCACAACTAGTCCCCATCATTGATATGTATATTTCTCAATTTTTACTTCTTCTTTTGCTTTTCAATGAATTGGTTGTGTTTTCATACATGACTTTGATATATTTATAAATACCGTGCATTCAATTTAAATATAGTTGCATTAGTTCAGTTAAACATCGTATAGCTTAGGACCCTATATAAAGGAAATTTATTATGTGCATCTTTTTTTTTGAGATGTTATGATTTAAAAGTGTGTATTAAGGCCTTTTTTAACAATCTCCAAAGTTTCATTAAAAAATTCAACCATTTTCCCAATTTTTCCCTATGTTTTTCACAAAGTGCGATAAATTATGTGATACAAACGATATATCTTGTGCGATAACCGATACGTATCTGTATTCAAAGGGTGCGATACCGATATTTCGAACACTGGTTACATGGAATTTAGAAACCATAATATCACAAGCTAGTTCTCACTTTCCCATTCATCATAAGCAAGATCATTAGGATTGAGTTGTTTCTTGGATCCTGTAAAGTATCCAAGTCGTTTTCGAGCTCCAATATACATTTGGGCTACTTGGGACCATTCCAAATAATTTGTGCCATTTAATCTTACTGTAGTGATTGTAAGACTAGGGTTACTCATACTAAAAAAAGGCCTTTTTAGAGATGTAGTGTGTATCGTTGAACAGTCCTGGGGGTAGATCCGGTACCTGTTGGAGGTCCACACGACAAATCTTGTAACGACCTGCCCCACCATTGTGATATTGTCCGCTTTGCCGAAGCTCACGGATTTGTTCCTGCACAGCGGAAGCATGGCCACACACCCACAGGACGCGTCTTGTGGGTATGTGGCCATGCTTCCGCTGTGCAGGAACAAATCCGTGAGGGTTGGCTGGGCTGATGTGGGTGGGACCACGGGAGCACCGGGTCTGAGCGAGCTACTAGTCGATCGGGACCCAAAGCAGACAATATCAGCCCTTACTTGGAAAGACGCGTTTTCAATCTGTGAGCTTCGACAAAGTGGACAATATCACAATGGTGAGGTGGGTCGTTACAAATCTGGTACCAATAGAGGCTGCAAGACCTGGATCTGGTACCTGAAAGAAAGAAGGGGGATCCGACAGCACAGGTATGATTCTGGCTTGGATTTGGTATGTCTGACAACAATAGAGAGGTCCAAGCAAGATTTCGGTGACAACAAAGGAGTCTAGACACAAGACTTGTGGTTTTGATGCAAGTGGAGGAAGAATTTGGCAATATGGTTTTTTGGCTCAAGATCTTTCACTTTCAGCGATAGTGGAGGAGGTTACTCTTGATTTCGGCGATGATAGAGATATAAACTTGATTTTGGCGACAACAGAGGATTCCAAATGCAAGATCTAGTGGTTCCAACGCCGACGGAGGAAGAATCTGGTGGTCCAGAGAGGTTTCCAGATCAGATCTGGCACTTCCGGTGATAGTAGAGGTGGTTGTGCTAGATTCTGGCAATGTTGGAGAAGCCTTGAGTCAGATCCAGTGGTCCAGAGAGTCTGCCGGCTCAGATATGGTGTCAGAATAGTGTTTTGCCGTTGATTCTGATGACGATGGACAATTCCGTACCAGAAAACCTAGCTGGAAGATGATTCCTGGTAGAGTTGCAGTCAAAGAGCTGTAATGACTCCTTCCAGATAGGATAATTGGTGGAAGATCCCTTCCGATTTGGGTCAATGATGCATTATACTTGCATCTGTAGGATGGCGATGGAGGATTATCTCACTTTCACCATCTTACAGAGAATAGAAGAAAGAAAAGCTTTGATTGACTTTCAAATTGAGGTGCAAAGTGGAAGAGGAAAGAATCTTAGAAGGCAAAAGAAAGCTTAGAACTGTAATGGATCAGTGATGCTCTGATACCATGAAAATTGGATGAAAAGAGAGAGGAGAGAAGGGAACATGAGAAGAGGGAGAGAACTTGCTTAAACTCCCTCTCTCCTTAATCTCCCTCTCCCTAATCCTTTAGTTACATCCAATCAGACTTACAGGAAGAGAAGATTAAATACAGTAGGAGACTTTAAGATATAAGAGCAATAGGTGTAATAGATCTAAACCTAATCTGAAAAATTAAAGGTATGCATGCCGCAGGTGCACGAGAGACTGTGTACACTACAGGTGGACGAGAGACTGGGTACACCACAGGTGCTGTGTTTACCACAGGTGCACACAATCTGTGCACACTTACACTTTCCAAATCTCTAAATTAATACAGAATTACTGTTAACCAGGATGAGATGAACTCATTTTTAAGTGGCAACCAAACAAGGTCCAAGGGCCTGTTTGGTAGACGCCTAAAGATGAGTTCATCTCATTTTTAGTTAATCGAATTATGTATTTAGAGATCATATTTCTTTTTGGGTAAGGATTGAAAATAATCTTGATAACCAATATGTATTTAGAGATCATATTTCTTTTTGGGTAAGGATTGAAAATAATCTTGATAACCAACAGTTAATTACGATTAACTAAAAAGTGATGAACTCAGCTTTAGGAGTCTACTGAACAGGCTCTAAATGTTTCCCAAGAAACACAAATTGTCTGGTTTTGTGAATGAAGCACAAATTGTCTGGTTTTGTGAATGTAGTTTTTAAAATTTTTGGGTTTTAATGACCTATTGTTGGTTCTTGCAAATTTCGAATAATTCATTTTTTTCATGATAAATGTGGATTTCTTTTTTGTAATTTCCTTTTGAATGTTATACAAATTAGAAGAGTTGTGGCTGAGATTTTTCCATTCTGTAAACATTGGGAGAAAACTATTTAATAGTCTGAGGTTAAAAACCAATTTGGGGTGGGTGTTTTTTTTTTTTTTCAAATGTTTTGGTCTTATTTGGTAACTGTCATGAGCTGTTTCGAATATGATTGGAAAGACAAGGATTTACGAAGCCGACCACAAATAGCTGGGGTGAGACTATGATGACTGTGATGATTTAATTGTTAGTTGTTGCAAAATTTAATGGAATTCAAATTGTTATGAAGATTTGAGTCCAATACTAATATACCATTGGCTAACAGTTCATTGTTAAAAAACACAATGGTGACTTGCTGAAAATTTTTATTTTTTTATTTTAATTACTGACAAAAATGATCTTGTTCCTTTTTATGGTAAGTTTCACGGCTTGCAATCTTGTATGAAGCTATATGAACCTGAGAATCTGGGTAGAGAAACAATCAATCAAAACTGAAAGAAAGGTCAAAATGATTGAAGTGATTGAGATTGTTGTGGAACTGATGGTTTGAACACATGCAAGCAATTGCAAGTTAGTGATAATTCAGTAGTCTTATTAAAAATCCTGAAGTTTATTTGTAGTTGATCATCATTTCTCCTGTTTAGTTTAATTAGTTCCACCTTCCAACATCCTGAAATGGGTTGATCTTTCTGGCTCTCTTGTTAAATTGAAAATTTTAAACGTTAATGTTTCAGTAATGATTAATTGATAAAATTTACAAGTCGATTAACTTAAGAATCCTTTTCAGTAGCTTCTTTAGCCTGTCATTTGGGCCAGATTTGTAGGGGAGATATGATGAAACTTATTTTATTGTTTCATATGGTTTTGGTTCTCATGCGAGTAAGTACGACCTTTTTCTTTGGTCAAGTAAAATGCTAGCTTTCTTAATTTAACATTACAAAAAAGGAAAGTTCAGTGCCTTTTATATTATTGTGCAGATACATACTGTCGAACAGACAACAGAGGAGTTAAAAGATCGCTGCCAAAAACTCCACAAGGGATGTAAGAAATTTATGTGAGTATGCCATACTTCGGTTTCAATTTCTACTCCAAGGCTGTACAGGGCTTTGGAAAATGATCTGTGGTTCAGCTCAAAACATGGCTACCGTAGGTTCTTTTTCAAGCGCACAAGTTGCAAAAACTGATAGATCAACGATTTCTTTATTTAGAGTACTTGCATTATTATCCGCTTCACTATTTGAGCCTACTATTGGTCTTAGACAAGACAAAATGGGGGTGGAATCATTTATCAATCTCTTTGGGACTGGTTTGATGCTTCCGGAGAACTTGACTACTTTGGTGGAGGGTTTGTGTGGTCCGTTTGGAGTGAGGGGAATAATTCCAAGGGAAATCCTCCCTGTTTTCCATGATGTGGGGCATTTGGAAGGATAGTAAGTCACATGACTTTTAGGGATGGGGTAGTTTACGTGTTGATTTCTAGGCTTTGGTTAGAATGGAGATGTGGAGCAACCCTCAAGATTTGTATATCATTTTGAAAGAGGTGGCTTTAGTGGAAACCGAATGGTAGTGTCGAATAGTGTTCGAGTTGTCGGTATCGCTACAAGTTTCGCTGGCTAGAGATAAAGATATAATATCGTTATCGCTGATAACTGGAAATGCGGGAAAAAGGGGGAAACATGGAGAAAATTGTGGAATTTTTCAGTGAAACTTTAAGACATGCCTAAATACACATATTTTATGGCTTGGGCCCAAAAATAAGGCAAATCCACATCTCAAGTGGACATGAAACAATGGTGATTGAAGGAAAAAACAAATATCAGCTTCATCCAAAGCTTTTATGACACCAAAGAAGTTTTTAATGTTGGCGTTCAATCACGCTGATGCTTGTGGTGTGCTTCACATGAGATTTGAATATACCTAATTTTTTGGCTCATACCTTAAAATGATATGAAAAAAATGAATGAACGACATGGATAAACATAGACATTATTGTGGGTCCCCTGATTCACCGAGGTGGGTGGGACCCTGACTGTGGGGCTCACAGTGATGCATGTGCCTTAAATCTACACCGTCCAACCATTTTCAAAGCTCAATTTAAGGCAAAATCCCAAAAATGAAGCATGCCCAAATCTTAGGTGGACCACACCACAGGAAATAGTCGTGATTGAATCCCCCCAACTAAAAAGGTCACAAAGACCTATATTAAGAGACCACACAAATATCAGCTTGATCCAAACCTTGTGGCCTACAAGAAGTTTTTAATGGTCAATTACTACTGTTTCCTATACTATGGTCCATTTAAAATTTGGATCTGCTTCAATTTTTTTTTTTGGGATCATGCCCTAAAATGAGTTTCCAATACAAATGGATGACATGGATGTAGTCACATACGTCAAGATGGCCTAGAGTCAGGGTCCACCAAAGCTGCTCGCAGTTACCCGGGCAACACCGTGTTATCTTTATCATGTGGGGCCCAATTTTATCGTTGTGATAATCCACCCCATTCATTTGTTTCAAATAATCATTTTAGTGCATGGTCCCAAAAATGAAGTAGATCCAAATCTCAAGTGGACCACACCAATGGAAACAATAGTGATTTAATCCCACCATTAAAAACTTTTTAGGAGCCATGAATGTTTCCGATCAAGCTGATAATTGTGTTTTCATTTCATCTAGGTCTGTATGACTTAATCAAGAGGTTGGATGGCAGAAAAATATCACGGTGGGCCCCACAGAGCACCAAGCCAAGGAAGTCGCATGCCCATGACTTCATTGGGAAAAATCCGAAACAGATTGTGCATCGAGTAACTGAGTATGATGAGTGTACTGAGTAAAGTGTGTAGGGCCCAACATGATTTATGTAGTTTATCCACTCTGTCCATCTATTCTACCCTATAATTTTAGGGATTCATGTAAAAAATAAAGCATATCCAAAAATCAAGTGGACCACACCATAGGAAACAATGTGAACTGAACGTATACCGTTGAAAAATTCTTACGGGCCACAAGTTCTGAATTAAGCTGATTTTTTATGTTTTACCTTCATCCATAGCTGTATGATTTGATGAACAATTTTGATGACAAAAAAAACATCACCATGGGCCGCCCTAGGAAGGTTTCGACGGTGGAATCATTATTCTCACCGTTTCCTTTGGTGTGGTCCACTTGAGCTTTGGATATGCTTCAATTTTGGGATTAACCACTAAAATGATTTGGAAAATGGATGGACGGCATGGATAAACCACAAACATTTACGGTGGGCCCAAGAGAGTTTACTCAGTACGATTAAGTGCACGAGTTACTCGGTACAAAAATAACGTGTTGATGTAGGGATGTCACCAAATTATGTGGACCCACCATGATGTATGTGTTATATCTAAACCGTTCATCCATTTGGAGAAATCATTTTATGGTATGACCCAAAGAATGAGGCAGATCCAAAGCTCAAGTGGACCCCACCATAGAAAACAATGGGGATTGAACGCCTACCATTAAAAACTTCACAAGGGCCACAGAGGTTTTCAATCAAGATGATATTTATGATTTTCCCTTCTTCCCTGTTTGTGTGAACTTGTGAACAGGTTAGGTCTCAAATAAAATCATGGTGAGCCCTAGAAAGGTTTCAACGGTGGGTGTCACTGGCCCCACTATTTTATGTGGTGGGGTCCACTTGAGCTTTGGATATACCTCATTTTTTGACTCATGGAATAAAATGATCTCACCAAATGGATGGATGATATGGATATAACAAATATATCATGGTGGGGTCCACGGAACTTGGTGACGTAGCGAATCGCTACTAAGCCTTTCTGTACTATTCTGCGTCCCCTATATCATCAACAACTCAAAGTCGAAAAACCAAAAAAAAAAAAAAAAAACCTTGAAATTTCGTTCGGAGGGAGATTCTCACCGAAGAAAGAGGGATTTTTTAGGGAGGGTTTCAAAACCCTAAATGATTCCCAAATCGTGAGGAATTTCCCAAAATCCCTGATTTTCGCCGAAATTTCAAGCTTCCAATCGAGAAAGGTTTCTTACCTCTGTGTGCAATATTTGAAGACGGTGTTGTCGATTGAGGCATTCTTCCGACTTCTGAGTTTCGATCAGCCAGGTACGAGATCATTCGCGTATTTACAAAAATAACGAAATCAAAGCGATCTTCCGATTTTATTATTATTATTATTATTATTATTATTTTCCTGATTTTTACATATTTATCGAAAAAAGGGGTCGTTGGCTACCGTTTTCTTGTAATAGGTTATGTGGTTGGTGGCTACAGTCGATATTCTCGGCAATAACACAAAATTATCGACAATATCGCCGATAATCCGGAGAGAAACGAAAATTTGGAGTATCGGTGTCGCTAGACTAGCGACACCGATATTATCGGTGATAATATTGACATTTCGTCGACAATGGGAACATTGGTGTAGAATGACAAATGAGTCCCTCAATCTAATGGTTAAGTGGCAGTCGTTGTGCAGTGGGATCTTTCATGAAGGATGGGATAATTCATTGTCTAGTGGTTTAGTAGCATTTTCGATTCTCTATATGATGGTGATGTAGCAATGATGACTCATTAACTCGTTGGAGGCATTGATAGATAAGATATATAGAATGGACCCTCATTCTGAGCGTTTGCCTGAATTGGTTCACAAGCCATTTGGACATCATCAAGAGTGGGATCGTTCAGAGTGATAACATACACTCGATCCAACTATGCTCTCTTTCTTTGTGGTGTTTTAGTAGAAGATGATTTAAAAGAGCCACTTAACACACACACAGAGTTTACACTAACACTCTCTAGACTCCCCCCTCAAGTTGGAACATAGATTTGATCATGCCCAACTTGTCATGAACATAATGAAGAGCATCTCGACTTACAGACTTTGTAAGAACATCAGCAATCAGATCCCCAGATCGAACAAAAGGGGTGAAGATTTCCTTAGAGGCAACTTTCTCCTGAATAAAGTGACGCTCAACCTCAATATGCTTGGTGCGCTCATGGAAAACCGGGTTACGAGCAATATGTATGGCCGCTTGGTTGTCGCAATGAAGAGGAATATGAGCTGAAGGAGAATAGCCAAGTTCTTCAAGAAGGGTGTGAAGCCACATGAGCTCACACGTTGCATGAGCTATAACACAATATTCTTCTTCAACCGAGGACCAAGCAACAAGCGGTTGCTCCTTGCTTTTCCATGTGACAAGATTGCTCACATAGGAAAGTATAGAAGCCGGATGTAGAACAACGATCATAGGTACTACTGGCACAATCAACATCGGAATAGCTAGAAAGATGAAGATGACCATGAGACTAAAACCGGAGGCCAGTGTTTTAAATAGCTACGCTATGTAGCGTGTGGCTTACACTACGTAGCATAGCATAGCCTTAACGCTACGTAGCTCATGAAAATAGCTTAAGTCGCATGTAGCCTACGCTACATCATAATTTGCATATGCTACACGCTACGTAGACTACGCTACATGCTATGTAGCTCACATGATGTTTTCAATGATTTGTTACATTTTTCCATTTCCAATAAAAATTAGTTAACCTTTTTAATGCTTTTTAGTAAAATATATAAATAACAATATTAAATTAGTTTTATTGCTCTTTTTTTTTTTTTTTTTTTAAAAAACCTTTGTACTTAATAGTTGCCCTTTCTTATTACTTTAGGTTGCATTTTGTTGCCACAAATATTATGAAATTTTGTTAAATTTCATTATTAATCAATCTAATCTAGTATAGAATATTATAGCATTGGTGTAACCAAGCACCTTGATTAAAGAATCTAGAAGTTGCGTGTAGCTTACGGTATATGCTATGTACCTTACGCCTCATGCTTCAAAGGGGTGAACACCATGCTGCATGTTATTCGCTATTTAAAACACTGGCGGAGGCCAAAGCCTGGGGCTGATTTAAGATACAGAAGTATGTAGTATACAGCCGTGAGATGTATAGAACGGGGAGCTTGCATGAATTGTCTAATAATGCCCACCGTAAAGGAGAGATCTGAGCGAGTAATAGTCAAGTAAATGAGCCGGCCTACAAGACGTTGATACATCCCAGGATCAGAAAGAAGAGTACCATTATTTGGTTAAAACTTCTGTGAAGTATCCATGGGGGTAGTAGCAGATTTGCATCCTAACATCCCGTTCTCCATGAGAAGATCAAGAGCATATTTTCATTGTGACAAGATCACCTCGGATGGGGATCAACCATCCTCAATTCCAAGGAAGTAGGGAAGAGGACCAAGATCCTTGATTTCAAACTTGGTCTTAAGAAATTCTTTGACATCCCCCATTCCAACAGAATCACTGCCGGACAGTACAATATCATCCACATACACAATGAGAACCATGATGCCCGTCGATCGACGACATATAAAGAGGGAATGGTCGGCATGACTATGAACAAAGCCGAACTCCATGAGAGCCTGACTAAATTTTTCGAACCATGCACACGGGAATTGTTTGAGTCCATAAAAAGCCTTCTTCGGCCGACATACAAGCGTAGGATTGTTGGAAGCAATAAGGCCAAGAGGTTAATGCATGTAGACTTCCTCGACAAGATCCCTATGAAGAAATGCATTCTTAACATTTAGTTGAAATAAGGGCCACACGAATAGAATTAAGCTTAGCTACTGGAGAGAATGTCTTGAAGTAATCCATGTCATGAGTCTGGATGTAGTCCCTAACAACAAGACGGGCTTTATAACGATCAATGGAGCCATCGGGAAAGAACTCAATTGTGTAAACCCATCGACATCCAACAGGTTTGTGCCCTGGAGGAAGTGGAACTAGTTCCCAAGTCTGATTCTTCTCAAGCGCAGATATTTCTTACATCATTGCTTTCGTCCAATCAGGACTTTAAAGAGCATATGAGAGAGACCAGGGAATAGTCTGTGTGACGAAATGGAAGCTGCAAACGACTGAAAGGACAATGAAAGATGGACATATGAAACAAAATTGCTAATGGGGTGTTGAGTACAAGATCGGGGGACTCTTTGCATAAGGCAATGGGGAGATCTAGACTCGAGGTAGAAGAATCACCTGAGCCAGCTCTAAAGTGTGTTAGTGTATAGTGTGTGTGGTTAGTGGCTCTTTTAATGTAAGTGCATGTGCACTCTTTCGTCTTCTTCTGCAGTGTTACTATATGTTCTATTCCAATAAAACATTGTGTTAGGGCATGTTGGCCTACACAACATTTCCCCAAACTCTCTTCCTTCCTCTTCTTCTCTCTTCACTCTTCTCCTCTTTTCTCCACACCATAATAATCAAATCACCTTCTACTTGGTATCAGAGCATAGATCAGGTAATTCCGTATCTAACAAGTTGAGAGGCAGCACGTTTCTTTGCTGACATCAGCAGCCATACGACTGATCTCAGCGTTCTACGGATGCATGAACCCCATTTGAGATAAAAGTTTAGGGGTTTGATAAATCTTGATTTTAAAAGATTTGTCATGATTTTTTGAGATTTTTTTTAGACATTCTTTCAAGGTGTTTTGGCTGAATGTAGAAATTCGAAAATTTGGTTCTTAATAAGATTTTCTTCGATCTGCCTCAAATCAACATGTTTTTCTTTGGTTTCTTTTCTAAAGATGGACCGAAATCTTCCCCCAAGCTAATTATGGAGGATTTTTTTTTTTTAGCCACGATTCATGTTTGAGTGGGTTTTAATCCCAAATGGACGTGCAACTAGGTTGTTTTTCACTCGTTTGAGTCAGTTCTGATTGGATTTGTTGTTATTTTGAAGGATTACTGATTGTTTGGGGTTTATCTCTCATTCCCTTGAAGGATTGAGTGAGAAAGAGTTGTTTGAATCAGTCCTTACTTCGAGTCTCCTATGGACGACAAAGGGCCCTCATGTTTTGGCATGGGCTCTCTTGAATCCAACCCCTTGCAGATTACCTCTGTTAAGATGAATGGTGACAACTATCTTCAATGGGCTCAATATGTAAAAGTGTTCTTGTGAGCTCGTGAGAAGCTGTCGTATATTTTTGATGATCCTCCAAGCTCTACCAATGCTGCCTACAAGTCTTGGATGAAGGAGAACTATGAAGTTGCATGGTTGTTGAATAATATGGATTCTTCAGTTAGCCATTCAGTGATGTTTTTATTCTCGGATAAAGATATTTGGGATACGCTTTATGATATGTTCTCGGAGTCTCAAAATTTTTCATGGGTATTCTAACTTATTCAAGAAATTGGTCGTTTCCAACAAAACTCAAGTTCATTAAAAGATTACTATTCGACACTTCGGGGCATGTGGGATGAGCTAGACCTGTATCAGCCTCTTTCTTCCAAATGTAAAGACGATCATGAACATGCCCTTAAATAGCTGGATGATACTCATATTATGTAGTTCCTAGCCGGGTTGAACTCAGAGTTCAACTCGGCTAGGAACTGCATGATGCGAGTTTCATCCCGCTGCTTACATGCATGTTCATGATCATCTTTATATTTGGAAAGAAGTGGCTGATACAGGTTCAGCTCATCCCACATGCCTCGAAGTGTCGAATAGTAATCTTTTAATGACCTCGAGTCTTGTTGGTACCGACCAATATCTTTAATAAGCTGGAATACCTATGAAAAATTTTGAGATTTGGAGAACATATCATAAAGTGTATCCCAAATGCCTTTAGCGGGGGATAAAAACATCACTGAGTGGCTAACCGAAGAATTCATACTATTCAACAACCATGCAATAACTTGATAGTTCTCCTTTGTCTAGGACTTGTAGGTGACGTCTATATAGCTTGGAGGATTATCCAAAATATATGACTTCTCACGAGTTCCCAAGAACACTTTTACAGATTGCGCCCATTGAAGATCTGTCACCATTTAATTTAATGGAGGTGATCTGCAGGGGGTTGGATTCGAGGGAGCCCATGCCAAGAGATGAGGGCCCATTTTCATCTATAGGAGGGCTCCAAGTAAAAAAAAAAAAAGCTTCAACCAACTCTCTCTTACTCAATCTTAAGGAAATGAGAGATGAACCCCAAACAAACAACAATCCTCGATAACAACAACAAATACAATTGGATCTGACTCAAAAAGGCCAAAAATGACATGGCCACACGTTCGTTTGAGGGTAAAACCCACTTAAACATGAATCTTAATTAAAAACTCCTCCATGATTAGCTTGGGAGGAAGATTTCGGTTCATCTTGAGAAAAAAAAACTGGAGAAAAACTTACCGATTTAAGATAATCGAAGAAAATTTGATTTGGGGGCCAGTTTTCAAATTTCTCTATTTTGGCCAAAACACCATAAAATGTCTAAAAAATTCTAAAAAAATCATGACAGTTCCTTTAAAATCAAGATCTATCAAACCCTTAAACTTTCAACTCAAATGGGGTTCATCCGTCCCTACAAAGCAAACGTCAGCCGCACAACTGCTGACGCCAACAAGCTGAAGTGTCGCCTCTCAACTGATCTGATGTGGAATGGACTGATCTAGTCTTTGATACCGAGTAGAAGATGATTTGATGACTAGGGTATGGAGAAGAGAGGAGAAGAGTGAGGGAGAGGAAGAGAGTTTTGGAGAAAATGTTGTGTGTTTGTAACATGCCCACACAGACAATGTTTAATTAGAATAGGACATATAGTACACTGCAGGAGAAGAAGAAAGTGTGTACATGTACTTACATTAAAAGAGCCACTTAACACACACACACACTTTACACACTTTACACTAACACTCTCTAGAGTTTTTCCACTTAGTTTCTGTTTTATTTGAACAATAGTCATATGATTGGCGATGATACCGAAGTAGCACTGGACACACCGACATCGGATTATGCATCAGTTAGCAAGCCACCCCCAGGGACAAGTCCCAGGTGTCATGTTACGTCGATTCATGGGGTGATGGTATGAGATACAAGATGTAGTATAGCATAGGGTCAAGCATGTGGTGTGGTCCATGCCTGGCTCTTGATTCTAGGAGTGCGACCTAGCTGTCGTAATGCAGGGGCATTTTCACACTAGGCTCGAGTTGGGTGGCCTGTGGGATGCAGGGGCACACTCGGGGTGAGCGACCTGTGTGAAGTGAAACCCATGCAAAGTGGGGCCCACGACGGGGGTTCAGTCGAGGTCCTAACCCACGAGATGTGGGGCCTTGACTATGAGATAAGTGGATTGATTCTCCATGCTCTATCAGTTCGAGCTTTTAGAGCAAGTGGTTAATTGTCTTGCATCATGTCGCCAATGCCCATATGTTAATATTCTTGGTCCCCTTGTCGTTGATGTACATGGCACCACAAGTGTCACTGGAGGCACCACAAGTGTCACTGGAATCATCTTCAATAGTGGCGACTACTTTTAATATTGCCAAGTTGCATGGGAAAAAGTGTGATTTGCCTACTAGTTTTGATATCATTCAAAGGGTTTGGGTGACTTTTTTTTTAACCTAGTTTCACCTTCCATGCTATTTTACCTTTTTAATCTTTCCCTATAATCAGCCATCTCTATGCTGATCTAATTAGTTACAATGCTTTTTTAGAAACAAGTTACATTTTTTTTTTAGCCGGTCCTAGTAGATTAGTTGGTTCAACTAGGTCTCTTGAGTCTTAATTCACGTTTTGAATCAGTTATGGGTACTGTTATGTTTGAGGATTTTGGTTTTTCCACCTTAATTGTACAATGTTTGCATGTCTACTTAATTCATCTGTTTTAAATCAAGAATATCAACAGGGGATCAAGGATTACAGACCGTTTCTCATTGAAGGGTGATTCTTTCGTTTGGAGCCCTAGTCTCGCAGGAACTTAACATAATTGGAAATTGAGGAGTTCATCAAATTATTACTCTTGAATCGGGGTAGAGAGATAGTTGGAGTTGGCAGCTAAATCCCAATGGCGTGTTCTCTGTAAAGTTTCTCTACCATGATATTAAAAGAAGGGGCAGGCCAAGGATTAAAAATCCAGAGGCACACTTTGGCATTTCCCGGGCCACCAAGAGTCATGGCTTTCAGTTGGTTAGTGGTAAAAGGAAAATTTCTTACTATCGGCCTATTCCAGAAGAGGAATATGATCATTGCAAATGCCTGTACTTTTTGCCTGAAAGCAGAGGAAACTGTTGATCACATCTTCATCATTGCAAGTACACTTTGTCAATATGGAGGAAGATTCTTAGTCTCTTTGATCTACAATGGAATATGCCAACTTCGGTTGCAGATCTCTTTCAGGTGTGGAGAGGAGTTCTTTTTAACAAAAAGAAAGGTACATTGTTGCGTTTGATGCCTCTTGTGTCACTCTAGGAAATGGAAACAACACAATTCTAGAACCTTTTCCAACAAAAGGGAAATCTTTGCCGTGGTGTTTCAGAGGGCAAAAGGATACATGTTATTTTTGGCTTTTGGGTCTCCAATTTTAGGGGTTGTACAATGGAAGATATTGTGGCCTCCCTCAGGTCTAGACCGTGTAATGTTTAGCTTGATTGGGCTTAGGTCTGATTCCTCGTCTGCCATAGCCCCTCTCCTGTTGCATCGTATTGCTTTTGTTCATTAATAAAATTTCACCAAAAAAAATTGAACTTATTTTTTTCTTCATTTTAGAATCTCGAACTTCAATTTTGGCATGCTCTTCTCAGGAAGTCTTTAGTTGGTATGTTCAAGTGAAAGTTCTTAGTAGGTGCTGTCAAAATGAAGTCTTGGGTATGTAGCATATGGAGTTTCCATCGTATGAACAATTAGGCATCTGCAAACCTAAATATAAAAGAAAATAGAATCTTCTTATTCAAATGATCTCATATCTTTTGTGTTGTTAAGGGCTTGTTTGGATACCACCAAAAAACCTACTTTTAACTTATGTCAAGTCATTAAGTTACTTTTTTTTTTTTTTTTCCACTTAAGTTAGTTTGGTAAGTATCATTCTAAAAGTAACTTACGTGCTAAAAGCTACTTATCAGTTAATAAGTTTTTTTTTCTTAGCTTTTCAACTTATTACTTTTCTACTTCTCTCTCTCTCTCATGGTTCATATTAAAGGAGACCCCACATGATGGACTGTCCAAATCGAAGGTGGGGCTCACATAATGGACGATCCACGTCAAAGGTGGGCCGAATGATCGAACCTAAGGGTTGACAACCCCAAGGGCAGGGCTGCGACGCAGTAATAACTCGGTGAGAGCAAGGTCGAATTCTCAGGGAATGGGGAACATAACTTAGAACTAATTTAAAGCTTTAATGGTTGGTCTGGGTTGTTAATCTAGCGAAGTAGAAAAAATGTTTTAAACCAATAATAGTAAAAGACTAAGGATCTAGGAATCCACTCATAACAATCACAATATCTCATTCACTGATTCAATATATAACTCAATTAGAATCGAAGTTCTATCCTATCCAATCGGAAGATAATTTGGTTAAACCAATCATTAACACCAATAAGAGTATGAATTCAATTGAAAGATTCTCTCATGAAGCACTCGGATCTCAATTGCAGGGAATTAAAAGTGTTTAAAGCACCCTTAAGTACCAATAGATCAATCTATTATACAGATTAAATCCTTCTTTAATTCAGGCTAAACAATTGTTAAATCAAAGCATTCATTGTACCCGTAGTACACAACAAATCCAGAAATAAAAAACTCAAAGACTTTAAAGTAAATCCAAATCAAATCAAATCAATCTACTATCATTATTCAAACCAATGTTATTGAATCAAATAAACTAGATATTGTAATTGAACTACAAGCTTCATCCCTTAACCTTAGCTAAGAGATTAGCCTAACATGACTAACATCTTAGAAAGAAAAAGATTTGAGGGGAAGAAGAAGAATGATGGATTCGTGGAAGCTCCGCCACCCCTAGGTCTTTCTCCAAGCCCTAATTTGTACTTAGGAAAGCCTAAAACACCCATTTAAATAGGGAAAATCTGCACCGATTTGAAACCGACTTGAAATTTACGAACTTATGTTTTGCTTCGGTCACATCGATGGTAGCCTTCGGTTGCACCAAACATCACTTCGGTCGCATCGAATTAGTTTCTCAGTTGCAACCGAATTTCTTCAATATATGTCTGAAGTCTTTGTCTTCCTTAGGTCGTACCGAACTCTCTTTCGATGGCACCAACAGGCTTTGGTCGGACCTAATGTTGAGCCTTATTAACTCTAAAAATCACTTTTTCTTGTTGGATTGTTCTGTGCACATTCGGTCGGACTGAACCAACCTCAAGTGGGACCAAACAGTCTGTTATTTCCGTTAATAAACCATGTGATTTTTTAGTCTTTTCTTCATCCTTTGTACTTAGTTTTCTTAGATCTTTGGATGTGAATTATTCATTAATGTCCTCCAAATATCCAATTCTTCAATATCTTCAACTTTATTTCTTTTTGAGCTTTAAATCCATCTTTTTAAGCGCGTATTCTTCTTTAGGTCCAAAATCACCTTGCGTGAAGAAAACATATATAATTATATTGAATTAACACCTAGATGCAAGGAAAGCTAATGTAATTGAGAGGATAAATATGCAATATTTAGGCGTTATCACCGAACATGATGATGACCCCATATTAATGTGGGCTCACATAATGGATTATCTACATCAAAGGTTGGCCCAAAATGATAAATAACCCACATCCAAAGTAGGTTATATGATGGACGACCCACTTCAAAGGTGGGGCTTACATGATGGATGGTCTACATCAAAGGTGGGCTCCACATGATAGGCAATGGACATTGAAGGTGGGCCCCACATGATGATGGCCCATATTGAGGTGGCTCCACATGATGGTCGGTCTACATCAAAGGTTGACTCCTAATGATGAATGGCCCAAATCCAAGGCGAGCCCTGCACGATGAGCAACCCACATTGAAGGTGGGCCCCACATGATGGACAATCCACGATAAGGGTGGGCTCCACATGATGGGCAATTAATAATGGTGGCCCCCACATGATTGATGATCCACATCAAGGTGGGCCCCACATGATGGATGGTCTACATTAAAGGTCGGCCCTAATGATGAGTGGTCCATATCCAAGGCGGGCCCCGCATGATGGACGACCCACATCAGAGGTGGGGCCTACATGATGGACGATCTACATCAAAGATGGGCTCTACATGATTGGTGGTGGATATTGAAGGTGGGCCCCACTTGATGGATGATAACATCGATGGTGGGTCCCACATGATGGATGACCAACATCAAAGGTAGGCCTTACATAACGAACTGATGAGGACATTAGAAGACCTACTCGGGTGTACCAGAGATGGAGACGACCGCCCACATCAGCGCAACTTTCTTTGTGGATGGGAGACAAGTTCCAGATAGGGCCCGTCGGGCCATTTTGAAGACGCCACATGCATTGGACGTGCATCAGGAAGACCTCACTTTGGGATGATGCATACGTGCTGCTTAGGAGACCATTTTAGTAATAAGATTTCTATTTCGTGTTGATTCGATCGTTGGATCTTGTCGATCAGGCCATTGAGCCATGGGATCGTCCTAATCTGGGCCCCTTAGACTCTGATCTTGCTTTCTTTATGTTTTTTGTTATTTTTAGGATTTATTTGATGATTGAGATTGATAATAAATATTTTAGTTTTCTTATTTTGGGTGATGGGCCACTTTACTTAAGTGAGTGGCATAGTTGTAATTATGATGAATTTTTAATTATAAAACCACATGGGGGGGTGGAGTTCCAACCCTAGTGGTGTTATTGAGAAGAAAGAAAAAAAGAGAGAAGCTCTCTTGTGTGAAGGAATTTTCCTCATTGTGTTTTAGGGTTTGTGAGAAACCCTCCCTTCCAATTGAATTGTGGAAGGGTAGAAGCTTGTTTGGTGGTGGATTCCTCAAGGTACATCATTCTTCTTCATCTTCTTTGAAAGGTATTTTTTTTTTCTTACATCCTCCCTCTCTCTTCTTCGAAATGTATTTTTCTTCTCTTGCATTTCTCTTTTCCTTTCCATTACAACCTTCTAAACCTTAGATCCTTTGAATCCCTAAAAACCTATTCTTAAATTTCCATCCATGAATCCAAAACCCTAATCAAAATCTGAATTTTATTATTATTTATTTATTTATTTTTGTGAAACTTTCCCAAAACCAGAATTTTGCTTGCATCATTATCTATCCACGTGATTGTTGCACTACCCACGCAGCGACGCTAGATTGGAAGTCCCAACTTCCAAGTGGTCCACTCTTAAACTATTTTATATTTTCATGCACCGTATATGTGAAAACCTAGGATCTTCATGTTATAAATCTGAATTTCCGAATCTATTATGAGGATATGCTTGATTTTACATGATCGATTGCTGAAATTTATGTGTAATTGATCTCTCATCTTACATCCTAGGATAGTTTTCATCATCCTGCATCACGAACGGTGCACATTAAAGTTCTGTATATGGATTCATGTATGGCCGGTTAACTTTCTTGACATGCCAGACACTAAGTGGAGCTACGACATTTAGTGAAGAAGATAATGTTTTAGCCTTGGGATTTACAGGACAGCAGTTGGAGACGCATATGATGGAGACATTGCCTTTGCAGATTCTTTGGAAGCATTTGGAAGTGGACGTGATGACCCCTTGAGTGTCTCCATAGGAGGTGGTTTAAACTTTCCATTCATGTTTTCCTTTTGTCTTTGTATCAATCCCATTACAGCTAAGCTAGTGCCTTACTTGGACCGCATGAAGGTTTTTCACTCCCATGCAATTTCTGATGGTTTCTCATGCTTTTAGTCAAACCAATTCCATTCCCATGCAGCTTCTGATTCTTTCTCATGCTTTTAGGCTTTTAGCAATGAGATTCCACATTGTTTCGTAATCTTTTATCTGTCATTATCCCTTTATTATCCATTGGGCCTGACTTCAGTACACAGTGTACAACGGGAGCCTGTGTGCACCTAGCTCCCACAATCCAAAATTTTGGTCTGCAATCCCAACATGCATTGCAAAATAGAATTTCGAAATGCATGTTGAGGTTCCCACTCAGTTTCTTTGGATCGTGTGAGATGAGTGACCGACTGTTGGTGCACACTACATGTGCACAATCTCTACCCTTATCTATTGTTTTTTTTTTTTTTTCCCTTTGCTGTTGACATGATTGTGTTGTGTAGGACCTGTTTTTTCTAAGTTCACTACGGCATTTCGTGAACTCGGTTCTTACAAGGAACTTCTCCGGTCCCAAGTAAGTTCCAAGCGTCAGTACCTGCACTTTGTTTTTGTTGGTGATCCTCACTTATTCAGGACTTACTGCTGAACAATCTCATAAATCTCATACTGCATGGGTTTTGGATTTCTTTTTATTTGCTTTTGTCTTATAGGTACCATTTGACCTTTTCTACGAGAGTACTTTTGGGATTGGTCTACATATTGATATTGGCAGCAGCATAAATACACATAATACTTGAAATCAATTCAGCATGTTGAGAATAGAAACTCAACTTTTTCTGTGTTGTCTTATGGTATTGCCTTGCCTTGAGAGTATTGCCCACATTGGGTATTTGTGAGAGTGTTGGTTGTCACTCCTATCTATATAGAAGGGCTCTGGTCAAATAGTCTAGGTGAGGTGAGTGTGTAAGCAATGTAACTATTTGGACACGTGGATGCTCTAATTGTATAAGAGTGCCCAAAACCTTCCTTTAGGGCGTGTTTGATTTTCAGTAGTGGGGTAAATACCCGTGAAATTGGTAATTATTACCATTTCACCCGTTTGATTTTCCTTTGAAAATTCACCGCACTTTTCACCTCAAAAACCGGTTTAAAAGAATTATTTTAAATTTGTGGACCCCAATGTAATGTATATGATAAATCCATTCCGTCCAGTCCTTTTAACACAATATTATAAGGCATGAGCCGAAAAATGAGGCAGATTGAATACTCAAATGGCCCACACCAAAAGAAACAGTGGGCCTGAGAGGTTTTTAATGGTAAGTGTTTGATTCCCTTTTTCTTGTGGCGTGGTCCACTTGAGCTTTTGATATGCCTTGTTTTTTGGCTCATGCCATAAATTCATCAGGCATAATAAATTAACGGTGTGGATAAGCGATACGCATCACGGTGGGACCCACAAATATATTGTTACGTTCTTGGTTTTGTGTCAAAAATACATCTCGTCAAATCAAACATCGGAAAAAGGGCGGTAAATACAGAGGAAGTAGTTATTAAATATTTTCACGGGTATTTACCCAGCCACTGAAAATCAAACACGCCCTTAATATAAATCTCATCTGTTTCTCATTTTTTACCTGTTTAACACGGTGTTTTTATTTTAGTTACCTTTGATTCTTACCATTGTATTCTGACTTGTGATTTTAGTTACCTAGATCTAGAGAATATTATAGACACTATCCTTTCTATGATAAGCAAAGAGAATTGAAAAAGATCTGTGTGGGAAGTGTGCCAATGCCCCACACTATTGGAACATTTGGGCATTTATCAGGTCGAGCCGACTGTGGACATGCCCTGGCACAAAAATTGGGGTGCATTCATGATTCATCAGGTGGTGCAACACATGTATGGGAGAAAATGAGTAGTGGTAGATAACAACTGGTATGACAATTGTATAGTTGAAGAAAGAAGAGAAAAATATTGAAACCTCTCTCTCCATTGTGGGAGTGCATGGTTTACATAGAAACAAAAGAACCACATTACAGTTCTGCCCCTCAAGTTCTTTTGAGGGAGGGGATAGGCACAAGGGTAAATTTAGGAAAAGCAATAAAGGAAAGTAGTACAGAGTACAGAACAGGTATGGCACAAAGAAAATTATGGGATGGTGGTTTGTAGGTACACGTTTATGTACCCATTTCACATCAAATTGATGCTAAGTTGGATCATCAAATTATCAATCAAGGAACCATTCCATTCTTGTTTCATTGCTTTTGTAATGATGTTTGTTATTTGAAGTCAAGAGAAAACATGAGGGAAATTAATAATTTTGTCGTTTAATTGGTTGTGATTATGTGCCAGTTGACCTTTGTGTGTTTGGCACATTAATAAAATACTAGATTTGGGGCAATCTAATTGGCATTGGTGTTATCCGCATGAAGTGAAGTGGGCTTAGTAAGAGAACTCAAGTAGAAGGCCATTAGCCCACGTAATTTCCAAACATGCTGATGACATTGACCGGTATTCTTGGTTCTCAGAAGAATTGATGTCTTCTGAAAACCCAAGGTGGGTTCCACCTTTATATAAAGGGATGACGAGTTGCTCTGTGCAATTCTTCTTGACTTGGGATGATTTGAACAAAGTTGGGTTGCCTCAATGTGATTCAAACCAATTCAGGATGAGTCGGACCAAGTCAAGGGTTTTTCTGGTTTTGGGCTCTGTATTGTCCTGGTCATGGACAAAACTTATATGAGACTTGGAAGAAGTTGAGCAGTGTTGGATGATATTTTAAACTATGTGTGGAATGGCCTACTTTTAGGCTAGGGCATGTTCATGTCCCACCTAATGAATGCCGTCGATCTTGCACATGTATCCCATATTGGCATGTGTTTACATATGGCCTACGTTTTTTTTTTTTTTTTTTTTTTTTTTTTTTTTTTGTTTATATATATATATATATATATATATATATATATATATATATAGATATATATATATATAATAATTAATTATAATTTTATAATTTTATTTTAACATCCCAAGTTAAATCTATTTGGATGAGCTTAGCATAAATTTTTATCTAATCAGTTTGTTGGTCGCAGTGTTCGAATTATCTCCGATATTATCTTTATCTCCAGCTCAGCGATCCCGATAACACTGGTAGTGATACCGATAACGCTGGTAGTATTAGAAATTTTAGGTATTAGCAATGTATCGCTAAGTATCGCCAACGTATCAATATTGCTAATGTAATCGCCAATATTTTTAACTATGTAAATTTTAGGTATCGCTTGTTTTGCCAATGCATCAATATCGCCAATGTATCACTGTTTTGCCAATGCATCAATATCGCCAATGTATCACTAATATTTTCAACTATGTAAATTCTAGGTAATGCTGGTATCATAAGTGTATTGACGATATTTCAATAATATCAGCAACGTATTCATATCATCAAAATTTTGTTTACTAGAAAAAAAAATTATTTTAAATTTTTTCATTGGCACATGGTTGTATGTAGTGTTCAATTTGTCATTGATAATATTAATAATATCTCAATATTATCGATATTGCAACATGTGCAATATTGAGACCACAATCTTTCGTTTCCTTTACAATTGTTGATGATTTCTTGGTGAAATATCATGTGTTGTTGATATTTTGCAATATCGATGGCTGTTTGGATGGAAGGTTGGATGGTTAAATAGGTCGGATGGGATGGTTGGACTGATTTCTTACAACAACATATGCTTTTAAGGCCCCATTAAATGGAAACTTGTTATTTATGTATTCATTTTGCAATTTTTTTATTTCTAAATATGCAAATATGTACATTTGAACATCTTCTAAAGTTTCGCTAAAAATTCCACCGTTTTTCCCATGTTTCCCCACATTTCCGGGTATCAGCGATATTATCGGCAATATCGATATTGTTTCCGTATCCCTGGCCAGTGAAACTTGTAGCGATATCGATACTTCGAACACTGGTTGGTCGTATATTACTTTCTTTGGTTTGCACCTTTGGAAATCATTAATCTCACAAAGTAGGTCCTTCTATTGGAAAAAGGCAAGCTTTTGCTCTGCTCATATCTGTTTTCATTGTGTATGCAGAGTATGAGGGTTCATACCACTATATACTATGGGATTCTGTCACAATTCATGGATCTTATTATTTTATTGGCCATATCTTTGTCTTTATTATTTAAGAGATTGTTACTGTAACTTCAACAGATTTTGTGAATATCTATGACAGGTGGATCATATGTTATGCGAGCGTTTGATTCAGTTCATGAGCATTGATCTGCAGGAGGCCAAGGTAGTTCCTTTTTATTCTTTTTGTTTATAAATCTTAAATTTCTCTGTTGTAAACTTGTAGTTGAGGTTGATTGGTTTGTAAGTTCACTGCCATGTGACCCAAGCATGGGTATGGGTCGAGAGTACATCTGATGGACGTAGGGGATTCTCTAAACCCTATATTTCCGGGGTAGTAGTTAGGGATTGGTTAGTTTTTATGTATGATTATGTCGGGACTATTTCTTCACTTAGTAGCAGATCCATTTTTTTCATGCTGCCTAGTTGAGGGTATTGAGAATGAGTGTGTGCATTCAATTGAGATCAGGATTACATATATCCCCTTAATTTTTACGGCCTGTTTGTTTTTCCCATTTCCCTGGTAATGTAAAGCAATTGTGTCATCATTACTGTTTTACCATTGCCAAACCAAGCACAGGAATGGTCAGTCAAATGTAGATGTATTTAGCAGACAAGTAACTTGTAATCATTGCACTTTTCATTTAATTACTGTAAAAACCTCCATTCAAACAACAACATCAGTTTATTTTGATGATGATTTGACATTGAAGTAATGTAAAATTGCCATCATTAAGATTCTACTTGGATAAATCAAACAATGTAAAATCGCCATCATTGCAGTCAAATGCAATTGTTTTCGGGAAACAAGTGATGTAATTTGTAATCATTCCCCATTTCCTTTAAATTACTATGTTAATGGGAGAAACAAAGAAGCCCTTTGATGAATTTTCTTTTTGCAATCTCTCTCAGAAAAGAAACAGGAGTTTTATTCTTGTTTGTTTTCATCACCTATCATATTCATCAACCCCAAATTTGTGGGAGCACGTGCATTCAACTGAGATCAGATGCTTCCTTTCTCACAAATACCTTATTAAATTTTTACATAAGCATTTCCTGAATTTTCTTCTTGTTTGTTTTGGTTATCTTATGGGCAAACATTGAATTTTGTAGGACTCTCGTCGACGCTTTGACAAAGCTTCACTTGCTTATGATCAGGTACTAGTTATTCTAGTTTTTTTTTTTTTTTTTTAAATTTTTTTTTAATTTTTAACACACGCGCACACATCCCCCCACACACTCATGCCGTAGTGGGCTTTCACCACCTATGGATACTCGAACCCTTGACCGGGTGTTGAAACTCCCGACGTACTTGTTATTCTAGTTATGTTCTGCACTCCTTATTGAAGAAAATAGAAAAGTGTTAAGTAACTTGTAAGTTAGAAGATAACTCATACAAGATGTTCTTCCTCTTATCATTGTAAGTCAGAAGATAAAGATACAAGTAGCGTTTGAAATATCGGTATCGCGTTACATATCGCATTCTTGCGATACGGATACGTATCGGTTCTCTCATGGGATATATCGGTTGTATCGTATAATTTATCGTTGTTGTTGGAAACATGGGGAAACATTGGGAACTTGCTTGAATTTTTCAATGAAACTTCAGTGACTGTTAAAAAAGACATCAATACGCACTTATAAATCAAAACGTTACAAAAAACAAGTACACACAATAGATTTTCTTTGTATGGGGTCCTAATCTATATGCGTTGTCTAACTGAATTGATGCAAGTATATTCAATGTCTATTCATAAAATTTATAAATGTAAGAAGACGTGTGGAAACACAAGCAATAGATTCAAAAGCAAAAGAAGAATCACTAGATTAGGTTACATACATGTTTGATTTGATGTTTGGACACAAAATTGCAAATGATTTGCGAGAAATTGGAAAATTTTGATTTTTTTTTTTTTTTTCCAATTTTCCGCAACTCGGCCCATCTCCTCCAAATCTCGAAATTGAAGCTCCCAATCCATGATTTTTCATGATTTGTAACAATTTGACACTAATTTAACATGATTTATAGAAAATAAAATAATCAAAATTCGAAAATGCTCATCAGATTGAACATGTGGGATATATCGCACTACTTGTGTGTTTCGTATCGCACTGGTGGGATACAAGATATATCATGGGATATATCGGCCGATATCGTCGATATTTAAAACACTGGATACAAGATGTTCTTCCTCTCATCATTCAAGGGTGGACATGGATTAACTTTTCTTTATCTATTCTTTCCCCTGTATGATTGTACACATCGTCTGTATTTTTTCAGTTTAATAGAATCCCTTTTCCCAGAAGAAAAAGGTTGATAAATTGATGTATTTACAGTGCAAGCATGCAGATTGCAAATACTAGTCTAAAATTCTTCAATAATCAAGTGAATGTGGTGAAACAACCTGAGAGATCCGAGCTACATAATCGATCAGCAGCGCAGTAATATATCTCAACCATCGTCACTGCCATTTCCTTCACAATATCTTGAGAAACAAAATCCCTAGAATACTCCAAATGAGCTTGCCATACAAGAAATGGGGAGACGTGAGTTTTAAGGAGACTTTATAGATTGGGTTTCTACATCAACATACATGTTCAGTCACCTGTATGATTCTGCTGTCACAGATGTGCATTGGCAGGCTATGCAATACATCAAAGTCTGGCTGTCTGTTGCGGGAATGCAAATCATTTGTGGCATAGGAAATCCTATAGGTGAGCACAGTTGAAACATCCAAGTCATGATCCTTGCTTGTTAGTGTAAGGCAGTTTCTAAGATCCAACGGTGGTGACCGTTGACCAATGCTTTTCGCTTGTTGGTGACATAGTGGTTTGGTGTTCACCTTGCTGAAGAAATCTAGGGGATGAAGAAGTGGAGGACTGTCAGGATTTTGGACTGTCTTCACTGCCTTAAACCGTCCACGGGCAAGATGGATTCAATGGTGTGGGCTTCGGAGAAATAGGGGCAATTTTCAGCCTGCTCCTTCTACATGCTCTCCTTCGTCTAGCCATTGGGTGCTCCCTCCCAAAGTGGTGGTGTTTGCTTGGCTAGTAGGTAGAAACAGAATCCTCACTATTGATAACCTTTAGAAACGCTCATTAGCAATCCCCAATTTTTGTGTGTTGTGCTTGAGGGGGGCAGAGACAGTGGATCACTTATTCATTCATTGCCCGTTTGGAAGGTGTGGGAAAAATTCCTTGCAATTTTTAGAAGCCCTTGGGTGATGCTAGGGTCTATCATGAGCCTCTTTCTAGCTTGGAATGCGGGAGTAGGGAAAAAAGAGAAGGTGGTGTGGAAGCTTGTGTTAATGGCAGTTGTTTGGGCTACCTAGAGGGAGAGAAACTGTCGGTGCTTTCAAAACAAGAGAGAAACTGAGGCCAGTGTATATAAGAGAGCTAAATTGGATGTTTTAGGATGGTATCTTGTCTCAAGGATTTTGACCAATCTGAGTGGTCTTTCCTTTCTGGGATGTAGTTGCTTGTTGTAATTTTGAGCCTTTTAGTGCTTGCTATCAATAAATCTTCGCCGCCTTTCAAAAAAAAAAAGAAAAAAGATTCAGCCATAAAGTGGAGCAAAGGGCTATGCTGTCAATGCATCAAAAGCTCATTTAGTAACGTGGCTTTTCTGCCTACTAAGGCAATGATTGTCTCACAAGTCAATATATCAGTTTTTGTTTGCCAACTAATGCTGGACTCCGTAACATTAGTTTGAGGGCAACCTTTAAGATGATCCTGGGCATAGTGTTTTCCTTTCTGCATTTTAATGTTCATAGGACTGTTTGTGTTTATTTTGTAACTCGTCGTAGTCCATTGTTAATTCAGTCTTGATTAGTGACTTGATATAAAAATGCGATGTGGAACCTTTAGCAAGATGTTTCATTCAAATCTCAACCACATTGACATCTTTTTCCCTTCTTTAGCTTTAATTTTAGTCCGTTTCAACTTCGTCACTTGATCATTCAGTTCAGTGGTTTACCTAATGTCACAAGATATTAGC